>BTPG01000006.1:94846877-94878297 GCA_036245525.1 Semisulcospira habei
AAGATATTTTAACTAGCCTTTTGTTTCCAAGGGGTTGGGGGACCTGACTGGGCAGATAAATCTGTTAAATGTATTTGGTCAAGTGCGTTTGTTTATTTACGGAAAGGATTAAATAAATCAATTGTTTCTTAAATGGGTGGGGTTGTATTCTCCTATATACTTTCTCTGTACAGAAGACTGAGGGAAGGAGATCAGCCGCCGCACTCATCAGGAGGAGGAGCTGGAGCCGCAGTCAGGTGGGGATCGCTGCTTCCGCAGCTACCCGCGGGCTAGAAGGCACGAACTGGATCCGAGGCTCGGGAAGACGCACCAAGTTGCGGTCGGTCACCAAATCCATCTCCAGGTGAACAAGTGGCGAGAGGGCGGACTGTTGGCGCTGACCAGGGCGACCAGGCGAGCAAACCGGAGGAGGAGAGCATCCCTGCCCTACGAAGAGGGACCACTGACTGATACCGCAGAAGCAGGTCGACCAAGGAGGAGAACGGCTGGCGGAAGATCGAAGGTCTCGGGCAACCAAGATATCCACGATCCACGCAAGGACCCAGGGCTGAGGGGGAGACCACACCGGAGAGGCCAAGCTGGAAACGGTCCCGTCGACGGCAAGCGAAGACAACGGCGGGGGCGGGAGGCATGGGGACGCATAGAAGCAACGGGTAGGTCCAGGCTGGCGGCGACGACCAAGGGCTGAAGGCGACTCGAAGGGTCCGAGGCGGGGGAGCCGTGCCGAGCAGCATCGCAACTTCCCCAGGAAGAGCGGAGACCTGCGCGCGAAGGGCGAGGGCCTTGGTCCGAAGGGGCGGGGACTCAATCCACAAGGGTGGCGCTGGGCCCACAGGCCTAGAAGGGTTCCTTCAGAGACTGCCAGGCAGGGCCGAAAGACGCGGGTACCCACAGGAGCACGGTAGAGCTGCAACGTCGCATCAGGGGAGATGGTCAGGAAGGAGCCAGGCCGCCACGAACGAAGGAAGGCAAGGGGCGGAGGGTTCGAAGCCACACGGAAGATCCGCTAGAGCTGGGAAGGGTTGCCGCAAGCACGAGCGCCGGCGGAACCACCGGAGGCAGCGAGCACGAAGGGGAGCGAGTGGCCAGCGAACCGGGGAGCCGAAGGCTAGGACGCCAGCAGGCCAGCGGCGAACGCAGGACGCCGAGTCATCCACCGGAGAGGGTCAGGGAGACGCTGGAGGCGAAGGGTGCAGGGAGCGAGGAAGAGGATGTCCCGAGGAGAATGACAGCGCCGAGCACAAGGCGGAGGTCGACAGGGACACCGGAGGGAGTCGAGCGGGCGGGCGACGAACGTCGGGCGCCGCAACTATCCAGGCAACGAGGGCGAAGACGTCGATCCCCACTGCACTGGGTGTACCCCAAGGGGCACCCATCCGAGTGCTAACAGAGCGCGATGTAGCTTCGCTTCGGTGAACAGACGAGAACAGGTGAAAACGTAGAAAGGCCGTAGGCGCCAGGAGAAACGGCGCAAAGTCCCGAAGGTACGTGAAAGACGAACCAGACGCAGAGCGAGAGGCTCCAGGAGGGGGCACGTAGCTGGCTGGGGGACTCGACGGAGGAGTCAGCGGGTTGGAAGGAGGGCCATAAGGTCGACTAGGGTACCAACAGGCGATAAGGGTCGCGGTGCCCGGGGCTCAAGGAGGGGGCACAAGCGGCTTGGCGGCTCGCCGTAGGAGTCAGCGGGCCCAGAGACTGAGGCCAAAGTGCCAAAGCGAGAACGAAGGCGACAAGGTCGCGGTGCCCGGCTCAAGGAGGGGGGCACATAGTCGGCTAGACGACTCGCCGTAGGAGTCAGCGGACTTAAGGCTGGGGCTGAAGGCCGACGCGTGAACTAATTGGCGACAAGGTCGCGGTGCCCAGGGCTCAAGGCAGGGGCACATAGCGGCTCGGCGACTCGCCGGAGGAGTCCGCAGGCTTAGGAGGGGCCGCGAGGCCAACGCGTCTACAATAGGCGACAAGGTCGCAGTGCCCGGGGCTCAAGAAGGGGGGCACGTAGCCGGCTTGGCGACTCGCCGGAGGAGTCAGCGGGCTGAGCAGGTCCGAAGGCCGACGCGTAGACTAGTTAGCGACAAAGTCGCGGTGCCCGGGGCTCAAGGAGGGGGACGCGTAGCCGGCTAGGCGACTCGCCGGAGGAGTCAGCGGGCTTAGAAGAAGGGCCGAAGGCCGACGCATAAGCTAATAAGCGACAAAGGTCGCGGTGCCCGGGGCTCAAGGAGGGGGGCACGTAACCGGCTTGGCGACTCGCCGGAGTAGTCAGCGGGCTCAGGAGGGGCCGCGAGGCCAAGCGTCAACTTCTTCTTTTTTTTTGTTCTTTTTTTTTGTATGTAACAGGCGACAAGGTCGCGGTGCCCGGGGCTCAAGGAGGGGGGCACGTAGCCGGCTAGGCGACTCGCCGGAGGAGTCAGCGGGCTTAGAAGAAGCAGTGTTGATTCTAGGATTTCAGAAAAGTGAGCCCAAAGGCTCCCTCTAATAAAAAATGGGAGCCCCTCAAGATGTAAAAGGGAGGCCCTCAAATCGCGTTGCACTGCTTACTTTAAAACGACATATATACACACATTCATACATACAGTGGAGTCCGCTTAACACAAATTTCTGGGGACACGGAAAATCACTTCGTGTTAACCGTATTTCGTGTTAACCAATATGGCCTCAAAATTGATCACGGCCCTCAAGGAGAAAGTGTGTAAGATGTGTGCGTGAATGAGTACCAGGTTAAAAGTGCACGACATTATCGTACTTTCTATGCATACCTTCAGCTCGCTAGGAAAACACAAGGAAACGTGTACAGCTCGAGTATTTAATGTAAATCCATCAGGTAAAATCCATACTAAGTTACAATCCTCAGGTAAATGCAACACAGGCTGAAGTACAATCCCGCATCGGTAAAAGGGTTGTGTTGGTACACGAATGATACAACATGAATACAGTACAGAAATGCTAGCCAATGAGAAGACAGATTACAACAGCCGAAGGCTATTCAGCCAATCACAGACTAGAGTTCGCTCTGATCTGTCATGTGTACTTCCACAGCGCGAGAGCGACACGTGAATTGGTTTTCTGTGAATGGAATCTGTGTTCGTGTTAAACAGATGAATAATAGTGAAATTGCCCTGGCTCGACTCAGGCCACACTGCACCAAGACGCTCGAGCAGGCTTTTACGCAGCAGCGGTGCGGCCGCGCTGGTCGTGCAAAAAAGCGTCCAGTTTCTTTTTTCTGCGATTCTTCGGCCGCGCTATTGGTGTTTTTTTGCGATTTGGAGCATAATATTGCAAGAAATCGCGCAAAACGCGCTCTAGAATCAACACTGAAGAAGGGCCAAAGGCCGACGCTTAAACTAATTAGCGACAAGGGTCGCGGTGCCCGGGGCTCAAGGAGGGGGGCGACTCGCCGGAGGAGTCAGCGGGCTTGAGGTTTGGCCGAAGGCCGACGCGTGAACTAAAGGCGACAAGGTCGCGGTGCCCGGGGCTCCTTTTTAAAGGAGGGGGGCACGTAGCCGGCTTGGCGACTCGCCGGAGGAGTCAGCGGGCTTAACGCGTCTACGAATAAGCTACAAACTTACCAGGGACGTGAGGTGTGGGGTATCCCAAGTCCGAGGGGAGCTTGAACAATCCCACCGTGCCGTGGGAGGTCCCAAGGAAGGCGGAAAGTCGCGGGTCGCTCGGCGGTGGAAACCAGAGTAGAGACCAAGAACCTCCAATCAAGAGGGGCAGCCAGCGCAGCCGATGACAGAGGAGCAGGCGGCACCCGGTCGACAGACTGTGTGGCGGATACCAGGCCACTGGAAGTCGCCATCCTGGGCAGATGAGCACTTGGTACTGCAACACATACCCATACATGAAAGGTGACGGGCGGCAGGCAACTAACACCGACAGTTAAAGCTCCGAAGTAAGTAACGAGCGAAACTCACCGTGAAATGCGGAGAGAAAACAAACAGAAGTCCGAGCCAAGCACGACGTCCGGCCCCGCAGGGCGAGACGTAGGAAGCGGCCGAGACTTTACCTTTTCATGGCGGAACGGCAGAGTGACGAAGCACAAAGCACCGGACACTAAGTCACTGGAAGTCGCCGTACTGGGGAGAGGCGCACTTGGTAACTGCAACCCAAACCCAAACATGAAAGGCGACCGGCGGCGGGTAACAACGCCGCCATTTAAAGCTTCAAAATTTAAGAAACACGCGAAACTGACAGTGAAATGCAAAGAGAAAATTCATTTTTCTTTAAAAGGTATTTTTTCGAAAAATACTTACCGATGACATGACTGAATGGAAGTGTCTACTACTTACTCATTCTAGCCTAAGAGCCAGTTGTGTAAAAACACAACCCGGGAGGCACTCGGGGAACCCCGAGGGGACCAAGAGTTGTCTCCCTATACCCACCACCCGGAAGCCGGGTACCCATAATCCCTCAGTCAGGATACTTAGCGCACCAGCGGCAAGCGGGGCAGGTGGGAGGGTCGTTTGAGTCATGTCATCGGTAAGTATTTTTCGAAAAAATACCTTTTAAAGAAAAATGAATTTGTTTCTTCAAAAACATTACCGATGACATGACTGAATGGAAGAATTGCGAAGAGGAGGTGGGTGCCGCGCTCCAGCACACCTTAGGGCCCAATGGCCGTCCTCCCTAACGCAAACTCCCGACGACCCTAGGTAGGTGAATGCCTACGGCGCTGAGGCGCCCGGAGGGAGTTGTGCCCCCCGCAAAACGCCCCCAGCAGAGCGAGGAGTCTCGCTGGCCTGGCAGAACTCTGCGATTGAGGCGGGCGAAGTCATCCCGCCCGCCAGCCTCCAGTAGCCACGAAGTGTAAGACAGAACAGTCCCTGACGAATGTGACGTTCGAGGCCATGCAAGTGCCTTGATAACGTAACTGTAGCCTCTAACCTCCCTGAGGGAGGGGGCCTGTAATTCCGAACGTATGACTGAGCTGAGCCAGGAAGAACGTCCGGCATGTAGCGTCAGTGGTGCCAGAACCGGCAAGAGGCGAGCACGTCCGTAGCGAACGGCTATGTCATAGGCACACGTGAGGCTTGTACAGGGATTTGCTATGTGGTCTCCTGGTGGCATAGCGCCCCGTAAGCGGGCACAAGGTGAACCCGTGGACCAAAGGCGCGGCGGTCCAGGTAAGGTATGGTCCGAGAGGAGCTGTACGTAATTGTTCCCTCGAACTGTAGGCAGACTGGGCGAGTCGTAGCTCCTGAAGCTCGTTAACCAATCCACCATGGCAACATCCCTCAGGCGCCGTATGGCTGCCAGGGCAAGACGTAGCATGCGATGACTCCTCACGAGGGGAGTCGACAGGAGGCTCCGGACGAGCGCGTGTAAGTCTCTCCGAACCGGGCTCCGAGGAGAGGCGGGTTATCTGCCGGCAAGTGGACCCCCAGCAGGATCCCGGCGGCTTACTTGGAGACGAGTGGGTACCGAGATTGGACGTGGGACGTCGCCAAGCGCGACTCTCTGAACTGGGCTCTGTGAGGCGAGTTCTCTGCTTCTCAAAGCTGTGTCCGGGCTCGCTCCGTCCGGGTAGCAGCCTCGTCGGTCAAAACCCCACCCTGTGCCCTAGTCCACTGAAATCGTTGTGGAGACCCTCCACAGGATCATCCTGGTCGTGCGCCGATCGTCCGAAGGTGTCCTGGTGCATTCCGTGTGTAGCCACTGGTCCCACCGGGGAAGACTGGCCCCGATCTACCGTCGGTCCAGGTAGCGTCACGCACGGAGGGAGTTGAAGTTCCTTCCCCAAGCACCAGGGTAGGGGGTACGCAGTGGCCAGAGGATTGCCAGCTGCCCTGATCCTGGAAGTACACCTCCGCTGTCGCGTTGCCGGAGAGGAGAAGCTCCTGTGACCTATCCTTCCTCCCACGAGCAGAAGAAGAAGGCCTAGTAGTCCGCGTCGGATCCAAGCTAAGCACGCTCTTGTCCGCGAAGTCCGCAGGTCGGAGGGTTGGACCTCGAGAAGAATCACGGAAGTAGGAAGCGTAGCTTGAGCAGCCGGGCTTAGAGACGACTAAGGTGCGTAGATCCGCCTCCGTGTAGTGGCTAGGTCCTCCGCCACGAGCACAGCCAAGCGGTACCACCTGTCCGAAGTCCGGCACCCCCCCGGGTGCCCAACTAAAGTTGTCGAGATGGTTAGACGTCAGGGAGAAGGGGCTGCGCCTTGGTTCCCCAGCGTCCACGATGGATGAGAACCCCCAGTGAGTCCGGTGGCGATGCCGGGCAAACTTCCGCAGCAGGGCGGCGGCGAAGAGCTTGGATGTCCCGTCCAGCGCCGGCCGAGTGTCCATCCGCGCAGAAGAACAGGTCTGCCGGAACCGCAGCACTGGAAGCCGAAGAAGAGGGAGAGGAGAACGGCTGAGGCGTCCGAGCAACCAGTCCGAGGGGTCGTCAGCCGTCAAACTCAGGGTGTCGAAGTCCCGCTGTCTGGAACCGGCGACCGAGGAGGGCTCCGAGGGAAGGAATCCCGCTGACGGCGAACCGCAGAGGTCGAAGACTCCCTCCGAAGGGGAAAGCGAAAGACGGAGCGACGCGCCAAGGGTCTCCTGAGAGCCGAAGGCGGGTCCCGACGAGGAGAACGGCTGCGACGAGGAGGAGCGGAACGGAGAGGACGAGGGAATGAGAAGTGGCCGGTCGAAGGGAAGAGGAACGGGACGAACGGGAGTCCGAACGAGATGGGGAACGCGAAGAAGGCGAAACCCGTCTGAGTCGAGGGAGTCCTGATCCGTCGAACGATGAGTGGAGAAGGTCCTCCTACGATGTGCGCAGCAGAGCGACAACGGTGAGTAGAACCCCGGCGCCTACGATCTTCGCCAACAGGCGGCTCCGGACGAGTGCGTGTAAGTCTCTGTGAACTAGGCCCTTGGGAGAGGCGGGTTGCTTGCCGGCAAGGGGACCCCTGCGGCCAGAGACGAGTGGGGAACGAACCAGGCTCTTGGGAGAGGCGGGTCTCTGTGCACTAATCCGTTGGATACTCAGTGGCGTCTTCTGTGTCGGATCAAGTTGGTCTCGCGCGTCCGGTGCCAGAGGCACAGCGGAAGGCGTCCTGGTAATCTCCAAGCACCCGAGCGGGAAGGTCCTCCTATGATCTTGCGAGGGAGAGCGATAACGTCGAGTAGAATCCCTGTGTCTACGCTCTTCACCAGGAGGCTCCGGACGAGTGTGTGTATGTCTCTGTGAACCAGGCTCTTGGGAGAGGCGGGTTTCTTGCCGGCCAGGGGACCCCCAGCGGAATCCCGGCGGCTTCCTCAGACGAGTGGGGAACGACGGTGGAGGAGGGACGCCACGAGCGTCCCACCAAACCAGGCTCTTGGGAGAGGCGGGTTCTTTCCACCAGCTGTGTCCGGGCGGGCTCTCTAACGGAGGCGGTCTTGACGGTCGAACTCCCACTCTGTGTACTAAACCCTCGATTACTCAGTGGCGTTTTCTGTGTCGGATCCAGTTGGTCTCGCACGTCCGGTGCCGGGGGCACAGCGGAAGGCGTCTCGGCAATCTTCAAGTACCCGAGAGGGTAGGAGGCTCCCTCCTAAAAAAGTTCCAGAGATCAGACCATCGCAGCTCCGGCCAGGTAGCACAGACGTCACAAGTGTGGTCAGAAGCACACCCAGCGCACAGGAGACAGACTGTATGGATATCCGACAGCCACCGGAAGCCTCCGCATTGGCTGCAGGTCACCAGGCCAATGCAACACACAAAACATGAGGGCACTCGGCGAGTGTCTACAGGATCTCTGGAGGGACGTGAAGAACGGCAACTCCTATGCACGCCAGCAGAGGAGAGTGAGCGGAGTGTAGACCTGGAGCGGCGTAAGGGTCACTCCAATGAGGCGATCCGTAGAGGAAGAGCATCCAACGGTGCCGATAGTGGTCCCTACTCTGGCGCCGCGCAGCGCGAGCGGGACGAGTACCCTCGAAAGGTGGCCTGGAACTGTGTCGATAGTAGTCTCCGCTTCCTTGGAGACGAGCATCCTTACTAGAGTCCCTGGACGTGCACGTGAATGTCTCTGAGCCGGGCTCCGAGGGAGGCGGGCTTTTTGCCGGTAAGGGGGACCCCCAGCGGGATCCCGCGGGCTTTCTTGGAGACAAGTGGGACCGATAGTGGACATGGCTTCTTGGAAGGCTTAGTCCGGGCGCGCTCCCTCCTGGAAGCGGCCTCATCGATCCAGGCCCACTTCGCGCACTAGTCCACTGAACCCGGCGTGGGGCTCCCACAGGGACGTCCTGGTCTCAAGCGACCGGTGCCAAGGATACATCCTGCGCATAGGGGACCCGAACTAGTGGTTGTCCGACGGCCCCCCGAACATACGCCTTGCGTGAAGGACATCAGCATGCCCCTCTTCATCGGTGCGGAACGGGATCCTTCAAGCACCAACAGCATAGGGCGCTCCCGCCTGCAGACGCTACAATGCTGCCATCCGCGCTGCTGAGGCCAGGTGACACAATCATCCCAATGTGGTAGGAGGCACCTCCCGCGTCGGAAGACAGGCCTAGTCCCAATGGGCGCTGCCTGGACATGAACACACCTACCAGTAGCAGCCGGGCTGGTGCTTACAGCCGAGAAGCTGCTTGTCCTCTCAAGGTGGTAGTGTACTGCAACGTCCAAGAAGTCGGACGTGTGCGTAATTGTCTTACCGAGCGGGTCTTGCCAGAGGCTGTTCACGTGCGCTCCCCCTGGCAGCAGCCTCCACGATCCACGCTCGCGCACTAGTCGACATCCGGTGTGGCTTCTCCCCCAGGTCAGTCCGATGTCATGCGGAAACCCGCAGTGTCCGGAAGGCGCCTAACCGGTGCCGATCGCTTGCAACGCAAGCATGGTCGGCGGGGCATCCGGTGCAGTGGCGAAAGACCCCTGGGGGCTGAACTAGCCACTGTCATCTGTGTGAATGGGTAGCACCTCCCTGCAACAGATAATACACCCGAAGGCCTGCGGGCGAGTCCTGTGGGACTAAGCCACGAAAGGTAGCCTTCGTAACAACAAAACACACAAGCACCAAAGCGGGGTAACAGACTGTGAAGCCTGCACGCCAGCAGTGCAGTAAGAAGGTCGACTCACTGCCATCAAGCACTAAGGTGAGCAACCAACATATGTAGCAAAAGTCAAACATGTCATGACAGAAGCGAGGTACCAAACTGCACGCCTACAACTAGCCGTGCAGTAAGCAAGTAGGCCCACTGCCGCCAAGCGCTAAGGCGAGGGAACAACATATGTACACAAAAGACGAATACGTCATGACGGAAGCGAGGTACCAAACTGCACGTCTGCAATCTAGCAGTGCAGTAACGAGGTAGATTCACCGCCGTCAAGCGCTAAGGTGAGCAACAACATATGTACCAAACCCTGTCATAAAAGGAGTCAGGTCCCAACATCATTACTAAGGGTGACCGTGTGTGGAAAAAACAACACCGGCCGCATGCTGTACAATTCAATACGCCATGACAAGCCAAGACAAGAAAAACATCTGGGGCAGTAAATCACCACTTTATGTGGACATGTCACGAGGGGCCCGCCCAGCCAAGGAGCGTAAACCCCCCAAGCTGCCCGCCGGAACGTATATCCACTCTCTAAGGTACGTGAGCACTTGTCTACAGCGTATGCCTGCGTATGCGAGCGTGCGCTTAATTCATCACCCGTATCCATACAAACATCCCGCAAGCGAAAACAGAAAGGGGCCAGAACAGGCGCTGGTACCGAACAAACTACGCGATGACAAGGCGTGACCCAAGCTGTGCCCCTCAGCTAATCAGGCCATGGAGTAAAAGAATTCTCCACACCCAAGGTACAAATGCGTAGGAAACTTCGCTACAACTCACCGAAAGTGAGTGGGCGCGCAATTACAGTGAGAAGAAGATGAAAAACTTCGTACCTGCACAAACCAGTGCCCAGCCTGGGAACCGGCCGAGGGTCAACCCCGCTACCTTACCTCTCCGCCGAAGGGGAACGGGGGAAGACGTCCAAAACCCCCTGGCACGACCGGCGCAGCTCACCGGACAGCTCACCAGAGGTCGAAGCGGAGGCGCTAAGCAGTGGGGACGAGAAAGCCACGCAGCAGCACAGGCAGGGCTGACGAAACGATCCTATCTCCCGCTCTTCATTCCAAACAGCAAGTCCGAACCAGCGAACCGGTCGAAAAATCAAAGACCGTAGGCTAGAGCAGAGCGCAAGACGACCGAATCGTGCGCCTAAGTAGACTAGACTGAGGGATTATGGGTACCCGGCTTCCGGGTGGTGGGTATAGGGAGACAACTCTTGGTCCCCTCGGGGTTCCCCGAGTGCCTCCCGGGTTGTGTTTTTACACAACTGGCTCTTAGGCTAGAATGAGTAAGTAGTAGACACTTCCATTCAGTAATGTCATCGGTAATGTTTTTGAAGAAACAAACAGTAGCTCGAGCGAAGCCCGACGTCCGGCCCAGCCAGGCGAGACGTAGGAAGCGGCCGAGACTTTACCTTTCCATGGCGGAACGGCCGAGTGAT
The DNA here is from genome assembly GCA_036245525.1 of Semisulcospira habei. NCBI lineage: Eukaryota > Metazoa > Mollusca > Gastropoda > Semisulcospiridae > Semisulcospira > Semisulcospira habei. The sequence continues at coordinate 94,857,336 of BTPG01000006.1, forward strand.
GAAGCACAAAGTACCGGACAGTAGGTCACTGGAAGTCGCCGTACTGGGGAGAGGCGCACTTGGTAACTGCAACCCATACCCAAACATGAAAGGCGACCGGCAGCGGGTAACGAACCCCGCCATTTAAAGCTTCAAAATCAAGAAACACTCGAAACTCACCGTGAAATGCGGAGAGAAAACAACAGTAGCTCGAGCAAAGCCCGACGTCCGGCCCAGCCAGGCGAGACGTAGGAAACGGCCGAGACTTTACCTGTCCATGGCGGAATGGCAGGGTGACGAAGCACAACCACCGCGCGACGGAAGCCTAGAAGGTTCCAGGGCCAGCCAAGTGCACGAGGCACAGACGAGGGCTAACAGAGAAGACGGAGGCCACGCCAGAAGCAGTAGACGAGAGGCTAGGCGTAGGCAGGCCGGTAAGGGACGGTCGAACCGTACACAGTCTTCCCAAGGGTCAGAGGCTCAGGTAAAAGCGTCCGAACGCTAACAGCGAAGTAGACAACTGGCTAAAGGAGACACCACCGGGCACGTGAACGGATGGGCAGGGGAGGCTACTCTCGTCCCTGTTAGGGATCCCCGAGAGCCTCCTGGGGGGACCCTTTGGGTCTTAGGCTAAAATTGGTAAGCAAGTAGACTATTTCCTGACAGTCATGTCATCGGTAATGTGTTTTGAGGAAACAAATATCTCAATGGAATAGTGACAGCACATTTACACTGGGTAGATTTACGCCCAGGTTGATTCAGGCTGTGTTGACTTCTGCTGGATATTTTCACATTTCTTTAGATTTGGGCTAAAACATAGTGAATATTACCCCTTCAGCGTTACTGATAGTGGCACTGAGTGTACAACACGTACTAGAAAAATCATGTCACCACAAAACTCTTTAACATCACAATCTAGGGTCCGCATAGTCTGGAGTTCATGTCAGACTTTTCTGAAATGTTGCAAAGGAGGTGACATGACGTAAAGTCTACATGCACATAGAATGAAGGGAACGTTACCGTCTAACAACAAATGTATGCTTCAAACATACAGAACCCAGCAAATCTGACACTGCTGAACATGCTTCATCACGCAAATTCCCTCTCGCACGCCTCCGATGTTGGAGAAAACAGTCGGATAAGCTGCCTTAGGTGCGACCACAGACATTAATAACTATGTCTATTTATGAAGCTGGGTGTGATACTTCCCCGCTCTGAGATGGCCTTAGTTGCCTGCTTGGCGTTAAACCCAAAACGTGATACTTCTGATGTGTGTTTGTCTCAGTCCAAATGGTGACCTGTTGTGTGCCACGTATTTGACCGACTTAGCGCGGAGATTTTATATGCGAGTGTGTAGACATCAGTGCTTTCTATAATCGTGCGTGTTGTTGGAGTTATGTCTACTTATAATTAGAACACAGATAATGAAGGAAAATGCCAGCAGGTTTGTTTATTTAGACCTTTTCTAAGGTTGTCACTATCATTAGCGGACATCAGTGTCGTCAATCTCAATAGTATGGCGATTCGATTTGTGTGTTTACTGCTGTCTATTCTCCGTTTATGTGTGTGTATGGGAAAGACATTTTGAGCGTACATACACACAAAGAAATATTTCATTACTATTGAGCATCTTGCTAATGTGACAGTACGCGCATATTTAGCGTTTTTGCATTGCGGACAGAGGCAAGCATCAAGATTGAGTCTTTCTGGTCTGGAAGGGATTATGGGGAAATATAGCATGTTCATGAATATTCATTTGCTTGTTATACAATATATGTGTCAAAGAAGGGTAAATGTTATGGAGTGGGTACATATCTATAAAAACAACTGTGCACAAGTGTTTCCCCATGAGGCAAAAATGCCACAGCTCCAGGATAGTGACAGATTACCGTGGCATCTGACAAGGCACCACGCTATTCTCTCAATGCCCTTGCACTGCCACAGCCAATTCTTGCTGTGATGCCTGATGGTAAAAGTGTTAACCCTTTCAGCCCCAAGGTCCCATTTCTCAAATTTTGGAGGTGTTGCCCAACGACTATTTACCAGCTGCAGGAGATGGCTTGACATTGATAATTTAAGAGTAATGCCAGATTAGCTTGGCGCCATAAGGTGCCAAGCTAATCTGGCACTACGCTTAAATTATCACGGTCAAGCCATCTCCTGCCGTAGAGATCCAGGGCTACCTCACATCAAAAGCTGCAAGGTTGTTGTATAAAGATGCCATCTACAATTTGCAGCTATTCAAAAGCGATAAAAAAAGCTTATCAAACAGACAAAGCTGAAACCAAACCTTCGTGGTGTCAAGCTCTGCGTTGACCATGGCCTGTGACGACGTGAGCTTGGCCACTGATGACTTGAGGCCGGTGACTTCTGTCCTGGCGGCAGTTAGCTCCCCGTTCAGGGCAGTCTGCTGCCGCTCAAGAGTGGACTTGTTGAAGGTCAGGTCCTCAATCTCTCGCTGCAGCTTCCTCCGAACAATGTCTAACTCCTCCTGACACCCCCTGTAAAGAGACAAATTTGAAACCCAGTCAGAACTGATGCATCACAAGATAGAAATTGGGCATGATAGTTCAAGGATGATGCTAGAGTAGCATGGCACCTTGTAGGCGCCAAGCAACTCTAGCACCACCCTTGCACTATCTCCTGAACTGTAACATAGTACTCAGTGGACAACTTTAAACTTTGTGAATTCTGACTGGAGGGCTCCCAGAGTTTCCCAGGGTGATGCTTTCAGAAAAGAAAAGAAAAACGTTGTCCAAGGGAAAGTTACAACTGCCTTCCCCAAGGGAGATGTCACTAAGGTACATCGACCCCCAACCTACCTATATTTGTACAAATAAATTTGACTAAAACACGATTGAGCAGGTCACATGCAAGAAATTTGATGACAGTGTAACTTACCACAGGTTGGCGCAGCCATGGGCTGATCCCACACCGCATTTCCCCATGCCACACCGCACTTCCCCATGATATTGGCTAGGCTCTAATGCGCGGCAACTAGCTAGCTGTGTCTCACCTTATTGATTACAGTACAACAGAATTTGCAATGCTAATGTCTCTCATGCTAACTTTCAAAAATGTTTTTAACCCATTTAGCTCCGAGTCCCTACAGCAGAGATAGATTGACCATGATAATTCAAGGGTAGTGCCAGATTAGCTTGGTGCCTTCAGGCGCCAAGCTAATCTGGCACTACCCTTGAATTATCATGGTCAATCCATCTCCTACAACTGGTACATAGTCATTAGGCAACACCTCCCAAATTTGAAAAATGGGACCTTGGGGCTAAAAGTAAAAGGGTTAAAGTCTGATTTGATTTGGAAAAGTTTGAAAAGTTTTGGCACATTCAGCATCTGCTCTGACCTTAGTTTGCACTGCAGTTTCTGATTCTCTCCCTTCACCATCTCTGTTAGCTCGGAGCGTTTGGCCACATCGCCTGAAAGTTGTTGCTTCTGAGTCTCTAGCTGAGCAATTCGCTGGTTGTATGACTCCAGTTGCGATGTCAGCGAACTGGTGGTGGTCTCACGCTGACTCAAAACGGCTTCCATGTCCTGTAGCCGCCCCTTCAGGTCCCACGCGGGCCGCTTCTTGCTACTGCCTGGAGAGGAGAAAGGGTGGAGGTTCAAATCTAACCCTTTATCCAACAGCAAGAGACACAGATCCTCATGAGCCCTTGCAGATGAGGGAGATCAAGATGATCCATACCTCTTGCTAAAACCACTTTGAATCAATGCTCCTTGGACCTCTTTGACATTGAATTAAGAAAGTCATAGGTTTCAAAAACATAATGCATGGGTTAACTCTTTCGAGAGGTGCCGCATCTGGATTCGCGGCGTAAAGCCGCGAATCCGGATGTGGCATGGCTCGAAAGAATTAACTCCCTAGTGCATGCAGCCCTGCCTGGTACTGTGAACAATACTGGTGGCTGCTTGCACAAGAGACTTAAAACTCACACTCCATCTACCAATACTGTCCACAGTACCACTACCAGAGTTTGCATGCGCAGGCAGGGCGCTCGTTTCTGTGCATCTGTGTGTCTAAGGAACTAAAATCCCAAATTATGTACAGAAAATGTGATGAATCGGTAGGCAGACATACTAACAGTCAGATGCCCTATCTGCACCAGAAACGCACAATGTTTTACTTATTTAACCCTTTCAGCCCCGGATCCCTACAGCAGGAGATGGCTTGACCATGATAATTCAAGGGTAGTGCCAGATTAGCTTGGCGCCTTCAGGCACCAAGTTAATCTGGCACTACCCTTGAATTATCATGGTCAAGCCATCTCCTGCAACAGGTACATAGTCGTTAGGCAACACCTCCAAAATTTGAGAAATGGGACCTTGGGGCTAAACGGGTTAAATTCCAAAATTTAATGTATTATCAAACTGTCAATTTTTCTATTATTAGAAAACAAAATTGCGATTTTAAAAAAAAACTGTACCTGCGTTTCCAGGAGCAGTTCCAGGCTTGGTGGCAGAGGAGGATCTTGCAGCTGAACTTGTGGTGCCAGCTCGGCCAATCGGGGGACGTGAGGCTGGTGCCAAGGTGCGGGGGGCATTTAATGCTGGCTTGCGCACACCTGTTGTTCTTGTCCCAGGTGCTGGAGCTGACAACACAAGCATTACACTCATCCTGAGCCAGTATAACCCATTATATCTTGAGGCTGATTTTGTAAAATTTGCTAATTGTCATAAGAAGGCTATTTGTAAATAGTTTTTTGAGAAAAAACATCTTTTGTCAAAATATGGCTATTTTTCACCTATTTCCTGATCTCATGTGACCCTTGACCTTTCCAAGGGGTCAACCAAATTAGTATGCATAGATAGGTCTTACCATCAGGTATATCTGTAGCAAGTTTGGGTTTGTAATTGTGAATGGTATTTGAGAAAAAAACACATTTTTTTTGTCAAAATATGGTTATTTGGGACCTATTTCCTGAGCTTTTGTGACCCTTGACCGTTCTGATGGATCAACCAAATTAGTATACATAGAAAGGTCTTACCATCAGGTATCTTTGCACCAAGTTTGGCTTTGAAGTTGTGAATAGTATCTGAGAAAAAATCAATTATGTAAAAATATAGCTATTTTTTACCTATTGCCTGCACCTATTGCGGACCTCCTGTGACCATTGAACTTTATGAGGTGTCATCCAAATTAGCATGCACAGAACGGTCTTACCATCAGGTATCTCTGTACCAAGTTTGGGTTTGAAGTTGAAAATAGTGTTTGAGGAGAAACAATTTGTCTAAAAATAATTATGGCTATTTTTTACCCCTTTCTGGACCCCCTGTGATCTTGACCTTTGTGAGAGGTCACTGAAATTGGTATGTTTAGAAAGGTCTTGCCACAAAGTATCCTTGGGCCAAGTTTGAAGACTGTGGCTTGAATAGACTCACTTTTGCTTCCCATGTGAGCCAAAAATTGGCATTTTACACACCTTTCCGAGGGGTCAACCAAATTAGTATGCATGAAAGGTCTTTCAGGTGTCTTCATACCAAGTTTGGGTTTGAAGTTATGAACAGTATTTGAGAAAAAATCAATTATGTCAGAATATGGCAATTTGTGACCTCTTTCCTCACCCCTGTGGCTGTGACCTTTGACAGAGGTCACTCAAATTGATATGTTTAGAAAGGTCTTGCCACAAAGTAACTTTGGGCCAAGTTTGAAGACTAAGAAAATGCCAACGTTAAAGTTTACCATGGATGACGGACAAACGACCACTGGCCCTGAACATACTCACTTTTGCTTTGCGCATGAGCCAACAAAATGAGCCATTTGAAAATAATGTTCACGTCTGAATGGCAATTACCTGTGCCGGAATGAAAATTATTATTTTTCCCTGGCAGCCATCTTGGAAGTTGCTTTATACAGAAAAATGCTAAATATTTACAGCGTGGCATACAACAGATTCGAATTCAGCACCCCAAAATCATTTAGGATCCATTAAAACATATATCCGACTATGCAAGGTAGACTCTACCTATGAGTCTGACTGGACTCTTCTAGTATTCTGTTGGCTCAATTCTGGGCTGACTGTTCATAAACAGATTCTGAATGGTTTGAAGTATAAGATAACTCGCTTGACCACCAATGCCAAGACTGCTTTCATCTGCGCAAAAGTTGCTGTAGCAAGTACTTGCAAAGAACTTTTCCGTGTGACTAATGGACTCTTGGGTAAGACCAAATCTGTTCAACTGCCCAGCACACACCCAAACCGTGATCTCCCAGTACTGTTCTCTCACTTTTTCTGTTCCAAAGTCAGAACAATACGTGACAACATTGACAAATGTGATGATGCTCAGACATCTTGCTCATTTGAATCTAAGTGTTTTGCTGGCACTCCTCTTGCATGCTTCAGTCCAGTGACTGAAAAGGTAGTGCTAGAAGTAAGATGTCTCTCAAGACCTGTGAGCTAGACCCTGTGCCTTTGTTCCTTCTTTTGAAATGTAAAGATGCATTTGTACCAGTTGTTACTTACTTACTTACGCCTGTCACCCCTACCCGGGTATAGGCCGTCGACGAGAGACCTCCAGCAACTCCTGTCCTGTGCTTCTCCTTCGATTCTACTCCAGGTGGTTCCCAGTCTCTTGATGTCTGCTTGGAGGTCTCGACGCCAGGAATTTCTCGGCCTACCTCTTTTCCTCTTTCCCTGGGGGTTCCATGATAATGCCTGCCTAGTGATACTGGACCAGTTGTTACAGCTATTGTAAATGACTTCCTCTTGCACGGCACTGTACCTACCTGTTTCAAAACTGCAATTGTTAAGCCGCTCTTAAAAAAAAAAAAAAAAAAAAAAAACCTTCACTTGATCCCAACAGTTTGAAAAACTACAGACCCGTATCCAACCTACCTTTTCTTTCAAAGCTTCTGGAAAAGATAGTGCTCAGGCAGCTGCTAGACCATATCAAGAATACTGGTCTGTGGCATGTGTTCCAGTCAGCATATAGGTCTGGTCATAGCACGGAGACAGCATTGATGCGTGTTGTGAATGACCTACTTGGTGCTAGCGATGAAGATCTAATCTCTGTTCTGACTCTGCTCGATCTGAGCACAGCGTTTGATACCATTGACCATGACATTCTACTTGCCCGCCTTCGTAATGTGTTTGGCATTCAAAGCACTGCACTGAAATTTTTCCAATCCTACTTTGTTGGTCGCTTGAAGATGGTTTCATTGGCAGGATTTGAGTCCCACCCTGTTGAGCTGTTTTGTGGCGTTCCACAGGGGTCGGTCTTGGGGCCTGTTCTTTTTACTTTGTATACACAGCCCCTGTCGCATGTCATTGAGCGTCACTTTGTTTCTTATCATTTATATGCAGATGATACAGAATTGTACAAACACTCCCTTCGTGAAGATGTTGATCAGATGGTGCAGGCTTTGGAGGCTTGCATTTGCGATGTTCAGAAGTGGACCACACAGAACTTGCTCCAGGTGAACAGTGACAAAACTGAGTCCCTCCGAATGACGTGCTCCTCTACGTGCAGTGCTGATCTTCCTGAGTCAATATGGTGGGCGAGAGTGCCATCTCCTTTTTTAGCTCGGCCCGTAACTTGGGTGTCATTTTTGACAACAGGCTGACAATGAAGGAACAAGTGAAGAAAGTTTGCCAGCTTGCCTTCATTGAACTCAGAAGGATCAGCACTGTTCGACATCTGCTGACTGTTGAAGTTACCAAAACACTTGTTACCTCCCCTGTGCTGTCCCGAATAGACTATTGCAATTCTCTTTTGTCTGGTGTTTGGCAATATCTTCTTGACCAAATCCAGAGTCATGAACTGTGCTGCACGTCTAATTTTTCGTGTACCAAAACGTGAACACATTATGCCTCTACTAGCTGATTTGCACTGGCTGCCAGTTTCATACAGAATTCAGTATAAAGTCTGTGTTATTTGTTTCAACATCATCTCTGGTTCTGCCCCTCCTTACTTATCTGATCTTGTCCAGCTGTATTATACACCGTCCTGCTCACTACGCTCTGCTTCAGACACTCGTGTTTTCCGTATCCCTAGACGTAATAAGGTCACTCAAGGTCATCGTGCATTTTCGTATTTTGGTCCCATTACATGGAACGCTCTCCCAGCTCATGTGCGTCACTCATCATCTCTTTCCATTTTCAAATCCAAGCTTAAAAACACACCTTTTCTCTGTTGCATATACGTAAAGACCATTTTGTCTGCCGGCTCATCATGTGTGTATGTGTGTGTGTGTGTGTCAGTGTGCCTCGCGCTGGGACCATATGGCGTTGAGGCGCGTCCCCTGGGTGGTGGATAGGGGGTCCCTCGTGAGAGGGGTGCACCGAATGAAATAAGGTGCCGTGAACCAACATGGTCTAAGGGAAGGTGACCCCGACAGAAAACCCCTGGTCCTCCTAGTAAGGGGGTTGGGCGTGGGGGTAGCTTCCCCACCCTGCAAAAAAGGAAATAGCTACAAAAACGCCGACGAAAAGACTAACAGTAATTCCTTTCCTGGAGGAGGAAGGTTCTTCTACCAGAAGATTTATGACGTCCTGTGGTGAAAGCCGGAAGTTTTCGGAAGCCACAGGACCGAGCCGCCTCTCTCTATCCAGGGATACAACCATGGGCACATGGAACGTCAAGACCATGTACCAGAGCGGCAAGGCCGCCCAGATAGCAGCGGAAATGCAAAAGTACAACCTTTCCCTGCTAGGTATCAGTGAAGCCAGATGGACGCAGTCTGGCCAGAAAAGGCTGTTAAGTGGGGAGATGATTCTGTATTCAGGTCATGAAGAGGAGAATGCCCCCCCCATACAGAAGGTGTAGCATTCATGCTGTCACCAGTGGCACAGAGAGCGCTGATGGGCTGGGAACCTCTTGGGCCAAGAATTATCACAGCAGCCTTTAGAACCAAGAAAAAGCTCAAGCTGAACGTCATCGAGTGATATGCGCCCACTAATGACAGTGACGAGGAAGAGAAACAAGAGTTCTACGACCGACTCCAGAGTGCCTTGGACAAATGTGAGGAGCAAGACATCACCATCGTCATGGGCGATTTTAATGCCAAAATAGGGGAGGACAACACCGGATACGAAGAGGTGATGGGGAGACAGGGACTAGGCTCGGAGATGAGTGAGAACAGGGAGAGGTTTGTAGACTTTTGTGCTCTAAATCGACTTGTCATTGGAGGCAGCATCTTCCCACACAGAAGAATACACAAAGCAACTTGGGTCTCACCTGACCATACAACAGAGAACCAAATAGACCATATCTGCATTAGCAAGAAATTTAGAAGATCCCTTCAAGATGTGCGAGTGAGGAGGGGAGCAGATGTCGCCTCCGACCACCATCTGCTTACCTTAAGAATGAAGCTCAAGCTAAAGAAAAGCCGCACAGAGACAACAAGAAGACAGCGCTATAATGTAGGCCTCCTGAGAGAAACTGGAGTTAGAGAAGAGTTCAAACTGGTGCTGTCCAACCTGTTTCAAGCGCTACAGGAGCTAGTAAATGAAGAGGAGGCGGTCACCACAGAGCAGCAGTGGAAGGCAGTTAGAGAGGCGCTGAACTCAACTGCAAAGACACTGTAGGGTTCAGGAAACACCATCACAAGGACTGGCTGTCGGCACAGACCTTGAAGAAGATAGAAGTGAGGAAGCAAAAGAAAGCAGCTGTCAACAATAGTCGCACGAGAGCAGCCAAAGTAAGGGCACAGGGGGAATACTCGGAAGCCAACCGCGAGGTGAAGAGTAGTATCAGGGCAGACAAGAGGGGCTACACAGACAGCCTGGCAGCAGAGGCAGAAAAGGCAGCGGCAACATGAAACAGCTCTACAACATTACCAGAAGATTGTCAGGCAAGTATGGCCATACAGAAAGACCAGTAAAAGACAAAGAAGGCAAGCCTATTGCAGACAGAGCAGACCAACTCGACAGATGGGCCGAGTATTTTGAAGAGTTACTGAACAGACCTAGCCCACCCGACCCCCCAGACATCCAGCCGGCAGAGACCGACCTACCCATCAGCTGTGACAGACCCAGCCGGGAAGAGATCAGAAGAGCAGTGGCATTCTTGAAGAACGGCAAAGCAGCAGGCCCAGATGGTATCCCAGCGGAGTCTCTGAAAGCAGACCTAGAGATAACAGTGAAGATGCTGTACCCACTGTTTGGAAAGATCTGGGAAGAGGAGGTGATGCCGGCTGACTGGAAGGAGGGGTACCTAATCAAGCTTCCCAAGAAAGGCGACCTCAGCAAGTGTTCCAACTACAGAGGAATCACCTTGCTGTCAGTACCAGGAAAGGTCTTCAACAGGATCATCCTGGAGAGAATGAAGAGCTCCGTTGACCCCCAGCTGAGAGACCAGCAAGCAGGATTCAGGAAGAACCGATCATGTACAGACCAGATCGCCACTCTCCGCATCATCGTGGAACAGTCTCTGGAGTGGAGCTCCCCGCTGTACGTCAACTTTGTGGATTATGAGAAAGCATTTGACAGTGTGGACCGAGAGACTCTGTGGAAACTCCTACGACACTACGGTGTACCCACAAAGCTCGTCCGCCTGATCAAGAGCAGCTACGATGGCATGACATGTCGCGTGATCCACGAAGGGCAGTTCACCAGGGAGCTCCAGGTCAGAACCGGTGTCAGGCAGGGGTGTCTGCTGTCTCCGTTCCTCTTCCTACTGGCCATAGACTGGGTCATGAAGATGACCACAGAGCACAGACGAAGTGGAATACAGTGGACACTGTGGACACAGCTTGACGACCTCGATTTTGCAGACGACTTGGCATTACTGTCCCACACTCATCAACAAATGCAGGACAAGACCACGAGGCTTGCTGACATCTCATCCCAAGTGGGCCTCACCATTCACAAACAGAAAACAAAGACAATGAGGCTGAACGCAACCAGGGAAGAACCAGTCTTGCTTGCTGGCACCCCGTTGGAGGAGGTGGAGTCCTTCACCTATCTCGGGAGCATCATAGACAAAAAAGGCGGCACTGATGCAGATGTCAGAGCACGAATCGGTAAAGCCAGAGCAGCCTTTCTCCAGTTGAAAAAAGTGTGGAGCTCCAGAGAGCTGTCACAACACACCAAAGTCCGGATTTTCAACTCCAATGTAAAAGCAGTTCTCCTATATATATGGAGCAGAGACTTGGAGATTGACAAAAACCACAGTCAACAGAGTACAGACCTTCATGAACAGTTGCCTTAGAAGAATTTTGAAAATCCACTGGCCAGAGAAGATCAGCAACGTCAGACTCTGGGAGAGAACAGAGCAGATAACAGCAGAGAATGAAATTGGGCGAAGAAGATGGGGATGGATCGGTCACAGTCTGAGAAAGCCAGCTTCCAGTATCACTAGGCAGGCATTGTCATGGAACCCCCAGGGAAAGAGGAAAAGAGGTAGGCCGAGAAACTCCTGGCGTCGAGACCTCCAAGCAGACATCAAGAAACTGGGAACCACCTGGAGTAGAATCGAAGGAGAAGCACAGGACAGGAGTTGCTGGAGGTCTCTCGTCGACGGCCTATACCCGGGTAGGGGTGACAGGCGTAAGTAAGTAAGTGTGTCAGTGTGTGTGATTTTTCTGCTCCTTGTAAATCAATGTATTTTTGTTGTTGTATGTGCTTGTTTTTGTATTTTGCTTCACTGTTTAATTACTGTGATTGCAAAGTGCCTAGAGCACCTTGGTGATAATACGCTATACAAATTACCTTTATTATTATTATTAGTAGTAGTAGTACCATGGCCAATCTGTTTCAAGAACTGTAACAGACTTTAGCCCTTTGCGTGTTAGTAGCGGTTTTAATCGTGACTAAAACTGCTCCTGGCATGCAACATGCTAGAATAGATAATCTGTGGTCAGTACTGACCTTTCCTAGTGCTGCCAAGCGCTGTTGATTTTGCAACATTCAGGGTGCTGACAGACCGTGTCATGGTTTGACCAGTCGCAGCTCTTGCAGCAGTTTGCGACGTGTCTGGCAAACTGGAGGAGGATGCATGTCTGGAGATGGAAGCGATGGAACTGTTGGCTGAATTATCCCCAGAACTGCTTTCATCCATGCGGGACTTTTTGCCTGACTCTTGAACCTGCATTCAACGCAAAAAATGTTTTCTTAACCCATATCATACTGAGACTAAAAGCTTCAAATTTGTACACTGCCATATGCAAGCTACATTATAGTACTTACAGATATAGACCAATGGCTTTAGTTCAAGGGTGATGCCAGAATAGCTTGGCGCCTAGAGGGGCCAAGCTATTCTGACACTACCCTTGAACTATTTTAGTCACAACTTATTTCACACACAGGTGTATTCCGAATGATATGGGTTAACCATTTAAGCCCTGGATCCTTACAGCAGGAGATGGCTTGAGCATGATAATTCCAGGGTAGTGCCAGATTAGCTTGGCGCCTTCAGGCGCCAAGCTAATCTGAAAATACTCTTGAATTATCATGCTCAAGCCATCTCCTGCAACTGGTACATAGTCGTTAGGCAACACCACCAAAATCTGAGAAATGGGACCTTGAGGCTAAAAGGGTTAACTCTTTGGATCTTGGCAGTTCTTTTTGTATCAGGAATCACTGTGACAAAAAGCGTGACCGACAGACAAAATGTTAACTTTTTGGCTTTTGGTAGCACTTTTTGCCACAATCATTCTTACACTTGCAGGAATCATCATGAAAAATTTATATACATATGTCAAGATCAGACTGATTATTATGTAGCAGGGTTCATTTCTGAAGCGCGCCCTGCCCCATTGAAGCATGATTTCAGTTACACGTAATCATGAGTCTGACCTTCGACCTTGACAGGGGTGGGGTTTGGGGCGTTCAGTTTGATATATGCGTAAAAAAACCAGATTGCACTCTTTCAGTTATTGAAGTTGTGGGGTGAGGTGGGGTGGTGTAGGGTGGGTTGGAAGTGGAGGGGAGGGCTTAAGGTCAAAGGTTAAGATCAAAACTACAATAAAACAGTGTCAGCATGTTTATTTCATCAGACAGCTGACCTCAGAGTGAAACAATCCATCAAAATAGTGTAACATGCAGAAGTTATTTTGCATGATCCAGCTACACTGGCTGCATCTGAGGTGTCATTCTGCTGTAATTGTCATGAGGGATGTCTCTGGTGTCTATTCTGAGCCAAACACAAGCACTTTTACACTGCGTAAAGCTCATTTGAGTGCATTGTTATGGGACCAGCAGTTGCGGCCACCAGTACAGGCTTTTACAGGAGTGTGTTCACAGGTTTGGCACACACATGCCTGCTGCATTTGCAACATGTGTTGGTGTTTTCAGACTCTGACAAGTGTGTTTTATATAAAAATGAACTGTACATAACCATTTTCCTCTGCTACCTCCTAAATAAGCACTCCAGACACTTGTTTGGGTATGTGGTGTGTCCCGCGTATCATAGTTTTGGCTGTTTTGTGTAGTCTTGTGGCTGTGGGTTAGCTCAGTAGACTTAATAGTTAATGTTTAAATTGCACATCTGTTTCATGACCCCTTTTGACCAAGGAAAAGATTGCAAGCCGCATGTACTGATATAGGGCATGGCAGCTGGTTACAGGCCTCTTCCTGCTTGTTGTCACCAAACAGGGTCAATGAGGAAGCCTGGGCATTGTCTTTTTGGCTGCCCTGAGATACACAAGGAAATGGCTTTGGATCTGAAAGCTCATTTTTCATCAATGTCAGTGTCATGGCAATCTTTTTCAGTTGTCCAGCCCACCAGAAGTCAGTTTGACTGTATTGCATGTGTGTGTAAACTTGGAAAAACAGAAAAAGTAAGAGGGTGGGTAATGAAAAAAAAAGAAAAGAAAAAAAAAAAAAACTTTCAGTGCCTGTGTCTCAAATGCAACATTTCTGAAAATCAGACATAATATATATACTTGATGTACATGCATGCCAATTTTGGAGGCATTCTGACCATATCTAGTCTGTTTTTCATGGCATCAGATATGCATGATCTAAAACATCAAAAGCATAGTGAACGCCACAACGCTCTTCACATAATGGGCCATAACATAAAGATGCAGCAACATTCAATGGTGTCACTTTGGGTTTGACTTAGCTAGTGTCTAAGGATTGCACTGATGGCAGATTGAATGGTGTTCAGGTGGGAGAGTTTCTATTTCAGGTCATGTTACATTCAAATTGGGCAGTTCAGGCATTAAGAGGACCGGTGTTTTTTTAAACAATTTTTGCCTTATTTGAAAATTTGTAGTAGGGCTGAATGTTGGAATTTGCTGGAAATTTCTGGTTAAATGAGAGGAGACATGTTTGGTGCTTTGATTTATACCATCCTGAGCTTATCCAGTGGACAATTGTGGGCCCATGTTGAGTTGCTGTAGTGATCTGAGGGGCACGCTGATTTCAGCTGTCCTTGGGTGTGGGGTTGGTAAGGAAAAAGGAATCAGGTTCATAGTCCAGAAATGAGACTGTCAATGTGCTGTTTTTTTGTGCATTTTGTACATATAATGGCAAATGTGCAGCTGGTGGGTGGTAGTGTTTTTTAGAGGATTGAAAAATTAGGGGATGACTGGGACTGACTATGGCTAAGAGACTGGACAGTACGGAAACGGCACTGTGTTCTTTGGCCAGTAACATGACTCCTGTTGGAGTGCGCTCTGCCCCCACTGTTGTGCCATGATTTCACATTTGCTCACATAATAGTTAATACTGCTTATAAAAGTAAAACCCAAACGCAATAAATTACCAATGTACTCACGTCATCATTCCCATGATCTGGGCTGCGGGGTCTTTTCAGACTCTGTGGAAGCTTGAGCCGACTCCCAGGCATCGGCAGTCGACTCAGCCCATTTCTTGTCCCCAGAGGTTTGCGCTGAAATAAGATTAAAACGCAAACTCTTCAACTATTCTTGACCACTGGTTACTCATCATTTTGACTCTGCACTCAAGGAAGTCAAAGCCGTCAATCTCATTCATGTATTTTACAACTACATAATCAAGAATTGTAATAAAGTTCACGATGAGTTTGTTTATCATTATATATCAAGCAACAGATGACCTATTCGTCTTGACTTAGTTACCTGTACAAAATCCATAAAGATCGGCTTTAAAACTGATCTAACAGCCAACCTTAATTTTACGTGGTATCTTTAATTGTCATACCTCTGTTTCCATTTCGAATTATTCCTGCCAGAGTTTCTAACAAAATACAGAAAGTGCGTGGAAGTTGGCAGCCATTCGTGTTTGAATTTCATGCGTCAAGGTCGTCGGATTTGTACCACGAAATTTCATTGGCTGAATCTAAACCAGCCTATTCGCGTTGATCACAAAATCGAGTTGCCGTTCTTGATACTGGGTTCCTCGGTAGCTCAACCACGGAAACAGTGAGGCTCTTCTCACCTGCCATAGGTGAGAGCATGACGTCATCATAAGTAGAGTGTCTCCAGGAAGTGTACTAGTACTAGGACTGCTGTAGTTGTTCTCGGGGATCACACTTATCGAGGCACACCTTTCATTGCTGAATGAACTACAAGGTATTTGTCTTCTGATTTAGTTCGCAAGTTGTTTGGAGTGAGAGACTTCATCACGAAGCTAAAATTTATTCTGAACCCTTGATCTTCGCTGATCGGCGTGTCGCCATGTTGTCTTGGCTGATTCGGATTACTCTGGTCGTCTGCTCAACGACCGGGTGGATGGATGTACTGGCTATTGAAGCAGGCACTGCCCAACACGCAGTGATGGCACCCAAATGTAGCTGCCCTCAGCTAGATGGTTGTCGCTACGGTCTACACGCCGTTCTACCAAATTCACGCACTGAAGAGGTATACATGTGATGTGTATCCGGTTTTCAACTGATCATCGACCATGATACTTCAAGGCTGGTGCCAGAATAACATGTTGCCTCGAGGCACCAAGCCATTCTGGCACTACCCTTGAACTATCGCGGCGCAGTCAGACGTACCTGGTGTATCAGTGTAGAATTTACAATATCTATCTCTCATGATCATTTCATAGTTTGCAAAGTATTTGGACTAGGAAGCCAGAAACTCAGTGACTACCTATGTCAATATATGTGATGATGTATAGTGTGTGTGTCATGTGATCAATTAGCATTACAGAACTGAAAATGACCAGCCCAGCCTGGGATATTTGCCCTGAGAGAAAGATAATAGGAGACCCGTAAGACAATGAATTCAATAGAGCCGCATCCATCATTAATTTACGCCATTTTTAATATCAAAATTTTGACCCCAATTTTACCCCCGTTAATTCTAAATCAACCCTTTGATTTTTAAAAAGTGACGAGCATGACTGATGCGGCCTTATTGATCTGATTATCTTACGGGTCTCCTATTATCTTTCTCTATAACTATTGTCTCTGACAATACCTAATCATTTACCTGATCAAGTGATGCCAAGTGAAACTTAATACTTATTAACAAGTTGCAACTAACTTTTAGGAACCTGCAGAGGTAACCTTTAAGTGTGTTGCCATAAGAACTTATTAATTACTTACCATAAGTTCTTACAAGTACTTACCCTAAGTTCTTACGAGTACTTACCCTAAGTTCTTACAACAACTTGACTTAAGTCACAACTTACTCGGTCAGATTTGTCAAGATACAAGGACAATAAAAAAACTTTTTTTTCTCAGTAATACTCTGGCGGTGGTGCTGATGGGGTTAAAAAATCAGGCACAAGTGGTGTAAGTGGCATGGCATTTTTCTGTGAAGTGTATGACATTAATAAACGATTACCAAATCTGATTTTTATTTGTTTAAAAGATTGTGTAGTTTTTCTGTGGTTTCCTGAAACTGATCCTTTTTCCCTCTGCTAAAAAACTAGCCTTTAGTTCTTCAACATTCACGGGAGATTGACTACGCATTTTATTCTGTATTTCAGATTTTTGTTTCTTGTAGTTATTTAAATCATCCTGGACTCGCTTAAATTCTTCATCATCAATAAAATTATCATTCAATGCCTTACTGATAATAAGTTTCATACTGCTCAGCTTTGCACCAGCAAGCGTACTCAATGCTTCATGTTTCTGTAATTTTGTGTGAAACCTCTTGTTCAAGGCCTCCAAACCAAAGCAAGCCAGGCATGTAGCAACGCTAACACCCTCAATTGCTATTCCAGCCAAACTCCCAATTCCTGTGGCGAACAGAACGATACCCCCTACAGAACATGAAGCTGAAACTGCACCAATAGCCATAGAAGTGTTTTGAACAGAATTAAAAACGGTCTTATACGGTCTTTTGCACCGTGAGTATTTCGCCTCCTCACTCTCCAAATATTTCAAAGCTTCTGTAATATTATTTAATCTGAATGCATCTGCCTGTAATGTTTTATCTGAAGTAATTGGCACAGCTGTCACCTGTGTATCAGGCGCAAGTGTTGTTTTAGTCGTTACATTTGTTTCAGTCGGCTCAAGCGTCGGTAGTTGCGGATAGAAGTTTACCATTTTTTTTATTGACAAATATTTTTTTTAATTTAATCAGCAATTACATTTTGCAACTCTTCAAAAGTATACAATTTGCTGGCATAATAAAATGCAACAAGATCAATGTGTTCAAGGTTTATGTAAGTTAGACGAACAAAAGTTGTTTTGTCAACCACCACCTTGACAGCGGGAATACTGCTTGAAACATTAATAACATCATTATTTTTTGTAATGGCAATAAAGACCTTTGATGATTCTGTTACTGTTTCATTCCATGTAAGTTTAATTCCTTGTGCTATATTTGCCTCTTTTGCAGAAGCAACAGATTTCATGATAATTTCAAATACTATTGTCACTTCTCTAGCCATGACTAAGCTTGCTGGCATAAACACAACAGAAATATCTGATCTACCCTTTCTAGTTGTAAGAAGATACCGCCGTTTCTCATAATTTTCAACTTTCAGTTTTTCTCTGCTATTGTTGTCTGGGGCAAAACTTGGAACAAGGCTTACAATAAGCGGCCCAGAATTAACAACCTTCCTAAACACTAAGGCACCTTCGTCATCAGTGTATACATAAGGACTAATAAATTCAATCTTTATGTCCCAGTCAATTGTGGGTGGTGGTGCCGGTACAGGTGAAACCACCCACTTACTACCTACATGTATTAAGTTGTAGGGCACATTATTTACAGGTGGAGTAGGTACAGTAACATCACGAAGCTGACCAAGTTTAGGAATCTGTCTTTCACCATCTTTCATGTCGACAATTACTTTCCTCTTGTACATACCAGTTGAATCAAGTTCAAAACCATATATTTCTCCAATTTCCCCTTCCTTCTCAAAATCCTGGACGTCTGCCAAATCTTTCAACTCTGTAACCGGACACGCAACTGGTATGATTCTCGGCTTTGGACCACCACTCATTTTTTATAAACAAAAATAAAATTATTTAATTTCCAACACAACACTAAAATCATGCATAACAATTGGTTTGTCATCTTGATTAGTTACAGATAAACACAGTGACTCAAAGAAACTAGAACCTAATTTCTTAAACTGCAAATTAGGAAATCTAACAACCACACTTTCACAATACGGAGCAGTTCCAGCTGGCACACATCTCAACAAAGTTGAAGGCTTTCCATTGTGTACATTTTCAGTAGTGTTTAGTTTTTTCAAATAAACATTAAATACTGTGTGTACTGCCAAATAGACAGGGCGTTTTCCAGTTATTTTAATTTTTTTTGTCTTCATTGTTATAATACCAAACTCAAATTCATCAATATCATCTGATCTATACCAATCTTCGTCAATATAAAATCCAAGTAAATATGCAAATTTATCTGAGATCCTTAACCAATTTTGTGTCGGAAATTCTAATGTAACAAGTAGGTTAGCTGGATTTAAAGTTGCTTTAATTTTAAAATTACTTTGAAACCATTCAGCTATAGTACAAAAGTCATAATAACCAGGCGGTAAAGCTTCAGTCTTACCATCTAAATTTACTTTATTATATATATCATCTTCTACATTAAACCATTTTACTGTGTAGAACAATTCATGGATAGCTACAGCCTTACTACCATCCCGATTATCAATCCCATTAGTTAACCACACTGGTTTGCTTGTGTCAAGATTTGTTAAGGTAATAAACATTTTTATTATCTCATATAAAAAAGGATGGAATTTAAATCACCAACCATTACCACTACAAACGCATTTCAATTTAATGTGAATGCCAAATATAATGTTGCACCTACTTATGAACAGAAAATAATTCAACTAAATCAGCTTGACATAGCTGTGTCTGACGCAAGCGTACAAGATTTATTTCAAGTGAAAGTACCAAACCCATTTGACCATTACCTAAACCCTCCAATAACAGATGACTCTACTGCAAGAAAGTGGTCTTCAAGTCCACTACAGATGTTTCAAAACCAACTCAACTTTGCAATACTATGCTCAACTACAGGCTGTGGTGTTTCATTTAGACCATTTGAATCACTCAAACAAACTGATTAGGTCTGTGTATCGTTTTCACACTTACTACCAGCTTAGACGTATACTGTCAGAACTGCATACACCATTACCCACTGAATCCAGTTTCAACAGGTATAACAACCCCATGGATATGAAAGCGTTTGAACGCATTTGTAATGAATTTAACATAAGCACTAAGTATGACTTCACACAAAAACTTGATGATCTCAAAGGCATGGGTACATTGTATTACGCTTTGAGTCATAGACAATACCCTCAAGATTACTACCCTGGTTACACTTCATTCTCATCAAAATCAGAAGTGTGGTTAGGCTCAATTGAGCAGAAACAGTCTAACGCCTGGACCACATTTATTTTAGACAAAAGTGACGGGTTTACTCAAGCGGGAGTCGAGCGCGTAAATGAGTCTATCAGAACATATGTCTGGTGTTTACTAGGAGCACAATCACTAACAAAATCAAACATTTTGAATGGAAGTGGTAAATTTGAAGCACAAAAACAGTTTCTTGCAAATCTTGAAGATTCAATTAATTCAACAGTCGATCTCCCATCAAGCATACAACGCTATCAAGACGTACTCAGATATGCCAGATCAAAAGTTGACTTTGTAGTTGGCATCGGGTTATACATGTTACCATCTGACCTTCAACTCCAAATGGGGACAATAACAAATTATAATAATGAAATAGTTGTTGCAGGTGTTGGTCAAAAACTCGGTCTCAATCAATCTGTAAACTTAGGAGCAACAACCACACACGTACAGCCGTTAAAATCATTACAGACGGTAACACCCCCGGCCCCGGCCCCAGCCCCGACCCCGGCCCCAACACCGGCACTCATACAACCAGTACAGTCAACACCAACCCCTGACACACATGAGTCGGAAAGAACTGCATTGGTAATAGGTCTAACAGGATTAGGGGTTTTACTTCTTTATCTGTTTCATTAAATAACCCACCATCAACCCTCCTACTGTAACCAAAAAGACCCACACATGTTCTGCCATAAACCCAACTACCTTTGCTGTAGTAGTAATCAGCCAACTGACAACAGTGCCATCCACTGCTTTCACAGCCAATTTCTTAAGCAAGTCTGATATGTGAGACAGTTGTTTCTTTACCCACGACTGTAAATCTTTTGGGTCTGTTGGAGTCGGGGGGCCCGGGGTTGGTGGTGCTGGTGCTGGGGCTGGACCACCACCACCACTGCCGGAGACAGCCAACACAACAGTACTGATAATAAACCCAAGAGCAGTAATTAAACTAGCAATTGTAATACCTTGTTCTCTGAAAAGTGTTTTAAGTCTCTCAGCCAGAGTAGTGTCTTCGTGAAGTATTTTCTGAATAGTTTCTCTAATTCTGTTAACTTGGGTTTTAAGTTTTTGTCTCCCAATACTAATCACTTCTAACCGCCCTGATCTTTCTATCTGCAAATCATTTAATCTGTGTTGTATTCTTTCTTTCATTTCTGCGTCAAGATTTCCATTGTCTGCTGTAGCCAGTTTCTCTTTTTCACGTTCTATGTGTTTATCAAGCTCACCTAGTTTGGCAACATTATTAACCATCTCACCTCTTATTGTCTGCAGTGATTTATCCAAACCCATAATCTCTCTCATT
>BTPG01000006.1:94887028-94926020 GCA_036245525.1 Semisulcospira habei
GACGACAGCCTTTTTGTTTGCTACTTCTGTTGGCAGTGGCAACCATGATTTACCTAATATAGGATGATACCTAGACTGCTTTAGTTGTAGTTCATGTACATGTCCTTCGTGCCAACCAGACCCCTTCATTTTTGCACTGTCAATCGCCTGGAGAAAGTCTGGTAATAGTCTGTCTCTAAACACGTTCTCCAATTCTCTTCTTGTGTTAACTGTGTGTTGTCTTGTTGATATATACGATACAATTACCTCACCGCCCATTCTAGTGAATTCGATTTTTGCAACAATCTGAATCTTAACACTGCCTGTCAGAAGATTTTGTTGTATGACAGAAAAAGAGTTTTCTATTGATTCGTAAACATTATTAGTATTGGATATGGGTAAGTTTGTTGTGTGAAACACGTTTCTTAAACTAGATGAGCCAGGGTTTTGAACATTGTCCGTCATTTTTATTTGTCCGACAAAATAATAAATGAAAAAATATTACTGCTGGCTCACCTTGTGTAATACCACTTTATTAACTGTAACACTGTCAATATAAACATTTAGTTATTCTGTTCAGTTTTTCTTTTCACAAGCAGTGCAGGCACGTCCTCAGAAAGTCTTGTTGCTGTCGGGACGCTAAGCAATGTACAACCAATCCTCTCTAAGCCAACCCCTGATCAACACACATGCCCGCCCACACAAATAAAGACGGACACACTGCGCTTCCCGTCATTAGTACGCTCTGTGGGCTCATTTAGCGACAGGAATCCATCTCCTTCTACTTTAACCCACCCCCTGACCCACACACACTGGCACATAGAAATAAAGATGGACACATGACAATTCCCGCCATTCTTAAGCTCTGTGGTCTGGTGTAGCATAGCTGTTCTGAAGAAGAATAATAGCATGAGCAGCGAAATGACGTCACTTCAAGCTTCTCGTCATGGCATCATTAGTCCCAGTGACGACTCTATGACGTCACTCATCGCAGTAATAACATTTGACATATCAGAGAATCAACTTTGCAATTTTCTTGCTGATTTTCACATCTAGGGCTTACAGGTCACAATTTGACCTAATCCTACCCCAGGGCCGGGACAAACAGCGGGCTTGTGCAAACACTGTTTATGAACAGTCATGCGGGTATTAATGAGAAGATAGTTATTTTCATAAAATACAAATTAAAGTTATGATAGCTCTTTTACAAATGATTCCTAAAAAGTGGTGCAGAACATTGTCTGATTTTCACATAGATCTAGGGCATACAGGTCACAATTGACCTAATCGTACCCGACAGCCGAGACAAGCTGTAGGCTTATGTAAATACCGTATACGAAAAATCATGCGATTATTAATGAGAAGATTGTGGGTTTTTTTCATAAAAAGATTCAATTGTTCTAAGATTAACCCATAATTTATGGATAATTTAAACTGGGAACCCCACAAATTGACCTGACCACCCCACTGGACAATTTTCAAACATGAGTCTCAAATCACTTTTTGGGCATTTGAGGTATTGATATCAGTAGAAACATTAATACCCACATGACTGTTCATAAACAGTGTTTGCACAAGCCCGCTGTTTGTCCCTTTTTTCAATGGTGCCTATAACGGGTAAATCGGACGATTGGTCACTGAGTTATGGATTTATAACAAAAACTGGGGACCCCACAAATTGTCCCGACCACCCCACCGTGCAATTTTCACCTCTAGTGGAAAATCAGGTCAGGTGCATTCTGACTCATTTCGTGGTGGCGGGTCATAATTTGTGAAATTAATCCCAAAAATGTGAAAATATATTTTGTCAAAAAATATTTAATTATCACTCAAAAGTTCTAGAGGTACAATGCTGGTTAACGAACTCATTCAATATGTCCCTAATGTCTAGCTATATGCAAAATATCTAGTAGAAATAAGAAAAATTACGGACTCCAGTGTGGATCAACCGGTTTTTGTGAAACGGCCATTTTCTCACCAATGAGCATCTTAATCAAAAAGTTTTAAAAAAAGATCCAGAGATAATTCTTTTACTTTTTAGGGCCAGAGAGAGAGAGAGAGATGTCTACTGATGTTCGCTGGCATCCCTTTGACATAATTTTTCACGAGTATACAGTACATTTAACCTTCCATACTCGCTATGCCGTCAAAATCACAATGCGGGTTCCGCTCTCTCTCTCTCTGGCCTCACACACACACTTTCACTTTTGCTCGCTCCTGTGCGTGCTTACACACACTCTTGTCTCTCGTGTTCAGTTTCTCTCTGAGTCTCTCTCTTATGAGTTTTTCGTTGACGTCATTTCTACTTTTTCCACACTTTTGTTCTTCCTTTTATTTTATTTTACGTCACCTCCTTCAGTTGCCACATTCCTTCTGCGAATGAAGATAAGTAGTGGCTGATCTCTCTGTTTGTTTGTCTATTTTGACAAAGGGTATTTACCCGAAATATTAATAAATTGTGTTGTACCCGTTTTTTCTAAGCGTGTTTCTTTCTCCTTTGGGTACTTCTTTGCATTTTACACGCTTGGCAGTCACCTTTTTGGTCTGGATTGCTAAAATTTCAAGCTTGTCCATCCTCTAACACGGGCTCTAGTCGCTGTCACACACACACACACACACACACACACACACACACACACACACACGCAGCGTTTGGCACCCAAAAGATGTTCTCTAGCAAGGTTTGCATAGCTAGACATGACATCATTTTTATGTTGTTGCTTCTTTGCCAGAATTTTAGCGCTGCACACCACAAACATCATGTGCATGCTCCGGAATGCGCTTCGACCAGCCTCATTTCAAAGTCTACCATATTTTTAAAATACGGTGACAAAAGTGATTGCACCATGGTGCAGGGAAACCCATGCCAGGAAAAAATGTACACTGTAAAAAAATGCCAAGTAAAGAAAGAATATTTGGAATCTCATGGTGAATACATGACTACAAACTAAAGTAGATCTATGGCATTATATAAATTAATATTCAGTACAAGTGTGTGTGAATTCTAAGTTCGATATAGACTGAAAAGCTAGGGAGAAAATGAAGTCTAATAGTCTAACCTTTTTAGCCCTGGATCCCTACAGCAGGAGATGGCTTGACCATAATAATTGAAGGGTAGTGCCAGATTAGCTGGGCGCCTGAAGGCCCTTGAATTATCATGGTCAAGCCATCTCCTGCAACTGGTACAACTTTGCATCACCTCCAAAATTTTAGAAATGGGACCATGGGGCTAAAAGGGTTAAAGTTATGTTACCCAGGATCAAGCATATGAACACAGTCACAAAACTGTCTGCAACAGATACTGCTGACAGTATTTCTATATGTATGGGTCCTTTGGGTACTAACTTAGAGCTTTATGATGTAAATATAATGCCAAATGTCAAAATTCATCGTTTGGAGGGTGTGTTGTTTTTGTACCCGAGAGCGCAGATTATCGTCTGCTTCGGCCTCGTTTTCAATATGTGCATATTTACTAGCCTACGTCACAAGGCAGAACCTGGTCAATACTGCAGGTCACGAGGTCATCGGTGTGGTACACACGTGTCAGTGTACACATCTGCTGATGTTCGCCTGCTTCCCTTTGACATAATTTTCCATGAGAATGTACATTACAGAAACACGAAACAGAACATTGGTATTTATACCCAATTTCTGCACTGCAATTTCACATCTCACACATCAAAGTCTACGTAACTGAAAGCATCACTGGAAGTGACAAATGCACGATCGCAGCAGAAACACTACCTTTGGTGAATTGTGGAGTGAATGAGAGCCCACACAGACAAAAATGTGTCACGACCAGAGATATGCAGCAATTTTGACACACACCGTAGTTTTCAGATCCTTGCAGCATAAAATCTGATAACTAGTTCGTAACTTTATGATAAAACAGGTTTAAAATCTTGCGAAATCAGTAAGAGAAAAATTCTACCGAAGATCGTGAATTCTGAAAATCACTAGTGCTCGCGAAACTATAGGAAGATCAACAAAGACTGTATATTACTCACTGATTCAGCAGGAAAGGGACAAATTCTAAGTGGGCGGCAACAGCCAAGCTCTTGCTTTACATGTTGCCACATGTCCATATTCCCTTGTCCGATGTCAGTTCTACTTAGGGGGTATCTTGTCTCTCTTCCTCTTTCTTCTCTTCAATTCCAAGTCTGTCATTGTCGGTGCAAGTCGATGATACTTTTCTTCACTGGTTCATCTGCCATCTTGTCTCTGATTGGTTATAATTATGCAGATTACCTAAGGTCGTATAGAATAGTTATGACGTCTGCTACCATCGCCTATCAGAAGCAATCTTTTCATGGTGTTTAGTCACAAGATTCCGGTGGGCCTCTTTTGCTTTGAACGGACGAAAGAAAGCATTTGGTGGGACAATAGGGTGGTCACTGTCTAAGTGGGTATGTATACTGAATCCCTGTAAAAGCTTTTTGCGAACTGAAGCATTAAAAAAGGTCATGCGTGCCCCTTTAAGTGAACAGCTCACATTGGCACATGAACTGTGAAAATGGAGGCGCTCTACCGGTAATCCTGTATCCTACTAATTAGATGTTGAGGGGAAAAAAATAAAGGTGACTGAGGAGTGCTACTACCACCCTTGAGTCACTTCTGCTATAGCCCATGGGACATGGCAGCCATTAGGAATAATGAAGCCTTTTGCATACTTGATTTATTTCTTTGTGAGCGTGTGTAAATTCAGTAGAACAATAATACAAACACAAATAGCGTCGTCTTAGATTTATTCAGGGCAACATATTTATGTGCAATGTGGTCTTGTGTTATTGCTCCCAGGAGCCGTGTTATGAATAGGCGTTCAGCATACAATGTACCTACATATATAGGGGAAGTACTCAGCACTGGACAGACAAACAGTTAGATTCCCTGCCTCCTCCTATCAGGCACCCAATTGCCAGCGCACAGAAAAATACGATACAAGATGATTATATACATCCCTTAAATCTGCTGTGGAGGTAACAGGCATGTTATTGCAACTTTTGTGATATATTAATTAAGAGGAAGTGACTTGTTTGTTTGTGTTGCAGGTGATGGTAATGACTACTAATGATGACCTGCATCACATGGAGATGTGGTCATGGGATGCCATCCATGTGGTCATCTCCAGCAATGTCAACGACACAAGCGGTCGTACCAGCCAGGTTGCTTGCAAAGTGCACAGCAAGGGAAAACGCTTTGGCTTTACAGGTAAAATAATGCATTTCAGGTTTGTTTTGGTTGGCCATCTGTTCATTGCTAATGTTGCTAAAGGCATATCTTCTCACCAAGATCAACATTTGGGTAGGACAGATGGCAATGGCATACAAATTGAAACTTCCATGGATCTACTGCCCAGGACATGCAGGATGCCAGGGCAATGATATGGCAGACACCCATGAAATCACAGAGGCCTGGCAGCTCAGAGATGGGGTGAGAAACACGAGAAAGCATTTCAGGAACAGCTTGGTCAAGAGCGACACATCTTCCTATGCATACTATTTTAATACAACATTGACCATTCGTAAAGGACAAGGATCAAGGGAGGTAAAAAAATGTGTAAGAAATGTACATTTACCTAATACATGATTTTGTGGTTACAATGGCCAACTCCGTAGTTATGTCAAGGTACTTCAGCATGTTTTTATTTGAGTGACCTGTGGGAAAAGTCAAGATCACAGTATATGTCACACATGTGATGTGTGTACATATGATTCCTTTTATATATCTCTTTCAGTGGATTTGCCCAATTTTGCCAACCATAACTTCACAGACCCTCTGTATAAACTTTTGTATGATTTATGTACATTTTATTATATTTTTGCTATTTCTTTTTTGCAGTGGATTTGCCAGATTTAGTCAACCAGAATGTCACAGAGAATAACACACGGAGCTGGATCAAGTGCATTGAAGACAAGCAGAAAATGTGGTATGCGGACCATGTGGTGGTTGATTTGATAAAACCCCTCAGTGGCACAGCCAGTGTGACCAAGGCCATTCTGACCCCTATTAATGCTCTCATGACATTGTTGGCATCTCATCCAGACCTGTTCAAGGCAAGTAACAATGGTAGCTCTTTGCCTCTTCACTTTGAGAGACATTAATGATGATGATGATGTAAAAAATGTTTAATAATAATAATATACTTTGTAATGCACATGCATCACATTTTTCAGCAAAAGTTTCTTTGGGACAGACGTTTTGATACTCTTCTGTGAAAGAAAGTGTTTACTGACATGAGTCACTCGACTAACTTCACACAAAGGAATGTTGTCTAGGCTCAGTTACAAGAATCAAAATCGAAGATTTGCTTCCTGTACCTGAGCCTAGATAACATTCCTTTGTGTGAAGTTAGTTGGGTTACTCGGGTTTTGTACAGTTCACTTAGATTGTCACTGAAGTGGGTCAGATGTAAAACAATAGTTTTTGCCCTCAGCACGTGCATATTTGCGTGGGAGATGCAATACTACGTAATATACTCTAGTTTGTAAAGTGGATGTCATTTATCGTAGTACTGTAATTTTACATGTGAGCGGATCAGGAAAAGCAGTTTTCTAGTTGATTTCCACTCACAATTTGATCTGATCATGTCCATGAGCTGGGAGGAGCAGCAGGCTTACACATACAGACTGTTTATGAAAAAATTGTTGGGTACTACTGAGAAGATTTTTCATTATGAACTTGGAAGAATTTTCTAGGTTTTAAAAATATTCACAAAAAAACCCCCATTGTTCACAAGCATTGCAAGCACAATATAATTAAACCTGTTAATGCGATCAATGGCATAAGTCAACCACCTGTCGAAGCAGACCACCCATTTTTGGTCTTCTCTCAGATGACCCTGCGTAAAGAGACCATCTCTCTAAGGTGACCATGTTTTGATAATGTCTTGGGTGGTTGCTTTAACCCATTTAGCCCCGGGACCCTGCAGCAGGAGATGGATTGATCATGATAATTCAAGGGATGTGCCCGATGAGCTTGGTGCCTTCTGGCACCAAGCTTATCTGGCAGTACCCTTGAATTATCATGATCAATCCACCTCCTGCAACTGGCACATAGTCATTCAGCAACACTTCCAAAATTTGGGAAAAGCACCTGTGGGGCTAAAAGGGTTAAACAGATTTGATTTGTGTTATTGTTATGAGTGTAATGGTGCGGACAGACAAGCACACAGGCCGCGGAGGCTTGTAATGGAGGAGTCTAACAAAGTCACGGGGACATTTGTTTTCTTTATTTCACTTAAAAGCAGTTAGAGGCAAAGCAATCAGTCCCAAAGTTTTACGTCCAGTGGCAGTACTACAGTCGCTCTCGGTTCAACCAAAACAAAATGGCTTGCTCAAAACGAAGGTTTAAAATTACCACTGGTCATTAATTAATTTGATTGGTTGACTAATTATAAACAGTGCCCCCTGCTGACCCCTTAGCTAGTTACAAAAAGTCAAGTGGAAACATTCCAGCAGTAATTGCAGGAGTTGTTTCCCCTAGACTCATACTCAAGACTGCAGTATACACATAACATGAATACTTAGAAAACGTAAAGTAAGTGGTTCATGAACAAACAAACACAGTGACCAAAAGTGACATGAGTGTAAAGGTTCGGGTGCTGAAGGTGACTACAGCCACAGTGCCATGCTTTTGCGCTGATGGCTAGGATTCCAATAACTCATTGGGACTGCGTGCATGTCTGTTTAGGCTGGCCAATGGTTTAACCTTCACTGCATGAGTCCATGATTCACGTTCTTGACAGCATCGGAAATTGTTCCTTCTCATGTAGACCATGAATATTAATACAGCCAGCAAGAGACGTAGATCCTAATGCGTCCCTGTAATAGAGGGGAGGGGGTATGTGTGTGTGTGGGGGGGCGGGGAGGGGGGGGGGGGTACTATGCATTTTAACCCATTGGGTTACTTACAAGGTTCTAAATGGACTCGGAGCTAATCTGAACCCAACATGCCTTCTCACATGAAATATAGAAGTCATTACCGGTACCTTTGTGGTCAGGCAGCTGTGTGTTTGTACCAATATTGTTTGCAGGCATTAACCCCTGACCCTCATGCATGCACCCACCAGTACTGTCAACAGTACTGATGGCTGCATGCACATGGGGCTTGACACCAACAAACTTTAAGCCTGTTCAGTGCAAGTTTTAGCCTGTAGTCTGTCAGTACGGCTTTTTGTTGTGATGATTCCTGCAGGAATGATCATGACAAAATGGGCTACAGACAGCTAAAGGGTTATATGATGATACATATTTTATATTTTCAATATTTATCTTCTTTGTGCAGCGAATGTACTGCATTGTGCCATGGTTACCGCCATGTGCCAGTGATGAGGACGACTGTACCACTGCCAAGAACATCCTACGTAATTGTGAAGCGGTTATCTTGGGCCCTGACAGCTATTTACCTGACACCCGCACAAGCTGTGTCGCACAGGCCACCATTCCCATTGGCCAGTTTCTGTTTGGTCAGTCACTTTTGTTGATATTTATTGCTCAGTCATTACCATTTTAGCCTGTTGTGTTGAAAATACGATAGACTACTGAGATGGGTCATGGTGGGACACGTTCATGTTACATTTGTGGTTGTGTTATTCTTTTGAGAGCATGGATGTGTTAATCTTCTTCTTCTTGAATGCCGTCACACTTGGAGTTTGGCTCTCAAAATGAAATCTGTGGTCTTCTGTAGCGCCTCCACAGGTCCGTACAGTTTCTCTTGTAGAGTGGCGGGCTTCTGCCATATCTTCTCCCTCAGCAGCTGGTGGTTCCCACAGTCCTGGAGGATGTGCTCTGTGGTCTGCTCTGCTTCTCCACAAGGGCACAGGGGAGATGGCACAAGGTGGAAGCATCTGTGCAGGTGGAAATTGAGTCGGTTGTGCCTGGTCCTCGGACGGAAGATGGTCACCTGCACTTGTCTGGACAGCTGATGGTAACTGTCTAGGGGCCGTTGTGGTGGTCTGTACACAGACTTAATGATGGTCTTCATCTCTCTGAAGCTGACTCCATTTTCGTCTTGTTCTTTCTCTGCGCCCACTTTAGCCATTCTGTCAGCTTCTACATTGCCGTAGATGCCACAATGTGAAGGGATCCATTGCAGCACTGGTGCACTTGATGTTTTGCAGTGCCATTTGTAGACGTGGCAGTTTTCTTGCTGTTGCTGCCTCAAGGACAGACATGGCATCAGTCAGGAAGACAATCTGGGCATCAGGGTCTGCAGTGCCACTAAGGGTGTTTGCAGCGCGGACCAGGGCTTCCACCTCAGCTCTGTAATTTGTGCAGTGAAGGCCTGTTGGTACTGCCTCTGCCTAACATTTTCCATTTGGGTACTGAATGTACTGGGTGTCCCTGCCCCTCCATTCTGAACTGCATCTGTGTCTGATCCATCAGTGTATGCCCGTATCCATGCTTCCTGGGGATACTTTTCTTCAAGCATGGCCAGTGTTGGGGCTTTCTTGCTCACAGTGCTGTGCTCATCTTTGGTGGTGATTTAGGGTACCGTGGAAGAGATGGTGATGTTTTCTGGCTTACTTTCCCAGGGTGGAAGGTTGCTAGCAGGATTCAGATCCTCTACCTGTGCAGGGAGCTTTGCCTGGTATTTTCTCTGCACTGCTCTCATCTCCTTCACAAAGCTTGATCTTTTCAGTCTCCTTGAGGTTGGTTGTTTCATCCTAGCATTCATAGGATGGTCTTTGGAAGACTTGACCTTTGTGAACTGTATCAAGGCTTTGCAATCTCTTCTCATGTGCAGGGGTGGGATGCCTGTTGTCTCTTCCATCTTTTCAATTGCGCCGGTGATGATACGCAGTGCCTGGTTCTGAACTCTGTCAATGGTCTGCTGGTGTGACTGGGCTGCTGTCAACCATGCATTGGATCCGTACTCATGGTCTCACTGTGCCTTGAGATGCATTTTTGAGGATCTTTTCATTGGCTTCCCATTGTGTTCCAACCAGCTCCTCATAATGTTCAGCTTTCTTCTAGCTTTCGCTTCTGCGTTCCAGATGTGCGGCTTCCAGATGTGCATCTTGTCAAGGGTGACTCCCAGGTATGTCTGTTTTTCTTCATACTGCAGTGAAGTGTTGCCCAGTGTTAGGTTGCCAGCCTTTGCTTTGTTGGAGAGAGAGAAGAGTGTGGCTGATGATTTTTCTGTGTTGATGGTCGCACACCAGTTGTTGGTCCAGTCTGTCAGCCTGTCCAGAGCTAGCTGCATCCTGTATATTGCAGTTGTTGCATACTCTTCTGTGCATCAGAGTACCAGGTCATATGCGTACAGGGCTGCATGGACTCCTTTTGGTAGCTCTGGCACAAGGTCGTTGATGAAGAGTATGAACAGTATCGGTGACAGGACTCCCCCTTGTGGCACCCCCTGACGCAGCAGCACCATTTGGCCACAGTACTCATCCACTGTCACACGGGCTCTGCGATTGTGCAGGTATGACTTGGTCCACCGGTACATGTTCCCTTGGATGCCACTGCGAAGGAGTTTCACAAGGAGACCATCCTTCCACACCTTGTCAAAAGCCTTCTGTAGGTAAATGAAGGCAGCTAATGTCACCTTCTGATCTTGAAAGGCATCTTCTTCTATGACCTGTGCAAGGTGTGTTGTCTGGTCTTCTGTACTCTTGTAGCTTCTGAAACCAGCTTGCTCTGACACGATAATGCTCTCGGAGTCCAGGTACCACTGCAGGCGCTTGTTGATGATGCGCTCCATGGTCTTGCACACACAACTTGTCAGACTGATGGGACGATAACTCAGGGCTTTGGACCTATTCTTCCCTTTCTTCAAAATTGGGATCATCCTGGCTTCCTTCCAGCACTGGGGTACCTGTCCTCCTCTCCAGCTGTGATTAAAGATGTCCAGTAGCTTCATTAAGGCAGTGTTGCCAAGGTGTTGTAACATCTCGTTTGAGATGCTGTCTGGACCTGGAGATTTTTTCTTCTTCAGCTGTTTGATGGCCATCTTCAGTTCTGGAAGGGTGATGTCCTTCTTCATTGCATCATGGATGTTTGCATCTCTTGTTCTCTCTCTTTCTTCCTGTCTGATTTCTTTCTCAAGCATTCGTGGGACAGTGACGTTACTTTCTTTTGCATAGATCTGTGCGAGCCTGTTTGCAGCTTTCCTACCAGTCAGTGCTTTCCCTTCTTCTTCCAGGGTGATCTTCTGTTCCCTGGTGCCCTCATCGTTCAATGCCTTGGTCAGTCTCCACAACTTGGTGGTGTCCCTGTCCATGTTTAGTCTTGCAGTCTTCTCTCTCCAACTTCTTCTTGTGCACTCCAACTTCATCTTCAGATACTGGGCCTTACTGTGTTGTAGCTTGATGTTGTTTTCTTTGCTGGGGTTGGTTTCAGCATCTTCTCTGGCCCTAGTGAGGTTGTGTTAATGTGGATGTGTTAATCATATGAAGAATCCAATATTTATTTGAGTTATTTTGGATAAGAATTACATATCTTTTTAGTAGGATTCATTTCTTTTGCTTGGAGAATCATGGTCAATTTCTTTTGTGTAGCTAAAATGACAAGTATTTTCGTTACTATGTTGCTATAGTCCGACCTCGTTTGACCTAGAACGTTCTAAAAATGGCGCGATCATTCTAGCGACCTCAAATATGACGTCAAAGTTGTTGGAACATTTCGTAACATTGTATTGAATATGCCTAGATGTTTGTCAAAAGCTGTAGTAACTTCTAGAGAGTTATTTGTTTCCTCAAAACACATTACCGATGATATTACTATTAGGAAAAGTGTCTAGACTAGACTAATTTTAGCCAAAAATTGTTGTGTACATGGTAGGGGAGGTAATAATGGGCACTATAGCCTAGGCCGTGACCCGAGTCCATCCCATCCGGTCACGCGCCCACCGGATGCTTACCAGTCTGTTTCTTCGCTAGACAGTGGAAGGTTGTGTGCATGGATAGCTCTCCTCCTAGAGACGAACTAGTGTTGGTGGCTTCGACTTTTCAAGTTGGAAGTACTAGCAGCTGTGTGCGGACACTTGCTTGTGGTTTCTCGTCAGTTCTGCGGATTCTTAGGCCTGACGTGACTTGTAGTGACTGGGTGAGCTGTGCTCATGAACCACGGCTTGTGGTTGTGTATGGTGTGGACCGGTTGTCGTCTGTCCTGAACTTTCCGCTTCGGTGGTGCTAGCACTTGTGCTAGGCGACGCTTTGCCTGCGGATTCCTCATTGGTGTTCGTGTTGTACTTCACCGGACGAGCCTGTGGCGATGTTGGGAACTGATGCCACGGACTTTGACTAGCTGGCGGTGGACTGGGTTATCCTCTGGCTGTCCTGGCTGGGCTTCGCTGAGGGACGACGGTGGTCTTCACATTTTGTTGGTTTGCCGTGTTCGCCTTATGTCAAGGTAAAACCTTGGTTATTGCTCTCGGCCGGTGCTCGGGGATGGGGAAGAGCGTCGGGCGTTGGCGTGGGCTGTATGCTTGGCTTCGTTTCATTTTTGTATGCACGGATACTGGTTGTGGACCCATAGGGGTCTTGCTCGCTTGTTGTTTTTTGTGCACTATGTGTTGCAGTATGCAGTTCCACACCTGCGATGGAGCTTCTACCGGCGCGAATGGCCGACTCTGTACAAGACCGAGCTCCAGCTTCGGTGACTCCCACAGACCCGACTAGTGGTAGCTCACCAGTTGTGGAGCCGCGAGGGGCTAAGGATAGATGCGAGCGGATAGTGCCAGCTCCAGCTCCAGTAACAACTCCAGCAGACAAGAGAAAAAAAAAAGAAATAAAAAAAGAAAGAAAAAGAAACCTAGAAGTACTAGCAGCTGTGTGCGGACACTTGCTTGTGGTTTCTCGTCAGTTCTGCGGATTCTTAGGCCTGACGTGACTTGTAGTAACTGGATGTCTCTGGCGCCGTCGTAAGTCACACTGCCACGGGTGCTCACTGGCTGCAGAGTTTCTACTCAGCCTTCGGCGGATGTGCTTCGGGCCTCGTGGCCCAGTGTCGGATGTGACGCCAGCGATGTCAGGAACTTCTCATCCTCTCCGACAGTGCCACAGGCGTCGACTAGGGTAGATGCAGGGCGGGACGCGGTTCCTCTCCCTTCCTTCCTCCTCTGCCAGGGGCTCTGTTGGTGCACAGTAGAGACGTCGCTACCTGAGAAGAGTCTTCACGGGACATCCGCATGACCTGCCGACTCCATCGCGTGTCGTGGCCACCAGCTCCGCTCCAAGTGGACGCGCCGTCCTGACTTCTTCGGGTGATCAGCGCGGCTGGGAGTTTCCTATGATCGTGCCGACTTGGTACCAACAGCTTCCTCGCTTCATCCTCCACTGTTCCATTGCTGCTAGCCTCAGTGGTCAACGCTCTCTACCTCTCTTGGGATGGCCTCGTCGTCTCGCCGTACCTCCTGCGGTGCTAACTCCGAGCTCCGGCTCAGCTAAAATGGCAACGCGGTCCTGGTCCTCGTGGACACTTCTTGAGGAAGATGCTCGGGCTTCGCCGGCCTCTGACCCGCACCGTGAAACCACGCACGTTGATTACAAATTCCAAGAACTCTCATCAAAGCACAGCTCAGAGGGCTCAACACGGTCCGGTTCCTGGTGGCCCGTTCTGCTGGACACAGTCGCGGACCTCCGACCCTGTGAACCTCGCCGCGGCTCCCCCGCTGTGGCTGCCCACACCAAGCACGATGCGCAAGCAACCGCGACAGGTGCTGTCCCACCCTTGCCCAACCGACTCCTCCTCCACCACGCTTCTCCGGTGCTGCAGTGGAGGCCATCGCTACAGCTCGCAGATCCTCTTCCAGACGGGTCTGCGAAGGAAAGTGGCGAGTCCTGTGCCACGGGGGTGACGACAAACAACTCAACCCCACGCTTGACGGTGTCCCCCAGCTGGCGGAGTTTCCTCGGGCTGTTCACCGACCAGCATTCAGCGTTCATCACCGTTCAGGGCTACCTGGCTATGACTGCTGACACATACCAACTTGGGGACGATCCGACCCTGGCGACTGCAGGGCCTCGCCGATCTTTGGCCTCCTTCGGGCTACAATGGTCCGCCCTTCGCTCGCTCGTGCCACGTTGGGACCTGCCCTGGGTGCTGACCTGGCTCAACTCTGCCTGCTTCAACCCTATCCAGTTGGCGCAGTTGCCGGATGTAACGCGGAAGACTTGCTTCCTACTGGCCCTTGCCTCTGCCTACAGGGACAACGAGCTGCACGCCCTTTCAGCACGGCCCGCATACTTGCAGTTCCGGACGGACGGCTCTGTTCACCGGCTTCCCAAGCCGATGTTTGCGCCAAGGCCCAGTCTCCTGTGGCTGCCCCTCAAGTGCACACCTTTTTTCCTTACGAGCCCAGGCTCTTCCCGAGAGTCCAGACAACAGGACCCGGTGGGGGCTTTACGCGTTTTTACCTGCGCCGGAACAAGCCGCTACGCAGAGGACGCACCCACCTTCTCCTCCCTCTGTCCCCAGGTAGACATGACATTTCAGCCTGGATGATATCCTGGCTCCGTTGGGTGATATGCTCCCCTACCAGGATCTCCCCTGATGCAGCCAAAACGATTGAACATCAGGGCGCACGAAGTTAGAGCCATGACTGCTAGGCTAACGGTCGACCGCAACTGCGCAGTTAAAGATATCGTGGCGGCTGGGGGATGGCAAGCGCAGTCATCCTTGGCCCTATTCTACCTGAGGGACCTCTCCAGCCAGCGCCAGAACCTTCGCTGGTGGGAGACATCACGGCGGAGCAACACTCCCTCCTGGCGCCCCAGGCGCCGTTGGTAATCTTCGCTAAAATTATGGGGAGGTTGCTTGGGAGGGCGGGTCTCATTGCCAAGTAACTAGGGGTTAGGGGCGTTATAGCGGCACCCACCTCCTCTTCGTCATTCTTCCTAATAGTAATATCATCGGTAATGTGTTTTGATGAAACAAATTAATTTTTCTCTAAAATATATTTTTTCGAAAAATACTTACCGATGATATTACTTGGATGACCCTCCCACCTACCCCGCTTGCCGCTGTTCCGCTCAGAAACAGACTGGTAAGCATCCGGTGGGCGCGTGACCGGATGGGATGAAGGGGAGGCTACTCGGGTCACGGCCTAGGCTATATTGCCCCTTATTACCTCCCCTACCATGTACACAACAATTTTTGGCTAAAATTAGTCTAGCCTAGACATTCCTAATAGTAATCATCGGTAAGTATTTTTTGAAAAAATATATTTTAGAGAAAAATTAATATTTTTAATGAATATTAATGAGTTTTGGTTACGTTTTTTTAAAAATTGTTGTGTAGGGTGAATTTGCTGGATTGTTCTGGAAATCTGTAATAGCATAAAAGACGGTGTTAGGAAATATATGTGTACTTTGTATGAGAGACGCAGTGTGTCAAATGTGTTGATGCATTGTAGAGGAGACAGTGTATCAGTAGATGCATTTGTGGATGCATTATGCTGAGATCGCATAGCTGCAATAAAATATTGTTGGAACTGTTACTCCAGTGTGGTCTACAACCTTGTGCCACATGTGACGAGTTGCAGCTGAGTGAAGTTTCTTTACAAGAACCCTACGTGCATGTGTCTGGTGTGATTGCATCATACTACGCCTACGACAGGAAATAGGAAATTACTTCCAAAAGGAATAAAATCTATCACGACCATAAATGCTTTCAAGACACGGCTTCATCAGCATTTGCCACAAATGCAAGCGGCTTTTGTTTTAGAATGACGTGGTATTTTAAATTTTGTCTCTCTGGTTGTTGTTGTTTTTTTTGGTGATCTTATGGTACACTTGTTAGATGGTAGCGCATGTATATCTCATTACGTGTATTAAGTGTGTTTATGATGTTTTTGTATATGATCGCCTACACACTGGTTGTATCCTTGCTGTCGCTTTCGAGCGGCAGCTGATCGAGAGGGGCAGCCAGTATGACTCGCCTTGTTGGGCACTTATGGTGTGTCAGTGCGTACGGCCCCGTGAGTGTTTGTGTAAGTAGTTTAGCAAGGACAAGATGGAAGAAAGGTCTTCAGACCTAAATCTTTTTATCCTTGGAAAATAAAGATTTATTGTCATTGTCTCTCTCTCTCTCTCTCTTTATTTTAATGTTAATTTTATTTGTCTTGTTACCTTTTCTGGTCATGTTATATGATTGTAAAGTGTTATTATTCATCAAGAGGTCGCTGCCTGACTCAAAAGGTGGGGGCGCCAGGGGACGAGTTGCGTTGGTGGTGCGGGTAGTGGGGAACTCTTACAGCGCCTCCCCCGGGATCACCCTAGTGTAGGGCCTCTTGGCCTTCGTGAGGCACCCTCATGTGTAATCCCTCCAGACTAGCATAGCATCCCTCTATCCCAAGACCGCCCGTGCGTGGTCCCTGGCCACATCCTCTACGAGGTGACCCCAAAAACTGGGCAGCACGAGCCCCCACGGTGGATCTAGAGGAGAGAACCTCGAAAATTAATCAACATTGTCCTGCTGCCTTGCAGGTCTGGCCGCTTGGCTGCAGAAAGGCTAAGGGAGGAAAACCCTGATTTCAAAGCCCCCGTGTCTCCGGGGAAGGTTTTTGAGCCAGAGACTAGGACAAGGACAGTCTGATATAAAACCTACGACCTGAGGACCTCAATGCCATCATCCCAGCTTGCTAGGCCATGGCAGACGAACCAAGGGTTTAAAGGGTGGGGCCAGTACTGCGCACACTGCACTCCACCAAAAAGCTCCACCGCGCAGGCTTTAGGAAACGTCCACGGACCATGACACAGACCATTCCAAGTCCTGTTGCGACGGGCGAGGGGTGAAATGGCAGGTGAAAGATGTCACTGGAAGCCGCAGTCTCAAACCTGCATGCAGGCGGTTCAGGATATTAGTCGCCTGATGTTGACCTGGGGATGACAACGTCACTTGGCACCCCTGAATGACCAAGCAGCCTTCTCTAGGGACAGCACTGCTAAAAGGTGGCCTAACCAAAGCTCATCCCCTCACAACCCCAGTTAGCTAGCCATGGTCAACAGGCATCTTCTCCTGCGGTCAGAAAACAAGTAAAAACAACGGATCCACTCTAATGACGACCACGACCGGACTCAACGTACCATGTTGGAACATCCGAACCATGCTTGACACAGCAGATAGCGGATGCCCTGAATGTCGCTCCGCCCTCATTGCCCATGAATTGCGGAGGTTAAACATCGACATCGCTGCGCTCAGCGAAGTACGCCTCCCGGACGCAGGCAGTCTCCAAGAACTTGGCGCTGGCTACACCCTCTTCTGGTCAGGCAAGTCTGCATCAGAAAGACGGCTCTCAGGCGTGGGCTTCATGGTCAAGACCTCCATTACGACTAAGCTGGAAAACTACCAACGGGTCACTCAGACCGCATCATGTCCATGCGCCTCCCACTGAGACACCAGCAACATGTCACCCTTCTCAGTGTGTACTCCCCAACCCTCCTGGCAGAGCCTGCAGAAAAGGACAAGTTCTACACTGACCTGTGCAGCCTCCTACAGAGCACCCCTTACTTACTTACTTACGCCTGTCACCCCTACCCGGGTATAGGCCATCAACGAGAGACCTCCAGCAACTCCTGTCCTGTGCTTCTCCTTCGATTCTACTCCAGGTGGTTCCCAGTCTCTTGATGTCTGCTTGGAGGTCTCGACGCCAGGAGTTTCTCGGCCTACCTCTTTTCCTCTTTCCCTGGGGGTTCCATGACAATGCCTGCCTAGTGATACTGGAAGCTGGCTTTCTCAGACTGTGACCGATCCATCCCCATCTTCTTCGCCCAATTTCATTCTCTGCTGTTATCTGCTCTGTTCTCTCCCAGAGTCTGACGTTGCTGATCTTCTCTGGCCAGTGGATTTTCAAAAGTCTTCTAAGGCAACTGTTCATGAAGGTCTGTACTCTGTTGACTGTGGTTTTTGTCAATCTCCATGTCTCTGCTCCATATAGGAGAACTGCTTTTACATTGGAGTTGAAAATCCGGACTTTGGTGTGTTGTGACAGCTCTCTGGAACTCCACACTTTTTTCAACTGGAGAAAGGCTGCTCTGGCTTTACCGATTCGTGCTCTGACATCTGCATCAGTGCCGCCTTTTTTGTCTATGATGCTCCCGAGATAGGTGAAGGACTCCACCTCCTCCAACGGGGTGCCAGCAAGCAAGACTGGTTCTTCCCTGGTTGCGTTCAGCCTCATTGTCTTTGTTTTCTGTTTGTGAATGGTGAGGCCCACTTGGGACACAGAGCACCCCTGCAGAAGACAAAGTCATCATCCTTGGGGACTTCAACGCCAGAGTGGGCCAGGACTCTGAAGCCTGGAAAGGAGTCCTCGGCAAGCATGGCATCGGGAACTGCAATGACAGTGGCCGCCTACTGTTGGAGTTCTGTGCAGAGCAGCAGCTTGTCATCACCAACACTACTTTCCAGCAAAAGGACAGTCGAAAGACCACCTGGATGCATCCTCGCTCCAAACACTGGCACCTTATCGACTATGTCCTAGTGCGTCAGAGGGACCGCAGTGATGTCCTCCTCACCAGAGTGATGCCCAGCGCAGAGTGCCACACTGACCACCGCCTTGTCCGCTGCAAACTCAGGCTCCACTTCAAGCCAAAACACAAGAAAGGGGGGCCCCCTAAGAAAAAGCTTGATGTTGCCAGCCTTCAGCGTGACCACGTAAAAGCTGCCTTTCAGACAGATTTACAGCGCAGGCTCAAAGACACAGCTGACCCAGCAGACTCCTCCCCTGAAACACTCTGGGAACGGCTGAAAACTGCTATCGCAAAATCCTCTGCAGAAGTCTTGGGTTTCGCTAGAAAGAGGAACAAAGACTGGTTTGACGAAAACGACGTAGAGATCCAGGAACTCCTAGCAAAAAAAAGAGCCGCCCATCAGGCCCACCTAGCCCAGCCTTCCTGCCCTGTGAAGAAGTCTGCCTTCCGCCTCGTCTGCAGCAGTCTCCAACGCAAGCTCAGAGATCTCCAGAACGAGTGGTGGACCAGACTTGCACAGAAGACCCAGCTTTGTGCTGACAACGGTGACTACAGGGGCTTCTACGAAGCACTGAAAACAGTGTATGGCCCCAGGCACCTGATACAAAGTCCCCTGTGAAGCACTGATGGACAGGCACTCCTCACAGATAATAACTCCATCTTGAACTGCTGGTTGGAATACTTTCAGGACCTCTTCAGCACTGAGCGCACTGTTCAAGAAGCAGTCATCCTCCAAATCCCACACCTCCCAGTAAAGGTTGAATTGGACGAACCACCCACTGCTGAAGAGACCCTCACAGCCATCCACCAGCTCAAGAGTGGCAAAGCAGCAGGCATTGACGGAATCCCACCAGAGATCTGGAAACATGGAGGTCCAGCACTGCACAACAAGCTCCATGACCTCTTTCTCTGCTGCTGGGAGGAAGGGACACTACCAAAGGATCTCCGTGATGCAGTCGTCATCACCCTGTACAAGAACAAAGGAGAGAAGTCTGCCTGCTCCAACTACCGTGGAATTACCCTGCTGTCCATTGCCGGGAAAATACTCGCAAGGTTGCTCCTGAATCGGCTGGTACCTGCCATCGCTGAAGACCACCTCCCAGAGGGCCAGTGTGGCTTCAGAGCCAACAGGAGCACCACCGACATGGTCTT
Organism: Semisulcospira habei; assembly: GCA_036245525.1. Classification (NCBI taxonomy): domain Eukaryota; kingdom Metazoa; phylum Mollusca; class Gastropoda; family Semisulcospiridae; genus Semisulcospira; species Semisulcospira habei. The sequence goes on from BTPG01000006.1 coordinate 94,906,575, forward strand.
TGTGCTGAGACAGTTTCAGGAGAAGTGCCGCAAGCAGAACAAAGGGCTGTATGTAACGTTTGTTGACCTAACAAAAGCTTTCGACACTGTGAGCAGGCAAGGCATGTGGCAGATCCTGGAGCGACTTGGCTGTCCCCCAAAGTTCCTCGGCATGATCATCCAGCTACACGAGGACCAGCAAGGCCAGGTCAGACTCAACAATGACCTCTCAGAACCATTCCCCATTCTCAATGGTGTGAAGCAGGGCTGTGTGCTGGCACCGACCCTCTTCACCATCTTTTTTAGCATGATGTTGAAGCAGGCCACAGTGGACCTCGACGATGACGATGCAGTGTACATCAGGTATCGTCTTGATGGCAGCCTGTTCAACCTCAGACGACTGCAGGCCCACACCAAAACCCTAGACCAACTGATTCGTGAGCTGCTCTTTGCTGACGACGCTGCCCTCGTTGCACACACAGAGAGAGCCCTGCAGCGCATCACATCCTGCTTCGCAGACGCTGCCCAGCTCTTTGGACTCGAGGTCAGTCTGAAAAAGACAGAGGTTCTCCATCAGCTGGCACCCAAGGTAGAGCATCGTCCTCCCCACATCACCATCGGCAAGTCTGAACTGAAGTCAGTGCACCTTGGCTGCATCATCACATCAAACGCCAAGCTGGACAAGGAGCTGGACAGCAGGCTGGCAAAAGCAAACAGTGCTTTCAGGCGTCTATACAAGCGGGTGTGGCATAATCAACAGCTGAAAACAGGCACCAAGATCAGCGTGTACAGAGCTGTCGTCCTCACCACCCTGTTGTATGGTTCCGAGTCCTGGGCCCTCTACCGCAGCCAACTACGATTCCTCGAACGCTTCCACCAGCGCTGCCTGCGTACAATCCTTGGCATTCACTGGAGTGACTATGTCACAAACTTTGAGGTCTTTGAACAGGCAGAAACTGTGAGCATCGAGGCTTTGCTGCTGCGGACACAGCTCCGCTGGGCTGGGCATGTCTCCAGGATGGAGGATCATCGCCTACCCAAGATCACCCTGTTCGGCGAGCTTGCCACTGAACACAGAGACAGAGGGGCACCAAAAAAGAGATACAAAGACTGTCTCAAGAAGTCACTTAGTGCCTGCCAAATCGACCACCGCCAGTGGTCTTCACTTGCTGCGGACCGTGACACCTGGCGCTCCACCATTTACAAGGCAGCTTTCTCCTTTGAGGACTCTCGCAGAGCTGGCCTTAAAGACAAGCGGCTCAGGAGAAAAAACAGAGATGCCACAACTCAGAACCCTGGCCAGACCTCCCTCTGCAGCCACTGCGGTCGAACCTGCCTGTCCTGGGATTGGCCTCTGCAGTCACGAGCATGCCTGCAGACGTCGTGGACAACCCCTATAGAATCTATAGAAGCCAAGAGACGCCTACGACTAACGCATAACAGTTCAGCAGCATGTAACTTGGGAGGGCAGGTTTCAAACTCTTTGACAGTGAAATAACAAGATGTGAATTAGGTCATGTACATGTAGCTACGCTAACCTTGCTGTAGAACATACTCTTAGTGAAAAGCTCTGTGTGTGTATGTGTGTGATGTGTACATATCCGTTGATGCTCCAGTGTTTCTACTTACTAACTCGAAGAGAAGAACCCAGTAGGCTTACAACACAATTATTAATATTTCAAAATAGACAAACCAGAATACAATTTGCTGCTTATCTTGTCAGTGTGCAGTAGCTAAGACCTTGAATATTAATAAATTATGTTGTAACACAACTGTCATTTCTAAGTGTGTTTGTTTCTCCGTTGTGTTCCCTGCATTTGACATGCTTGGCAGTCACCTTTTTGGTCTGGATTACAAACTTGGCACTTTAGCATGCTTCCTTAATTTATATGTTAGGAGACAGCCTCCAAAGATATTGAAATTGGACTGCTCGTTGAAGAGAAATAGCTACTTTGGAAAAATGTTTGTTGACCAGCAACTGAGTCTGTAATTTTTGTGTGTATAGATTTATAATTGCACTTGAAATTTTTGTATTAAGTTGCCATTTCTGTTTTCAGCACCTTTTTTTTCCTGCTCCCGCAGCCCCTTTTTGCACATTTAGTCCCCATTGTGCCTCTTTAGATTTAAAACCCCCAAACTCCCACCCCCTTCTTCTTTTTTGTGCTCCTTCAGAACTTTTTGGCTCATTTTTTGAGTGGCTGTTTAAAACGTATTTGAATTTGTGACCCTCCAGTTTCTTTCTTCTGTGCTATTGTTTGTAGTCTGAACTTGTGTGAATGGTTGTGCAGGTATCAACAACTACCTGAATCTGCTGCAGCAGACGAAAATTGTGGCTGGCATCCCGTGGCATGGCTACAATTACAGCTGCACCCACACCAATACAGTGAGTATTGCTTGCTCCTCAACCAGCCCCTTCCAAGTGCACTAGGCACTGATTCTCATGAGCCTTGCAGGAACAGGGTCTCTTGAGAATAGTGAGGTTACGTTTATGCTGAATGAGTCCAACAGAACTAGAGCGAAGTCACAGCGCATAACCGGCTTCTGTTGTAAGCATAAACAACACTGAGACTACCAACATCTCCAAGAGACATAGATCCTCATTAGCCCATAGGGCTAATGAGGATCTATGCCTCTTAGAGATGTTGGCAGTGTTGTTCTGGGGATCTGTGCCTCTTGGAGATATTTGAAATGTTGTCTATGTTGTCTGTGTACGCACTGGTTATCCACCGTGACTTCGCTCTAATTTGTTCTTGGGACTCGTTCAATGTAAAGCGCATTCTTAACTGGATGAACCTTTGATCAGCAAACCTAAATTGAGAAGATCGGTGATCTTTTGGTTTGTTTCTTTACTGAGGTTGAACAAACCTGAACGAACCTAGGCGAGCTTGAGCAAACTAGGTTCACCATGGTTCTCTTTCTTTTTTCTTTTTTTCCCCTTTTTTTATGATCAAGGAGTTACGAATGAAATATGTTCCTTTTTTTTTAGTACTTTTTTCTTTCTTTTTTTTTTCTTTTTTTAAAAATTTTAATTTCTTTATTACCATATATATTTAATATGCATACATTATATAAGTTACACACAAGAGCAAACAATATGTACATAAAAACTGTAGCGCATATATGTACCCCCCTCCCCACCCCACCCACATTCCTATTTACCCCCTCCCCCCACCCCCCACCCCACCCCCCACCCCCCACTCTCTTAGTGCACACACAGCTCGAACACACAACAAATGACAAGCAATGTTTTGGTTTGGACAGTCACACTGGACAGTCACACAGATGTGATCTCCTGGTTATTCATTCCTCAGTACTATACATAGCACTGATGGATACATGCACAAGGAATCAAGCTAGGCCACCAATGCTACCTTGAACCAACCCTGCATACCTTAGTAAAATAACTGGTAGTGCCAGAAGCCGCCTGCCAATGGTGAGGCTGCAGCCAGTGCCTCTAACAGCATTACAACCTGCCAAAAAGTGTAGCATAATGATACCACAAATGACAAAACTTGTTGCTTCGACCAATAATTCCAAATCGGTACTTCTCACATAGGTAGCGATTCTTCATAATTCTAACAAAGTGTATAAATTAGGCAGGGTTTCTTCTAATCTACATTTGTAAACATAAAACTTAGCAGCTAATATTATGAGGTCTAAAACAGAGTCTGACCTAAAGTGCTTAGCTGTGCCAAAGACAATAGGACTCTTTGTACACTCAGAATTAGTGCAGTTTACACAATTGTCTTGCAACCATTGTCCCATGTCAGACCAGAATATCTGTACATACAAACAGTCTCAGAACAGGTGAGAAAGAGTTTCGTCCTCATTCTTACAAAAGGTACAAATCGCAGATTCAGAAAATTTACGCAGAAATAAAAATCGCTTTGTGGGCAACAACCGATGCAATAACCTTAACTGGAACCATTTAAGTTGGGAGTCAGATGTGTTTTTGAAGGGTTTTGAAAAAATACATTTCCAGCTTGGTATGTCATCAATTTCGAAGCATTGAGACCACTTCTGAATACAAGTAGGCCTTGACCTTGATTTGACCAATGTTGAATAGATGGTTTTACAACCCTGCAAGATAGTGTTCCAGGCCTTATTGCTGGTACTATTTCCTTCCTTCACTGGTTCTACTGCTAGTGAGGTTACGTAGGCCCTGACAGCATTCGGTATACCAGAGTACATCAAGAAATGTGAAGACACATCAGGGAACAGCAACTTAAATGACTCGAAAGACAACAGAGAGCCATTCTCATCAAGCAGATCCCCAATAACCAAAATTCCTTTCTCTCTCCATTCAGTGATATGAACTGTTTTCCTGTCTCTAATAATGTTCTTGTTATTATGAATACATTCTGAGAGCGCTTCATCAAAATTTTCAGGTACACACTTGTTGCAAACAATCTTGTAATGTTTGGCGACATCGGTCCAGAAGCAATTATCACAATGAAGCATTAAAACGTTTGCATATTCACCACCAAGCACCTGCATGTTACTAAACATTGGATAGCAGCTGACCAAAATCTGACGTACCAATGAGTCACATGATACACCAAAGAACTTTCTAAGCCAACTGACCTTCATAGACGTAAAAAATGAATGAACATTTAACATTCACAAGCCACCTTCGTTGTATGCTGAACAGACAGCTTTATTTATTTGTTTCCTCAAAATACATTACCGATGGCATTACTATGTGGAAGATAAACTTAGCTTAACGATTTCAGCCTAAGAATCTGTTGTGTATACATACACAACCAGGGAGGTGACTCTAGGGTGCTGTTACCAAGACACCCTGAGTAGCCTCCCTTCCCTCCCCATCCGGGTATGTGTGCAGTGGTGCCACGGCAGTCGAATGCTTAGCTTTGTAGTAGTAGGTTGTTCCTACTCGTGCTCAGCCTTGTATAACCTTGGATTTCCTTGGACTACCCTTGGATACTTGTGCCTACATGTGCCTTCTTGCTTGCGTGGGTTTCTTGGTGCTGGTGCTATCCCTCAGACTACCTGTGGTTGGTGTACGGACTACCTGGGGGCCTGGGTTGGTGTTTCTCTCCGCTTGCCTTCCGTCGCTTGGGATATGGCCAGGTAAGGTCTCGGGCATGCCTCAGCCGGCCAGGTTTCCTTTGACCGGCCGTCGCATTCCTCGGATAGCAGCTGGTTCATTCTCAGCCGATTTTTTTGCGGCACCGGTCATGAGTTTTTGCTCACGTGGCCCGTCGCTTCTACGGGCCGCGTCCGTTGTTCTCTTGAGCTTTGCTTTCTGTTGCAGTGCGCAGTTAATAGCTTGCTGTGGGTGTAGGGGGTTTCCGTGGCCCACTGATTCCCTCGCCTTCTGTCTCCCTTGCTCGGGCTGCTCCCCTGCATGGCCGTGCGAGAGATGCACTTTGTGGAAGGAGGAACGTTGGTCTCAGTTGTGGGTGTTTTGCCGATGTGGCCGCCCGTCTGCCACCCTCAACCGGCAGCCTCCCCGCCCTGTCAGCGGGCGACTTCGGTTATCGTGGGGTGCGCAGCTTGCCACAACTGTGTCCCCCCCTCCCCCCACCCTCCGGCTGGACTACCTCGCCCGGCGGAGACTTCGCTCAGCGCTCGGTGCTTGGTGTGTCTGGACCACTGGCCGTTGGTTAGATCAACGGTATGCTCGCTTCGACGCTCTCGCTCCCCGTCGGCCCCTGGTGCGCGCTACAGCGTGGCGTCGCGTGGCTTCCCAGGACCTTCGCCCCCTGCCTGGCTACAGCGCAGAGCAGATGCTAGTGATCGATGGGACCCACTCTGGCTACAGTGCAGCACGGCTCCCCGAGACCGAGGGCGGCCTGCCGGTCTACAGACCTCGGCAGTTTCCAGCAAGATATGGCACCTTGCCTGGCTACAGCACAGGTTAACTTTCCGAGACCAACGGCACTCCGCCACGCTTCTGCGGCTGCGGCTGCCCGCGACCGGCGGGACCTAGGCTGTCTTCAGCACTGGTCAGTGTCCTAGATAAGCGCCCTTCAGGGCGCCTCCATGGTGGGTGGGATTCTTCAAGTGTCGTCTGTCCCCACATGGTACGCCTCCATAGTCATGGTCGGACGGCCCCCAGCATCCCCCCCCCCCCCCCCTTTCGCTACTTTTGCTGCAGGCCGGCCCTCGTGGATGCCGAATCCCTTAGCCTCTTCTCGGAGTACTCGGCATCTGCGCTCTTCTCACCCGCCCTTGGGCCGGCTCTCATCTCTGGTTCTACGTCCCATGGCAGTGTACGATCTCGCTCTTCACTCGCGCGACCCTTCCCCTGCGTCAGTCCCCCTCGCAGGCTTGGAAAACTCTCGCGCCTTGATCACTCATCTCGCCTGATCGCCCATTCCTGCCTCCCATCGACTGCCCACCATCCCTGCCGGTGAGGAGGAAGGCCTCTGCCCTTGTGGACGTGCTGCGACTGACTAGAAAGGTCAGTCCCCCCCCCCCCTTCGGAATCTGACGGAGGCACTCTACGCCCAGCTCCAGTAAGGTTGGCGGTCGGATAAAACGGCTTCTTCTCTGACGTACATTGGCCGGCGGGCGTCGATAACGGATTCTGGCGAGACTGGTACGCGGGTCTCTCTCTCAGGCGTTGTCTGCCCTCTTCCTCCTGTGGACCCGGCCGCTGAGACGTTGCCTGGAGGCCAGGACACTGGGGCCTTGCATCCCCTTCGGGTTCAACAACACGGTGACCTTGGTCCGTAACTCCCTGACCTGCGTGGGCCTTTGGAGCTGGCAACGCAGGCTGTGCTCCATGGCGTGGGGAGGTCCCTGGAGCGCCCGGTGTTGGATCCACGGTGTGGTTCCACGCTTTGGCGGTCGCGCTCTTCTGTAGCGGCTTACCTGCGTCCTACGCCCTTTCCGCGGCCATGAGCTGTGACCGCGTTGGATACGCCGGTTCTCGGCTGTTCACTGAAGCGCCGTGGGCTCGGTTTGTCCTTGGATGGGTGACCGCCGGGGAACTCCAGTGCTGTTGGCGGCGTCTCTTCCTCGTGTCGACGCTGGGTGGCGGTTGCTTCCTGTGTTGGTCTGTCCATGCTCAACATTTTTTTCCGCTCCCTCGTTCGGTTGTGACAGCGCATGCTCTGCAGGCCGCCTTGAGCTCCTTGGACTTGCCATCAGCCCCGTGCTGGCAGACCTTCCTGCATGTCCCCTTCTCCTGGCCTCTCGGCGGTTCTTGCGCGTCGCCTTGGCAGGACGGCCTTTGGTTCCGGGCTCTCCCCTTCGACCTCACCCTCAGCCCTTGGGTGCTCACCCTATCCTTGGAGGCGTTGGACGTCTTTCGGCCCTTCGCCTATTCTTGGACGGTCCTCTTCTCCGAAACCAGGACTCTGCCTCCCTCACCATGGACCGGTATTCGTTCTTGCCCTCCTCCTTCGTCTCAGCTTCCTGATCCACAGAGGCAAGTCCAAGCGCGGTCTGTCCCGCCGGTTCGTCCATCTCGGTATGGAGTTTGTTGGCCGATCGCCACCAAGTGCGACTTCTGGAGGCGTGCGTCACGAGTTGGTGAAATTCTCCCGCCGTGTGTCCCTTGCGGACTTGGTCCCGGCTCGGGTCTGGTTGCTCTCCTGGACTTTGTGTTCGCCACGGCAGGCCTTCTGCCCTGGGCCAGCCCTTCTTGCCTCCTCCACCCTCCGGTGTTGATCTGTCCAGCCTGGCGCCGGTCGTCGCGTTCATCCGGACGCAGGAAAATTCGTGCTCCCAGACCCTCTTGTTCTGCGGGGATCATGGCTTCTCTCCGGACCTGCCTCCCGGGCGGCCTGCACATCCTAGCGGATTCCCTCATGGTCTTGTCAGTTTCAGTCCTCTGAGTGGTCGCTGGGTCCGGAGGTCTTTCATCTGTTTGCGCACGCTGGGGGACCCCTATGCTCGGCCTGTTCACAACTCGTTGGTTCGGACGGATTGGTACTCGAGGTCTTACCTTGGCTCACGCGTGTGGATGGGATCCTTCTCCTCATCGTGCTGTTCAGCTGGAACCGGCGCTGGACCACCGTTCTCCTCAGCCTCACCATGGGCCCATTGCCCTTCCCCCGCTCGATGTGGTAGTGACTCCGGCAGAACCTCCTTCTCCCGTCCCCAGAGCGGCCCTTCTTCTCGCCTGGCGGGTGTGTGGCTAGCCCTCTCCTCGGGAGGTTCGCACTTGCGGCGGTGGAGGTCTTCACTGCAACCTGCGGATCTTCCTCCAGCTTCAGGTTCAAGCGAAGTGGCGAGTCTTCCGGGATGGGTGCGCAAGGCGGAGTTCCTCTCCTTCGAGCGGGTTCGCACCCCTGCCCTTCGCCATGGGAGGCATAACCGGGACGACCTGTTTTCCTGCGGACACTTGCCAGTGTCCAGAGTCAGCGGCCCACTCAGCACCAGCCTCCATTGACGTGGGTGGGTAGTCTTCTCAGTCAGTGACTGAGTGGGCTAGCAGAGTGGTGCTATGTTTGTCCAGGATTAGGACTTGACGTCAGCAGATATGTTGTTCAGTCTTTTTCACTGGTCCGGTTTTTAAGGAGCTGTGCTAACCCAGGTCGTACCATGTTGGGTTGGTCCTTAAAAATATTCGTGAGCTTTTGGTCCTTTGGATCCCAAGTGTTTGCCGTGCTTGGAGACCCGTGTTGGGGGAGAAGAGGATCCTGGTGGCTGAGGTTCCCTTTGGGTTGCGGCTCACTGGTGCCAACACTCCACTTTGTCCTTCTACCTAAACGGGAAGCTAGTCGTACCGGCCTAGTCAATCGGCTCTTGTCACGTTGAGCCCTATCCCACTGTTGACATGCAGGTATCTATACGGAGCACCATGCAATAGCCTCTGCTGCTGATTAGGTGCTTTACGCCAATATTCCCCTGCATTCAACAGTGTGATAGAAGGCGGTGGCTCAAACGGTTCAATCGGGCTTACCCCCTTTAGTATATCTTTCGGGCAGTCTCCATTGTGCGTTGGCTGGATACCCGCCGACAGTTGCACTTTCCCTTGTTGGGCTCGGTGGTGGGCGGGGACCCCTGGGGGATGAATATCTCTACTATTATAATATGGAAAAAAACAAACAAAAAACTAGCACAGAAGCGGTACATAGCCACCGTCATTGAACATGACAGTGACCCGGACTGTGAGGAAGCGACGCCTCAGGCATCGGATGTATGGCCTCGCTTCCTCATTGTCCATAGCAAGGTGAAGGAGAAACCTGTTTCCAAGCTGCATCCTTTTCTGGTGGGGGAGCCGTGTTGGCAGGCCTGATGCCCAGCGCCTCAGGTCTGGTGACTTGCTGGTAGAGTGCCGTACCCGGGCACACTCCAGTGGGCTACTGGGGCTCTCTTCTATCGGAGACACTCCTGTGGAAGTCACACCCCACAAAACTATGAATTCGTCAAGAGGCATAATCAAAGATCAAGCTTTGGCAGAACTGTCAGAAGATGAACTTGTATGGAACCTTAAGTCTCAGGGGGTGACTTACGTCAGGCGCTTCGCTTCCAAGCGAGGTGGTGGGGAGATCCGTCTCCCTACCATCATCCTGACGTTTGGCACCCCCACCCTTCCTATTACCATCTGGGGAGATTACTACTCCTTGAGAGTGAAAAAGTACGACCCTCTCCCCCTCCGGTGCTTTAAGTGCCAAAAGTATGGCCATGGGCAAAAGACATGCCGCCAGGCAGAGGCTTCATGCGCCCGTTGCACTACGCCCGGACACTCTGCTGAGTCCTGCACAGCCACCCCCCTGTGTGTGAATTGCCAGGGGGCACATATGGCTTCGGATAAGAAATGCCCTCGTTGGGTATCCAAGTGCAAGATTCAGCAGGAGCGTGTGGAGAAGGGGCTGTCCTTTCAGGACGCCCTAAAACTGGTTGAAGGCCCTGGTGCAGCTGCGGCTGCCCCAACCTCTAACACCTCTGTGTATACTTTCAGTGCAGCGGTGGCAGGCAAGCGCTTCACCAAAGACTTCTCATGTCAAACCCCAACTTCTTGGTTGGGGGTGGAGCCTCGGCTCCTCTCGTCCCTGGAGAGTGACCCTCCTCCGGTGGTGACAAGGAGCCAGGGAACGCAGAAGGCGGACACTGCCAGTCCGGTAGTGCCGCCTTCTCTTGCCCCTAAGCCTCAGCCCCCACCCAAACCTGTTAGTTTGTCAAATCCAAAGGCTTCTGGCTCTGGTCAGCCTTCTAAGTCCGCTAACTCTAGCGGCAAGAGCCCTGCCCAGGACCAGAAGTCTAAGAAATCGATTGGACCGCTGTGCGCATTGGCCCAGAAGGGGAACGCTGATGTCTCCCTTCAAAACAAATATGCTGCATTGGAGGAGCGGATGGAGGGAGTGGAAGTTGTAGTTGCTGATGCTGCAGCAGCTCCACCCCCTTCCTCTCCGAAGAACCAGAGGAGGCCCAGGAGCCGGCCCCCCTCTGTTTCTTCAACTCCTTCCAGGGCAAAGGAAAAAGGGGGGAAAAACTCTTCACCCCCAGATAAGACATAATCATGTACTCTCTGCTTCAGTGGAATTGTCGTGGTTTTCAAGCTAACTTTGAGGAATTACGTCTTTTAGTCAAGTTCTATAACCCCCCAGTAATATCTCTTCAGGAGACTTACCTGAAGACTTCTGACCCTGTGTCCTTTAAAGGTTTTAATGTTATACATAAAGGCTCTGATTCGGAGAGGCGCTCGGGTGAAGTGGCTCTTCTCATTAGTAGCCAAATTTTATGCAACCCCGTTAGCATCGACACCTGTTTTCAGGCTGTCGCAGCTCGGGTTAACTTGATGAAGACCATAACCATATGCAGTATTTACCTGCCACGATCCCTGCGGGTCTGTAGTAATGATGTTTTTAACTTGTTAGATCAACTGCCCCCTCCCTTTATTCTCATGGGGGATTTTAACTGTCACGCTCACCTTTGGGGTAGTGACCACTATGATGGCAGAGGTCAGATGTTAGAAGATGTTTTTTCTCAACTTAACCTATGTGTCTTTAACGATGGCTCAACTGCATACTCTTAACTCAGGTTCAGGATCTAGTTCTGTTCTAGACCTCACTGTGTGTGATCCTTCTCACATGCTGGACTTTGACTGGAAGGTTCACAACGACCTGTGTGGTAGTGACCACTTCCCAGTAGTCCTGTCATCGGTCACCTGTGAGGAGGATTCGCCGGTGGGGCACTGGAATCTCAAGAAAGCTAATTGGCCTCTGTTCGCCTCCCTCTGTCAGTCTCGTATTACATGTCATCTGAAGAACCTGTCTCTTGTTTTATTCAATTTTGTTGGACGTCGCAGGTGAAAACATCCTTAGAACTTCCACATCAGTCCCTCGGAAGCCGAGAGTACCATGGTTCAATGAAGAGTGCCGCAAGGCCCCCAAAACGCGCAAATCTGCTCAGCGAGGTGCTTTTCGTCATCCGTCACAAGTGATTATTTTAACTTTTAAAAGACAGAGGGCGAAAGCCCATCACATTTTTAAACATGAACGCCGTGCTTCCTGGAGACGCTTTGTCTCCTCTTTATCTTCTAGGACCATCCCAAAAAGTCTGGAAGGCTGTTCGAAGAATTGGGGGCAGGGGTGGCTCGGCTTCTGTCGTGCCAGTTTGGTCACAGATAAAAAGGCTGTGGCCAATTTGCTTGCCTCCACCATTGCCCATAATTCTTCAACAGAGCATTATTCACCTTTCTTCCAGAGACAGAAAGAGAAACGAAAGTCTTGTACTTTTGATTTTATATCGGATAACTCGGAAGACTATAATGCCCCTTTTACATTTTCAGAATTGCAGCAAGCCATGCAGAAATGTAATGACTCTACTGCTGGACTAGATACCATCCATCTGCCTGAGGATTCACTCCTTGTACTTCTCAAGGCCTTTAACCGTATCTGGATAACCGGTCATTTTCTGCCATCTTGGCGCCAGGCTGTAGTTGTGCCAATCCCCAAGCCGGGTAAGGATCCTTCCGACCCGGGCAACTACCAGCCAATAGCTTTGACATCGTGTTTATGTAAAACTATGGAACGCTTGGTCAAGGCCCGCCTGGTGTGGCATCTTGAGTCACAGGGTCTCATCACAGACCTCCAGTGCAGTTTCTGGCGTTTCCGTAGTACAACTGACCATCTTGTCCGCTTTGAGTCTTTTATCCGAGATGCTTTTATCAACAAGCAACATGTCTATGCAATTTTCTTTGATCTTGAGAAGGCATATGACACTACCTGGAAGTATGGTACAATGTCTGATTTGTTGGACATGGCTTTTAAAGGGCCCCTGCCCATTTTTATTCACAATTTTTTGTCTAACCGGTCATTCCATGTCCGTGTGGGCTCCACCCTCTCTGACTCCTTTGACCAGGAGATGGGTGTCCCGCAGGGCAGCATTTTATCTCCTGTTTTATTTAGCATTAAAATTAATAACATTGTAAAGGCCGTCAAGGATGATTCTGAATGCTCTTTGTTTGTGGACGACTTTGCTTTGTGTGCACGAGGTCGAGGGCTTGCGTCCCTTGAGAGGGGCTTGCAGCTGTGCATTGATCGCATCCGGGGGTGGGTGTCTCTCAACGGATTCAGGTTCTTGCCCTCCAAGACAGTCTGTGTGCATTTTACTAACCAGACGAAATTTGTTCAAGAACCTAGCCTGAGCATTGCTGGAGTGCCAATTAAGGTGGCCGAGGAGGCAAAGTTTCTGGGGGTCATCTTTGACAAAAGACTGACCTTCTGCAACCATATTAATTACCTTAGAACCTCTTGTCAGAAGGCCCTCGACGTTTTTCGTGTCGTTGGTTGTACTGACTGGGGTGCAGACAGCATTGTCTTACTAAAACTGTACCGGGCCCTTGTTTGGTCCAAACTGGATTACGGCTCTGTGGTATATGGCTCGGCTTCCAAGTCTGTTCTACAGTGTCTGAACACAATTCACCATCAAGGTATGCGAATATGTCTGGGGGCCTTCAGGACATCTCCAGTTCCTAGTCTATATGCCGAGGCAGGGGAGCCTTCTCTCAGGCTCTGCCGCATCCGCCTCATGCTCAGGTATGTTCTGAAGCTAAAGGCCCATCCAGACAATCCTGCCTATGATTGTGTTTTTAACCCGTCGTTTGCAGAGATTTACGATGCCCATCCGGGAGCTGTCCGTCCACTTTTCTTCCGTGTCCGACCTCATCTGCAGGCGGCCGGAGTAGACCTGGACAAAGTTTCTGAATCTCTGCAACACATCACTCCACCCTGGCTATTTCCAGTTCCTGACATCTTGCCGGACTTGACCGCCCACAAGAAGGATTGTACTCCACCAGTCATATACCAACAGAGCCTCAATGAACTGCTTTCAATTTTTCCTGGCTATTGTCGTCTTTATACGGATGGGTCCAAGTCTGAGGATGGGAGATTGGCTGTGGCTGCAGTGTCTTCTCGCCATCCTAGACGCCCATTTAAGCTCCGCCTCCCTGACCATTCCTCTGTATTTAGCGCAGAACTGCAGGCAATTATGCTGGCACTCAAGCATGCCTATCAGTCTCGGGAAAGGAACTTCCTGATTCTGTCTGACTCTCTTTCTGCCCTACAGGCCCTTCAGGGCGCGGGAACAGACCACCCATTGCTGGTGCAGATTAGAGAGCTCTACGCGGACTTGATGAAGGAATATTATGACATTTTTATTTGGGTCCCGGGCCATGTGGGTATCAAAAGCAACAGGATCGCAGATTCTGCTGCCGATGCCTGTGGTGATCCGGTCCCTGACACACAGACTGTTTATAGTGATTTTAAACCTGTGATTAGTGCGTACATAGCCCGCGAGTGGCAGTACGAGTGGGACAAAGAGGAAGGGAACAAGCTGCATGAAGATCTTCCTATGGTGTCCAAAAGTCTACCTTACCACTGCGGCAGCCGCTGTGAGGAGACTGTCCCTACTCGGCTCCACATCGGGCACACTTATGTTACGCATTCTTACTTACTTAAACAGGATGAGCGTCTATGGTGTTTTGCCTGTGATGAGCAGTTTTCTGTTCAACACTTTTTGCTGTATTGTGCTGATCTAATTGACACGAGATATAAACACTTTACAGCAGACTCCTTGAAGGTTTTGTTCTGGGATGTTCCCCCGGACAAAATCTTCAATTTCTTGAGAGAATGCAATATTTTTAACAAGATCTGAGCATTCATAGACTATGTGAATTTTTTAATTGCTTTTTGGGAGAGTCTGTAGACGTTTCTTTTAAAGACGTGCGACATTTTAGCCTGACATTTTTAAGCTATATTTACATCTTGTTTTAAGACCTTGCTTTTAGTCTGGCTGACCAGATTTTTACCCATCCCGCAGTGAGATGGCCTTAGTCGTCTGCTCAGCGTTAAACCCAAATAACATAACATAACAGAGGCCGCTCCGTAGACCCAGCGTGTTGGCAGCATGGGTTTGATGGTTCCGCACGTCTCCTAGCGAGCCCCAATTTGGCAGACCTGCTTCCAGCTGGCACTTGTTGCGGCATCCACAGTCAGCGGGCGGCACACACTCTCGGTTGATCCGCCCTGTCTACAGCACAGGTTTGTTGGTCCTGCGCGCCCCCTTTGAGCCCCACTTTGGCCAGCCAGGTGGATGTAACCAGATGGTTGGCTTCCTTCTGACGCTTGTTCGGCGTCCAGAGTCAGCGAGATGCACACGCTCTCCGTCGATCCGGCCTGTCTACAGGACAGGGCTGTTGGTTCCGTGCGCCCCCTATCGAGCCCCTCTGGGCGGACTTAACCAGGAGGGCCTGTCCCTGGCTGGCGCTACGGCGTCCAGAGTCAGCACGCTGCACGTGCTCTCAGTGGATCCGGCCTGTCTACTGGACAGGTCCGTTGGTCCCATGCGTCTCCTACCGCGCCCCTCTGGGCGGACGTTGCCAGGAGAGCCTGCCCCTGGCTGGTGCTACAGCGTCCAGAGTCAGCACGATTTGCGTGCTCTCTGTGGATCCGGCCTGTCTACAGGACAGGTCCGTTGGTTCCATGCATCTCTACCGCACCCCACTGGGCGGACGTTGCCAGGAGGGCCTGCCCCTGGCTGGCGCTACAGCATCCAGAGTCAGCACGATTTGCGTTCTCTCCGTGGATCCGGCCTGTCTACAGGACAGGGCCGTTGATTCCATGCGTCTCCTACCGAGCCCCACTGGGCAGACATAACCAGGAGGTCCTGCCCCTTACTGGCGCTACAGCGTTCAGACTCGGCGCGTTGCTCGCGCTCTTAGTGGCTCCGGCCTGTCTACAGGACAGGGCCTTTCTCCTATCAAGCCCCGCCTTGGCCGGCCAGGTGGACACGATCAGGTAGACCTGCCCCTGGCTGGATGGCGCTACAGCGTCCAGAGTCAACAGATTGCTTGCGCTTGCGGCGAACCCGGCCTGTCC
The DNA here is from genome assembly GCA_036245525.1 of Semisulcospira habei. Lineage (NCBI taxonomy): Eukaryota > Metazoa > Mollusca > Gastropoda > Semisulcospiridae > Semisulcospira > Semisulcospira habei. Next base: position 94,921,853 of record BTPG01000006.1, read on the forward strand.
TACAGGACAGGGCCGATGGTTCGTGCGTCTCCTTATGCACCCTGCCTTGGCAGGATGTAACCTAGAAGACCGGCTCCTCGCTGGCTCGCGCTATAGCGTCCAGAGCCAGCGTGCCGCACTCGCTCTCGCTGGACCCAGCCTGTCCTACAGGACAGGGCCGATGGCTCCGTGCATCTCCTTACGAGCCCTGTCTTGGCCGACCGGGCGGATGTAACCTAGAAGACCAGCTCCTCGCTGGCTTTGGCTACAGTGTCCGGATTCAGCGCGCTGCACGCGCTCTCAGTGGACCTGGCTTGTCTACAGGACAGGGCCGATGGCTCCATGCATCTCCTATCAAGCCCTGCTTTCTTGGCGCATTTTGGCTCCCCACGGCCAGGGCCCCAGGGTGGCCCTGCGCCCCTCGGGGGCCCTGCCTGGACCCGGGACTCCCGCCGTCAGGACTCGGTCCGGGCGCTGTGAGTCTCCTTGTGCTGGGCAAAGCCGTTCCGGCTTGGCCGGACCTGCTCTTCCTGCCCTTCCCCTGGCAGGGGTGTTATTTTGGCGCAGACGATATCCGCATGGCTGCGCTGGGTCCCCTGCTCTGTGGGCGGGCAGCTCACCCCGGCAGAGGATTCAGGGCGGTATTTCCCAGCTTGCAAAGTCTGTGCAGTCTCCACGAGCGGCGCATTCGTTCGGACTGCACCGTACTGGACATTGTAGCCGCATTCGGGTGGCGGGCAGTTTCCTCACCCGTTTCTACCTCGGGGACCTCTAGGGCCAGCGGGTCTCCTGGCCCTGGTGGGGACCTTCACTGCGGCGCAACTCTCCCTCCCAGCGCCTCTGCTGCTCTTGGTCCACTTAGCTGAAATTGTCGGAGGTTGCTCCTGTTCGTGATTGCTAAGCACGAGCAGTGGCGGGACCTAGCAGGCGGCACCCTCCTCCTTTTTGGTATTCTTCCACATAGTAATGCCATCGGTAATGTATTTTGAGGAAACAAATGAATTTTTCTCTAAAATGTATTTTTTTCTAAAAATACTTACCGATGGCATTACTTGAATGGCCCTCCCGCCTACCCCGCTTGCTGCCGGAGCGCTACAGCGTTCGACTGGCTTGGCGCCACTGCACTCATACCCGGATGGGGAGGGAAGGGAGGCTACTCAGGGTGTCTTGGTAACGGCACCCTAGAGTCGCCTCTAGTATGTATACACAACAGATTCTTAGGCTGAAATTGTTGAGCTAAGTGTATCTTCCACATAGTAATGCCATTGGTAAGTAGTTTTAAAAAAAAATACATTTTAGAGAAAATTTTATTTTTGCTCTTTCCATCCCACAAGAATGTAAACAACATTTTTTCAAGGTCATTCATAAACTGTGCCGGAGGATCTGGAAGGTTCATAAAAAGGTGGACAATCTTTGACACCGCAAGTGTTTTGATGTCTGTAATTTTCCCTAATGGTGTAAGTTGACGCTTGGACCAAACATACAAAACTCGCTGAATTTCAGCAAGTTTGCCCTCATAATTAATAGCGGTTATAATATTAATGTTTTTGGAGAACTTTATACCAAGAACCTTAAAAATCCCAGGGTCCCAGACAAAGTTGAATTTGGGCATGAACCGAATTTGTGAATTGCTCATAGGTGCAAGCCAGACCACCTGCGTTTTATCCATGTTTATCTTGAGGCCCGAGATAGATGCAAAGTATTGTAGACTGTGAATGCTTTCTTCAAAGTCCTTTTGCTTCCATTTAAGAACAATGAAGTGTCATCTGCGAACTGAGACAGGAGTAAGTATATATCTTTAACTTTTAACCTACATATATTTTCATTCTAGCGTAAAATAGAGGCAAGAATTTTAGCGCAGATTAAGTAAATGTACAGAGAGCTTGGGTTGCCTTGACAACATCCCCTTTCTACTGGAAACCAACCAGAGTAGCGACCATTAACAGCGACACAAGCCTTAATATCACAGTAGAATGTTCTAATCCATCTCTTCACATCTGGACCAAAGTTGAAAAGTCCAGACATTTTCCCAAAAAGGATCATGCGACAGACTCAAATGCTTTTTCAAAGTCTATGAGAACCAGCTGACCTGGCACCTGGTTTACATGAGTGTAAAAAAGTATATCGTAAAGAAGTCGTATGTTCTCACCAATATATCTGCCCTTCAAAAAGCCTTTTTGGTCTTGGTGTATAATAGAGGGTAAAATCAGTTTCAGGCGTTCTGCTATGCAAGCAGAGGCTATTTTATAACTAATCCAGACCAAAAAGGTGACTGCCAAGCGTGTAATATGCAAAGAAGTACCCAACGGAGAAAGAAACACGCTTAGAAAAGACGGGTACAACACAATTTATTAATATTTCGGGTAAATACCCTTTGTCAAAATAGACAAACAAACAAACATAGAGATTAGCCGCTACTTATCTTCAATGGCAGAAGGAATGTCTTGACATTCCTTCTGCCATTGAAGATAAGTAGCGGCTAATCTCTATGTTTGTTTGTTTGTCTATTTTGACAAAGGGTATTTACCCGAAATATTAATAAATTGTGTTGTACCCGTCTTTTCTAAGCGTGTTTCTTTCTCCGTTGGGTACTTCTTATTTTATAACTAGTATTTAAAAGAGTAATGGGTCTCCAGTTTTTCAAAAATTTCTTATCCTTTCCCTCTTTAGGTATTCAAGTGATCACCCCTTGCTTTTGTGTTACTGACAGCTGGCCACGATGAAAACCATAATTTATAGATCTCACCAGAAAATGACCAATATCAGTCCAGAAAATTAAAAAAATTCTGTGGTAAAACCATCGGAACCTGCAGATTTATTATTACACATCCTTTTCAAAGATTTTAATGCCTCCTCCATCAAAATGGGACCTTCAATAGACATCTTCTCATCATCAGACAACGAGGGAGCAACAACAGTGGAGGAGAGCAACTAACTCTTGCTCCCTCGAAGCGTACAATTGCTCATAAAAGGCTTGAGTTTCTTTTACAATAGCATCCACATTGTTTATCACTTCACCATTGTCATTCTCTAAGTAATTCCTCGATTTACTAACAAAGTTCCTACTTTCCAAACTACAAAAATATTTTGATGTCTTTTCCTCATCATGAATCCACTTAGCTCGGGACAGGACAACTAGACCCTCTGTCTGTTTTTTGCGTAATTCCACAAGTTTGGGGTTTTTTTGCCTCAAGAAGAGGGATATTATTACACTGGATACTAAGTTATAAGTTGTAATCTCTTTCTTATGGTAATCTTCCTTTTGTGTGATCACTGATGCAAAATTGTAGGTCATCATTTCTCACATTATCAATAGAATCCATGTTATAAATCAAAAGTCCATATTGCCTCTTCAAGTCAAAAATCCTTTTTTTTTTTTACCATGTCTACATATGACTTGTCCTTAAGAAGTGAAATATTGAATTTCCTGTAAGTTCTATAAATTAGGAGGCAAAGCAAAAAATTCAATAGACACAAGCGAATGATCTGAACGATAACCTGAGTTAATTTTTGCCTTAGTAACCTCTACCATCAAACAGTCCAATATCAAGAAATAATCCAATCTGCCTTTTTCAGCAGTATTGAAGCGATGCCATGTGTACTGTCTAGTTGCTGGGTGAAGCAGAGATACAATATAGGAGAATACAACCCCACCCATTTCAGAAACAATTGATTTATTTAATCCTTTCCGTAAATAAACAAACGCACTTGACCAAATTCATTTAACAGATTTATCTGCCCAGTCAGGTCCCCCAACCCCTTGGAAACAAAAGGCTAGTTAAAATATCTTCCCGAGAAATACACACCACCCACCCACCCCCCCACACACACACCCCCACACCCCACCACTCAATGCTGTCAGAGTTGGCCTTCCTGAGAAATAGTGTCTACTTCCTGTTCATACCACCATTGTAAACAATAGTCTTCTATGTCCAAATAGTGTCTCTCTCTCTCTCTCTCTCTCTCTCTCTCTCTGCACACACAAAACAAATTAGCATTCCTTTTTGTGTCAACGCTTCAATGTATGTCACTAAACCACTATGTCATTTTTCTTACTCTGGGGCAAACCAAAAATATAGAACAAATCTCTAATATAGGTTATTTCGTAAATGAAACGTCCAACGTGAAAAATTGTGTGGAGGAAAATTTATCTGTGAAAAGTTTTCACTTCATGCATCGTGACTGCTGC
>BTPG01000006.1:94941869-95226471 GCA_036245525.1 Semisulcospira habei
GTCGCAGCAGTCACGATGCATGAAGTGAAAACTTTTCACAGATAAATTTTCCTCCACACAATTTTTCACGTTGGACGTTTCATTTACGAAATAACCTATATTAGAGATTTGTTCTATATTTTTGGTTTGCCCCAGAGTAAGAAAAATGACATAGTGGTTTAGTGACATACATTGAAGCGTTGACACAAAAAGGAATGCTAATTTGTTTTGTGTGTGCAGAGAGAGAGAGAGAGAGAGAGAGAGAGAGAGACACTATTTGGACATAGAAGACTATTGTTTACAATGGTGGTATGAACAGGAAGTAGACACTATTTCTCAGGAAGGCCAACTCTGACAGCATTGAGTGGTGGGGTGTGGGGGTGTGTGTGTGGGGGGGTGGGTGGGTGGTGTGTATTTCTCGGGAAGATATTTTAACTAGCCTTTTGTTTCCAAGGGGTTGGGGGACCTGACTGGGCAGATAAATCTGTTAAATGAATTTGGTCAAGTGCGTTTGTTTATTTACGGAAAGGATTAAATAAATCAATTGTTTCTGAAATGGGTGGGGTTGTATTCTCCTATATTGTATCTCTGAAGCACCGTCCATACATCCACTAGGTCATACACCTGCATACATTCAAGCACCTTTTGCATTGATCGAGGGCGGTTAATATTTCTTTAAAAAAAATAATTTTTTTAATCTTTTTTTTCTAATTAATTTTTGTTTTTTATTCGTGTTTTTGCATTATATACATATCACAAGATACAAAAAAATACAATGCACAATACTGCAGATTATGATACAGCACAGAATACACTACAATAAAGTACACTGCAAAACAATATAAAACATAATAGTACAAAACAGTGCGGGAGTACAATACAACAACAACAAAACTTACCCTACACGCGTAAATGCCCCCCCACACACCCAGACACGTAAACACCGACGCACTGCCAGGCTAAACCACAACATTGGGGAAAAAAAGGAGAAGATTGCCATACTATAAGAGATTCAAAAAGGTGAAGAAATACTAAGAAGGAAGTGTTTATGGGGTAGTGTCTACTGACAGAAAAGTGCTTGTATGGAAACCACGCGGTTAATATTTCTATATCTGTATGTATCCATACTAACATTCAGTACAACATTCCAGTCACCACCTACTGTTACATATTGATTATCTAGCCTACCTATTTCTTCAAAGACAGCTTCAAAAAAGGTGGGAGAGTCCCCATTACTAGGCCCATACAGGTTAACAATAGTCATCCACTTACCCTGTATGTCAATATCTAGTACAATATAAACACCATCATTACTTCTAGTCACATTATGTACTTTATACTTAAAGTTGTTGTTAAACAGAATTGCAACTCCTTTGCTATTTGTATCATTACCACATAGAAAACATTCAAAGCCCCACATGGCCCTTAGCATGTGTTCATTTTTAGTCTTGAGATATGTCTCTTGCAAAAAATAGATAGAGGCCTTTAACTGTCTGAGGTAGTCTAGCACATCTTTCCTTTTCTGATACTGGCCAAGACCATTGGCATTAAAGGTACATATTTTTAATGGACTGTCATTGGTAATGCTAGCCATACTGCAAGTGGAGTTTGTTTCCAATCGTTACACGCAGCAGATTGCGTATGGTCAAACCGGCAGACTGTATAATCAGTATTGAATGTGTAGCAGGTGTACACAAAGGCCAATTCAAGTGAGTGGCCAAACAGACCAAGATGACTGAACAAGTACAGAAGACAAAAAACAAACATATGTTTTAGACCAGATGTTCCATACCCTGATAACCTTGTCATATAACAAAGTGCGTGTTCTACCTACAGCATAAAGAAGCAAACCATGTACAAAAACCAAAAAACAAACACATGAACAAACAAACGTGAAAAAAGGCAAAACAAGAAGAAATTAAAAAAAAAAAAAAAAAGGAAATATAAGTATACATGTAAGCATTACCGCTCTCCTCCTTCGAAGGATATCCAATTAGCCAGTGTCAGTGAGGGACAAAAAGATAACTAAGTAGTAGAAATCAGGGATGATAAAAGTTTCGTCCTGAAATAGCAATACATCTGCAAATGAGTACTATATATTTACATAAACATACAGTATACAATGACATGTATATATGTATGACCCAGGCAACTTTGTTTTATTTTTGTAAGAAAGAAAAGTTTGCATGCTGCCTGTACAATGCAGGCCCTAATGTATGCCCATCTATGACCCCTGACCCTGCAGTTATTCACAGTATTCAAGTCACAAGAAGAACACATACATGGACTGTCAGCCTTTCACAATAGTGTGGGCATTTGGTATACGTACCTTTATTCATACAATTCATACAAACAGTCACGCATATAAACCAGCATATATATATTTATATACTTGTACATCCATATACATGTACACACACATATAGACACACACACACACACACACACACACACACACACACACATATATATATATAGATAGATAGATAGATAGATAGATAGATAGATAGATAGATAGATAGATAGATAGATAGACATATACATATACAAGGTTCTCTTTCTTAGTTGAAGTGCTTGGTTCGGCGGAAGTAGGTCTGCAACTGTATTCAGAATGGCTGCCACAATGCCGCTTCGCGATTTGGCAGATTTTTGTTTTTGTACTCCTTGCAGGAGGGATTCCACAAACAGTGTTGCGGCGGCCCACAAATCAATAAATAGGTCTTGTTTTTCGCACGAAAGTGAAATATCGCCATCCGCCATGGTTGTTGGATTGGTGACTATCTTCTTATCTCCAATGCAGAAGAGGGTAAAAGTTTCGACAAATCAGAGAAAAGAATCACCTTGGATTGCTCGACATATCATGCGATCTTTTTCAGACAGCAAACTATGGTTTGCCGAGGTTCACAAACTACTTCAAACTAGTTCGCCATATCTTTGGATTGTCCAATTAAAAACCAACCTGGTTCATCCAAGATCACGAACTCTGGATCGTCAGAGTTGGCGAACAAATGTACGGGTAAGTTTGTCCAGTTAAGAACGGCCTTAAACGTAAGCTCACAAATGTATGCCTCTCGCTGACTGTGCAGGAGGCTGAAGATCCTCTGGCTCATGACTTTTGTTAACCCTTTGGCCATCATGATGATTACTGCAGGAATCATTGCGACCCAAAAAATGAACCTGTGCATGGGCCAGCCTAAATTGACGTGGGCCCAAGGCCCTTTTGTTCACTAGTTGTACTGCATGCTTTCCCATACAGATCTATATGTGTTATGATGATATATGTTATGATGTTTTGGAGTGGGGTTTGATGGGGAAGGGAGTTGAGGGGGGGGGGGGAAGGGGGAATGGAGGGGGAGGGGAGCATTATGTGAAACTAGTGGAACAAACAAATCACATCATGAACATGTCCAGGACCATGGGTCTGCATAAAATGGTGGATACATGGACCCTTACAAAGCCCCACCAATCTGAGTGTGCTATGAATGCGTGTCTCCGACAGCAACAGGTGGTTGCATGGGCTCATGAGAGTTCACGCAACAGTTACAGAACGCATCAGCACCAGTCTAACACTATGCAGAAAATTTAATAAACAATGGAATCAGTTAAAATACATTTATCAGGAGTGGTTAAATGGGTGTGGACCTATGAACTGGACTGCCAGAAGGGATCCATTTTAAATTTGATTGTAATCGCCAGTCATCAGATGCAAGCTAGGGGTCTCATAGGCTGCCTGTCAGGAAACATTTCTTTTAGTTGTGAAGATAGTAAATCGAAACATCCGGACCCAACATTATTTTCTGACGATGGCTGCCATGGAACATCAAGGTCCCTTGATAGGTTTCCTGCATTTAATGGTCTATAATCAAATGCACCCCCTCCCCCCACCCTGCTCCCACACACACTTTATGATAATATCTTTTTATTTTGTTTTCCTTGATGAGGCATATTGCACTCATCAGTATCTTGTGGTCATGTTTACTGAGAGGAGGGCAATACAAAGACTTTTATATTCCAATTGCAGCGGAAACAATGTGTCCTGACAGTAACAGACTCAACCACCAAGTCCTGCAAGTACCAAGATTTACGTAAACAGATCTCGCTGGGACAGATAGACCTGCTGGGCCAAGCATTCAAGAAAAATGTGAATGTTGATCGCATCAGCCAGTCTGTGTATTACAACAGCCCGGTAATTATACCTTGACTTTCATACAAATAAACAACCAAGAGAGAAACATGCTTTGAAAGATGCTTTTCTTCCAAAGTGTGTTTCAGCGCGTTTCATTGCCTTGATTGTTTCCTCAAAAACATTACCGATGACATTACTATTAGGAAATGCCTCTTAGCTAGCACAATTTCAGCCAAAATTTGGTTGTGTACCTATAGGGCAGGGGAGGCAACCTAGGGACACCGTAACCTAGTACCCTGAGTAGCCTCCCGTCCATCCCCATCTGGTCAAGCGCCTAGCGCGCCAGTCTGTTCTCTTAGCTAGCCGTGAATGGTTGTGTACCTACTCTACTGCTTCTTGGCTGTGTAGCCGGCTGTAGGGTGTGACCGGTCATCTTGTGACCTTGGACTGGCTTGCTGTGTTTACTGTGCTAGCCTTGGATTAATGTGTTCACTGTGCTAGCTTGGAGTTTACCTTCATTGGTTTTATGTGTGGGGGCTTCAGCTGGACTTTGTGGTGCTTGTGCCCTTGGACTGGCTTACCGTGTCCACTGTGCTAGCCTTAGATTACTGTGTTCACTGTGCTAGCTTGGAGTTTACCTTCGTTGGTTTTACATGTGGGGGCTTCCGCTGGTCTTTGTGGTGCTTTCGTGGGACTGTGTGCTGCTTCTACCGGTTGGTGGTGCGGTGCTTCGCTTCTGCGACACGGTTGGTCCCCTACGGCCTTGGTCAAGCGCTGGCCTCTCTGCCATGGCAAGGTAAAACCTTGGTTGCTGCCCGCGACTGGCGCTCAGGGAAGAGCGAGAGGAGTGCCGGGCGACAGCACTGGCCGTGGAATTGGCACTGTATACGAAATTCGCCTTCGCTCGCGTACACTCGTTGCGTGGCCTCGGAGAGCCACGCTCGCTCGCCTCTCGCCTCGGAACAAGTCCAGCACAGATGTACGGCGTCCCGCCCCAAGGTCAGTGACAAGTACCCTCGACCAGACGGGACTGCTGGACCAGTGTGCGCCCGCTCGCCAAATAAAGAACATTGAACCTGGCCCAGCAAGCTTGCTCGCCCCACCTCCCCGCCCGATCGGCCTTGCGCTTCAACGCAGCTACTAGAAGCATGATGAGGGGAGTTCCGAGCGAACACCCGTGCCCGACCCCATTTGTGCTACGGGGCAGGCCTCCATGCCCACGGACTGATCCTGCGGCCTGGACGCCAATCAATACGCTAGGCCTTCCTCCCGGACTGACGCGGCCCCCGTCTTGTGTCCGAGTGCAGCGTGCCCCTCGAAGCTGGGACCTTTGTCTCGCTCGCAACGGCGTGCCTCGCCCCGCCAGCCTAGATGTTCGTCTCCTCCGACTCGACACCAGCCTCGGCCCCTCCCCGGGTTGCCGTTCGCCCTCCCGCTACCGGCTACCTCTTTTTCCCCGACGCTGTCGTTTTCCGTGTGACCACCGGTCCTCGCGTAGCAGTGCAGCCCCTTACGGAAAACTTCAAGGGACTCCTCCTCGGTTCAGCTCCTTGCGGCGCCGCTCCAGGTGAGAAGGCCCCCCTGCCCCCCCCCCTCCCCCCCCATGCGACTGCCAGACGACGGGACTCCCCTAGCGAGACCTCCGCTCACCGAAGTAGGGAAGACTTTTCCCCTCATTTCCACGGAGGACTGCCTGCCCTCCCCCCCGCTCAAGAGGAAAGCGTCGGCCTTCGTGGATGCCGCTCGGCGGACCAAGCGGACTTAGACATTGCAAGCTTTGCTGCGTCATCTCCCCCCACCCCACCCCTAGCGTGGACAGGACAGCTACACGCTATGCTTGCCCTGGCCTCTGTGGGACGGCTGGACCTGGTCACGCAAGCTTTCATTCGACGCGTCGAGGATGCTTGGCACCCTTCGCTCAGCGTTGTAGGGGAACATCTTCGCTTGGTGGTCTCCACCAACCATGCTGCGTACCACACCTCTGTCAGCGCCATGGCCACTGCCGCTATTGTGACCTGATGCGTCGGGATGCCTCCTGCGATCCTGCCTCGACCTCCCGACCGAATTTAGAAGCAGCTACGACAGGCACTGCTCGGCGGATCGCTCCGCTTCGGCCTGCCTTGGCAGGAGGTGAAGGATGCAAACTAGGACCTCTGGCCCAGCCGCTCTGCCCGCTGTCCAGCAGTCTGCAAGGCCGTGGGTCACGCCCAGTGGACCGTCGGACCCTCCGCTCACCCGATCAGCAATCGCGGCCGTCGGCCCCCCCCCCCTCCCCCTGAGCCGGCCATTGGCCGCTCCCGGGTCTCCACCCCCCCCCCCCTGCACCGCTCCCCCCCTGTGGACTTCGGTTCTGATGGACCAGCTCAGAGCCCACGTCATTCGTGGCGAGGTCGCCGCTTCGCCTCTTCCTGGTCCCCCAGCCCGGCGGCAAGTGGCGCCCCGTCTTCGGCATCTCCACGCTGAACAAGTACTTCACCGCCGTGTCCTTCCGTGTGGTGACCTCCCGAGCAGTACGGGCCGCAGTTCAGCCCATGGACTTAGCCGTCACCCTTGTCGGATGCGTATCGGCATGTCACCATGCTCCCCGTTTCCAGACGTTACCTGCGCTTCGCCTGCTGCGGTGACCAGTTTCGGGCGCTACCCTTCGGCCTCCACCTCAGCCCTGGGCGCTCACCTGCATCATAGACGCCATCGTTGCGAGGGCCAGACGGACGTCCTCGAGCCCCACCTCGAACTACCTCGACGATCTTCTCGGGCGGACCCAGTCGGTGGCCTCCTTGGAGAAGGATCGGGATACGCGGCTTGATCAGCTCGACCGGCCTGGCTTCCTGGTCAATTACGGCAAGTCAGACCTCGCGCCGTCATGCTGCTTCGTGCACCCAGGCATGGAACTTCGCACCAACCTCAACGAGGTGAGACTTCCAGAGCAACGGATACAGAAGTTGGCGATCCTAGCGTGACAGGTGTCTCAAGAGGAAGCGGTCTCCGTCAGAGTGTGGCTACAGATCCCTCGGCCTGGGGAGCGCAGCAGCGGACCTCCTTCCCCTCGGCCGTCTCTACTCCTGCCTGTTGCAGCTGCACCTGCTTTTCCACTGGCGACCCTCGGCTGGAGACCTCAAGTCTCAGGTTCTGGTGCTTCCGATGCTCCATCCCCATCTTTGACGCTAGGCGGATCCCTGCTGGCTCACGACGGGAGTGCCTCTCTACTCGCCCCCCACCCAGCTGTATCTCTGCATCGACGCAAGCCTCTCCGGCTGGGGCGGGCTTCTGCTGCCGATGTTCTCCACAGCCTCCGACATTTGGCTCCCGGACCTCGCAGCCCGGCGCATCACCTGGTTAGAGCTGCAAGCGGTCTGGCAAGCCTTCATCGCGTGGGAGTCATGGCTGTGACACCAGGAGCTCATCGTCCTCTCAGACAACTCCACCGTAGTCGCCTACTTCCAGAAGCAGCGCGGGACGCGCTCTCCTTCCCCCTGCATCCTCCTCTACCAGATTCTCCGGTGGTGCGAAGTTCGCGGGTCTCTCTCCAAGCAAGACACTTCCCAGGCCACCTGATGTCCTGTCCGACTCCCTCTCGCAATGAGGCCAGCTTCTCCACACCGAGTGGGAGCTCAGTTCGGACATCTTCGGATGATCTGCGCAGCGTGGGAGACCCCCATGATTGACCTCTTCACAACAAGGCGGATTCGCCAGCTTCCCCTATTTGTCTCCCCGACGCCGGACCCGCTCGCCTGGGCAGTGAATGCCCTTTCCGCCCCATGGGATGGCCTCGTCGCGTATGCTTACCCGCCTACGGTCCTGCTCAAGCTCAAGGGTTTACAACGCAGTCATGTTCTGGTGGCTCCCTTCTGCTGGACCAAGTCGTGGACCATGAACCTCCTGAACCTCAGCACGCACCCCCCCCCCCCTCCCCCGCGGCTCCGCACCCCGCGCACGATGCTCAAGCGACCACGGTAGGTGCTGTACCACCCATGCCCCGAGCGTCTCCTCCTCCGCACCTGGAGATTGTGCGGCATGCCCTCGCCGCTAGAGGCTTTTAAGTGCGGCAGTGGAACCTATCGCTGCAGCCCGCAGGCCCTCGACCCGACAAGTCTACTAGGGGCGAGTCCTGTGCTTTGCGTGAGACGACTGACGCTTCTCCCCCACGGATCTGATGGTCCCCCAGCTGGCTGAGTTCTTCCTCTGGCTCTTGCCGAGCAGCACTTGGCGCCGATCACCACAGGAGGCTGCCTTGCCAGGATCGCTGACACGTACCGCCATTTGGGCCGCCTGGACCCTGGTGACAGCAAGACCGCGCTGACCTGATTTCCTCTTCGGCCTCCTGAGGCCTGCTCTCCGCTCGCTGATTCCGCGATGGGACCTACCCTAGGTGCTGACGTGGCTTAACTCGGACCACTTCGTACTGCTCCCCTCGGCGCGGTTGGCCGACGTGACCTGAAAGACTTGCTTCTACTGACCCTCGCCATGACTCTAGGGTCAGCTAACTGCACGCTCTGTCTGCACGCCCCTCCTGCTTGCAGTTCAGGACAGAGGGCTCTGTGCACCTACTGACTGATCTGGCCTTCCTGGCCAAGACCTGGTCTCCATTGGCTGCCCCACAGGTGATCACCACTCGGCCTTTGAGGGAGCCAAGCCTGGCCTGGGAGACCAGACAGCAGGACCCAGTGAGAGCCTTACGGGTGTACTTGCACCGGACCAGGCCGCTACGCGGGAGATGCTCCTGCCTATTTCTCCCTCTGTCCCAGGTAGAACTGAGATCTTGGCCCAGACGATTTCCTCCTGGCGCCGATGAGTTATACGCTCCGCCTACCAGAACCTCTCCCCTGACGCTGCCAAGTGGATGAACTTCAGGGCGCATGAGGTTAGAGCCATGGCTGCAAGCCACCCGTTCGGCCGCAGCTGCGCCGTCAAAGACATTGTGGCGACCGTGGACTGGCGAGCAGAGTCGACCTTCGCCTGGTTCTACCTCAGGGACCTCTCTGGCCAGCGGGAAAATGTGTTGGTGGGAGACATCGCCGCGGCGCAACACTCCCTCTTAGCTGAAATTGTCAGGAGGTTGCCCTGGGGAGGGCAGGTCTCGTTGGCAGTATTCAGGGGTTAGGGGCGTTTTACGTGGCACCCACCTCCTATTCGCTATTCTTCCTAATAGTAATGTCATCGGTAATGTTTATGAGGAAACAAATGAATTTTTCTCTAAAATGTAATTTTTTGAAAAATACTTACCGATGACATTATCCAAAGGACCCTCCCACCTGCCCCTCTTGCCGCTAGTCAGCTAAGCGAACAGACTGGCGCGCTAGGTGCGTGACCGGATGGGGATGGACGGGAGGCTACTAGGTTACGGCGCCCCTAGGTTGCCTCCCCTGCCCTATAGGTACACAACCAAATTTTGGCTGAAATTGTGCTAGCTAAGAGGCACTTCCTAATTGTAATGTCATCGGTAAGTATTTTTTGAAAAAATACATTTTAGAGAAAAATTCATATTTCATTGTGTTGTATTGCATTGCTCCATATTGTATTGTATATATATATGTCAAAGTCACTTGCAGTGACCTTTTTGGTCTGGATTTCTTTAATTTCATAATTTGTTTTTTTTGTTTGGTTCATGAATTCATGTCATTCATTGATTGGTTCATCTGTCCCTCCAGTTATTGCCTCCCATGTGCATGCGGCCACCATTACTGTATACAGTGCTGGTGGCTGTATGCACATAGGCGTTCACTCTTTAACCCTTTTATCCCCGAGTCCCTACAGCAGGAGATGGATTGACCATGATAATTCAAGGGTAGTGCCAGATCAGCTTGGCTCCTGAAGGCGCCAAGCTTATCTGGCACTACCCTTGAATTATGGTCAATCCATCTCCTGCAACTGGTACATAGTCATGAGGCAACACCTCCAAAATTTGAGAAATGGGACCTTGGGGCTAAAAGATTTAAGCCATTAGGATGAAAGGATAAAATATGAATTTTTCTCTAAAATGTATTTTTCGAAAAATACTTAAACGATGACATTACTGTTAGGAAATAGTGTCCTAGCTAGCATAATTTTAGCCAAAATCAGTGATAATTATTACGCAGAAATGTGCATATCTGACCCTCTAAAGCCACATTTGACGCACTAGTGTTCCGTGTTCTGCGTCAGACTGACGTAAAATTTTTTACTCTGACTCGGTAAGCTTTATCTTTACGCACCGAAAAACTCACCAGTGCGTCATCATGAACACGTTTCACAGCCGCGCGTGCAGAGCAGAACCACCAAAGATTTTGTGAGAGCGCCGAACGCCAACAGTACCGCATGTGCGCAGCAACAGAAATTTAACAGATATAACCCTTGCGCGGAGGAGCCGGTCAAGTGGCTATCGGCATTTCCTGTGGCAAAAGCATGGCCGGACTCGTGAAATTCGGGTTCTCGATCTCAAAATCACAGTCTTCTTCTACACAGTCTGAAGTTCCTATAAGCAAATCGGATAGTGAAAAAAAGACCTCGCGTTCTTTCCAGCACGATTGGCTCGGACAATTTAAATGGCTACGCCATTTAGATGGGTAGATGTTCAATGCTGTGTGCCGCCAAGCTGCACAGTCGAAAAACGCTTTCGTGAAGGGACCGATAAGTTTTCAGCGCTCAAAGTATGTTGGGCGGTCCGTGGCGCAGCGGTAAAAGCGCCTGCCACCAATGCAAGATGCAATGCGAGGTTCGATACCCGGTTCCGGCGTCAGACTTTTCTCCTCTAGTAAGTGTCACCATTAATTCAGGCGGACCTTCGGGAGTTCTTTCTCCGGGTACTCCGCGGCTCTTTCCTCCACGAATTCGGTATTAATTTCAGTCCACTTAAAGTTCCAAAATATAAGAAAAAACGCGATTTAGATTTCCAAAATTTCAGTAGCTCGCTTGAGTTTGCCCGTAGCACCACGTGAATGTTCTGTTTATCTACAGTGTGTGAGGGAATGTGCGCGATTCACGTGAGCATGCTTGCCGGTTGGGCTCAGTTCGTGGAGCCCTATGTCCTGCGCTTGAATTATATTATAAATATGAGAAATGCGCCATATAAATAATAAAATTTCGGTATTCATTTCACTTAATGAAATTTCAAAAATATGAAAAACGCGATTTAAATTTCCAACATTTCAGTAGCTCGCTTGAGCTTGCCCTTAGAGCACCACGTGAATGTTATGTGTATGTACAGTTTGAGGGAATGTGGTGTTGGGTTCAGTTTGTGGCTATGTCCTGCGCATTGCGTTATATTATAAATATGAGAAATTTTAATGCGCCATATAAATACTATGTATTATTATTATTATCATCTAAGACGTCATCATTTCTGTGACCCTCTGGGAAATCCTGCTGACCCTCAGGCAACTGTAAACTGAATCTGCCGCGCTAGATCTGACCCCCTACATTTAAGAAAAAAATTAACACTGAAAATTGTTGTGTACCTAGATACATGGTAGGGGAGGCAACAAGGGCGCTATAGCATAGCCCATAACCAAAATAGCTTCCCTTCCATCCCCATCTGGTCACGTGCCCACCGGCTTCCCGCCAGTCAGTTTGCTTAGCTGAGCAGCGGCATGCGGGGCAGGTGGAAGGGTCATCCAAGTAATGTCATCGGTAAGTATTTTTCGAAAAAATACATTTTAGAAAAAAATTCATTTGTTTCCTCAAAATACTTTACTTTACTTTACATTACTGTTAGGAAGAATAGCGAAGAGGAGGTGGGTGCAGCTTATAATGCCCCCGAGGCCCTAAATACCGCCTACGAGACCCGCCCTCCCTGGAGCAACCTCCCAATAATTTTAGCTAAGATTACCTACGACACCTGTGGTGCCGGGAGGGAGTGTTGCGCCGCCGTGATGTCTCCCACCAGCGATAGGTTCTCGTGTTTGCTGGAGAGGTCCCTCAGGTAGAATTGGGCTAAGGTCGTCTTTGCTCACCAGCCCACGGCCGCCACAATGTCTTTAACAGCGCAGTTGCTGTTGAATGCGAGGCTAGCGGCCATGGCTCTGACCTCGTGTGCCCTGATGTTTATTCGTTTGACTGCATCAGGGACGAGGTCCTGGTAGGCGGAGCGTATCACCCAGGCGCCAAGCTCATCTGGCACTACCCTTGAATTATCATGATCAATCCAGTTCCGGGGCTAAAAGGGTTGATGGATATTTTTGTGAGTGGTCCCAAAGTGGAATCTGGGCATGAGAATTATCTTACAGCTGTGTAGTTGAGGGATGGTATTGACAATTAATGACAGTGAACCTTTGTTTCAGGATAAAAGTTTTGGTTTGCTGCTGATAAACACTAATTAACCCATTTAAGCTCAACGCCCAACAGCAGGAGGTGGATCGACCATAATAATTCAATGGTATTGCCAGATTACCCTTGAATTAT
Source organism: Semisulcospira habei (assembly GCA_036245525.1). NCBI lineage: Eukaryota > Metazoa > Mollusca > Gastropoda > Semisulcospiridae > Semisulcospira > Semisulcospira habei. Next base: position 94,954,351 of record BTPG01000006.1, read on the forward strand.
CATGGTCGATTCCTTTCCTGCAACTGCCCACTGGGCACCGGCCTCCACGTGGCGTGGGTGGGTAGTCCCCTCAGTCCCTGACTGAGTGGGCTAGCAGAGGGGTGCCATCTTTGTCCAGGATTAGGACTTGATGTCAGCAGATATGTTGTTCAGTCTTTTTCACTGGTCCGGTTTTTAAGGAGCTGTGCTTACCCAGGTCCTACCATGTTGGATTGGTCCTTAAAAATACGCGTGAGCTTTTGGTCCTTTGGATCCCAAGTGTTTGCCGTGCTTGGAGACCTGTGTCGGGGGAGAAGAGGATCCTGGTGGCTGAAACACTCCACTTTGGCCTTGACTTCTGCCTAAACGGGAGGCTAGTCGTACCGGCCTAGTCAATTGGCTCTTGTCACGTTGAGCCCTATCCCACTGTTGACATGCGGGTTGCTATACGGAGCACCATGCTATAGCCTCTGCTGCTGATTAGGTGCCTTACACCAGTATTCCCTTGCATTCAACAGTGTGATAGAAGGCGGTGGCTTAAACGGTTCAATCGGGCTTACCCCCTTGAGTATATCTTTCGGGCAGTCTCCATTGTGCGTCGGCTGGAGACCCGCCGACAGTTGCACTTTCCCTTGTTGGGCTCAGTGGCGGGCGGGGACCCCCGGGGGATGAATACTTACTTACTTACTTACGCCTGTCACCCCTACCCGGGTATAGGCCGTCGACGAGAGACCTCCAGCAACTCCTGTCCTGTGCTTCTCCTTCGATTCTACTCCAGGTGGTTCCCAGTCTCTTGATGTCTGCTTGGAGGTCTCGATGCCAGGAGTTTCTCGGCCTACCTCTTTTCCTCTTTCCCTGGGGGTTCCATGACAATGCCTGCCTAGTGATACTGGAAGCTGGCTTTCTCAGACTGTGACCGATCCATCCCCATCTTCTTCGCCCAATTTCATTCTCTGCTGTTATCTGCTCTGTTCTCTCCCAGAGTCTGACATTGCTGATCTTCTCTGGCCAGTGGATTTTCACGGGGGATGAATATCTCTACTATAATAATATGGAAAAAATTAAAAAACCAAAACTGGCACCAAAGCGGCACATAGCCGCCGACATTGTCATTGAGAACGATAGTGACTCTGACTGTGAGGAAGCGACGCCTCAGGCGTCGGCCGCCTGGCCTCGCTTTCTCATTATCCACAGCAAAGTTAAAGAGAAGCCTGTTTCCAAGCTGCACCCTTTCCTGGTAGGGGAGACCCTCAGGAGCCGTGTTGGCAGGCCTGAGGCCCAGTGCCTCAGGTCTGGTGACTTGCTGGTAGAGTGCCGTACCCGGGCACACTCCAATGGGCTACTGAGGCTCTCCTCCATCGGAGATACTCCAGTGGAGGTCACTCCCCACAAAACGATGAATTCTTCTAGAGGAGTGATTAAAGATCAAGCATTGGCCGAACTGTCTGAAGATGAACTTGTACGGAACCTTAAGTCACAGGGGGTGACCTACGTCAGGCGCTTCATTTCCAAACGAGGTGGTAGGGAGGTCCGTCTCCCTACCATCATCCTGACGATTGGCACCCCCACAGCTCCTACTACCATCTGGGGAGGTTACTACTCCCTAAAAGTGAAAAAGTACGTCCCTCTCCCCCTCCGGTGCTTTAAGTGCCAAAAGTATGGCAGAAGACATGCCGTCAGGCAGAGGCTCTATGCGCCCGCTGCATTAAGCCCGGACACTCTGCTGAGTCCTGCACAGCCATCCCCCTGTGTGAATTGCCAGGGGGCGCATATGGCTTCGGACAAGAAGTGCCCTCATTGGATCTCCGAGTGCAGGATTCAGCAGGTGCGTGTGGAGAAGGGGCTGTCCTTTGCGGACGCCAAAAAACTGGTTGATGGCCCTGGTGCAGCTGAGGCTGCGCCAAACTCAAATAACAACTTTGTGTATACTTTCAGTGCTGCGGTGGCAGGCAAGCGCCCCACCAAAGACTTCTCTTGTCAAACCCCAACTTCTTGGTTGGGGGCGGAGCCTCGGATCCTCTCGCCCCTGGAGAGTAACCCTCCTCCGGTGGTGATGAGGAGCCAGGGAACGCAGAAGGTGGATGCTGCCGGTCCGGTGGCACCGCCTTCTGCTGCCCCTAAGCCTCAACCCTCACCCAAACCTGTCAATCTTACTACAAAGGCTTCTGGCTCTGGTCAGCCTTCTAAGGCCGCCAACTCTGGCGGCAGGAACGCTGAACCGGCCCAGAAGTCTAAGAAAGTTACGGGACCGCTGTGCGTACGGGCCCAGAAGGGGGACACTGATGTCCCCCTTCAAAACAAATATGCTGCATTGGAGGAGCAGATGGAGGGAGTGGAGGTTGTCGTAGCTGGTGCTGCGGCAGCTTCTCCCCCCTCATCTCCGAGGAACCAGAGGAGGCCCGGGAGTCGACCCCCCTCTGTTTCTTCGACTCCTTCCAAAGCACAGGAAAAGGGGGGAAGGAACTCTTTTCCTACACATAAAACCTAACCATGTACTCTCTGCTTCAGTGGAATTGTCGTGGTTTTCACACCAAGAACAAGAATTACGCCTTCTAGTCAAGTCCTATAACCCCTCGGTAATATCTCTTCAGGAGACTTACCTGAAGACTTCTGACCCTGTCTCCTTTAATGGTTTTAATGCTATCCATAAAGGTTCTGATTTGGAGAGACGCTCGGGTGGAGTGGCTCTTCTCATTAGCAACCAGTTTTTATGTAGCCCCGTTAGTGTTGACACCTGTCTTCAGGCTGTCGCAGCTCGGGTTACCTTAAAGAAGACTATAACCATATGCAGTATTTATCTGCCACCATCCCTGCGGGTCTGTTGTAATTATTTTTTTAATTTAGTAGATCAACTGCCCCCTCCCTTTATTCTCATGGGGGATTTTAACGGTCACGCTCACCTTTGGGGTAGTGACCACTATGATGGCAGAGGTCAGATGTTAGAAGATGTTTTTTCTCAACTTAACCTATGTGTCTTTAACGATGGTTCACCTACATACTCTAACCCAGGTTCAGGATCTAGTTCTGTTCTAGACCTCACTGTGTGTGATCCTTCTCTCATGCTGGACTTTGACTGGAAGGTTCACGACGACCTGTGTGGTAGTGACCACTTCCCAGTAGTCCTGTCATCGGTCAGCTGTGGGGAGGATCCGCCGGTGGGGCGCTGGAATCTCAAGAAAGCTAACTTGCCTCTGTTCGCCTCCCTCTGTCAGTCTCGTATTACAGAGGAGGTGGTCATGTCAGCTGAAGAACCTGTTTCTTCTTTTACTACTATTTTGTTGGACGTAGCGGGTGAAACCATCCCTAAAACTTCCGCATCAATCCCTCGGAAACCGAGAGTACCATGGTTCAATGAGGAGTGCCGCAAGGCCCAAAAAGCACGCAAATCTGCTCAGCGACGTGCTTTCCGTAATCCATCACAAGTGAATATTTTAACCTTTAAAAGACAGAGGGCGAAAGCCCGTTACATTTTTAAACGTGAACGCCGTACTTCCTGGAGACGCTTCGTCTCATCTTTAACTTCTCGGACTCCGTCCCAGAAAGTCTGGAGGGCTGTTCGAAGAATTAGGGGCAGGGGTGGCTTGGCTTCTGTCGGCCATCTTAGAGATGGTGCCAGCTTGGTCACAGATAAAAAGGCTGTGGCCAATTTGCTTGCCTCCACCATTGCCCATAATTCTTCAACAGAGCATTATTCACCCTTCTTCCAGAGAGAGAAGGAGAAGCGAGAGTCTCGTATTTGTGATTTTAAGTCTGATAACTCAGAAGACTATAATGCCCCTTTGACATTATCCGAATTGCAGCAAGCCTTGCAAAAATGTAATGACTCTGCTGCTGGCCTAGATACCATCCACTATCAATTCCTAACGCATCTGCCTGAGAGGTCACTCCTTGTACTTCTCAAGGCCTTTAACCATATCTGGAGAACTGGTCATTTTCTGCCGTCTTGGCACCAGGCTGTGGTTGTACTGATCCCCAAGCCAGGTAAGGATCCTTCTGACCCGGGCAACTACTGGCCTATCGCTTTGACATCATGTTTATGTAAAACTATGGAGCGCCTGGTCAACGCCCGCCTGGTGTGGCATCTTGAGTCACAGGGTCTCCTCACAGACCTCCAGTGTAGTTTCCGGCGCTTCCGTAGTACAACTGACCATTTAGTCTGCTTTGAATCATTTATTCGAGATGCTTTTGTCAACAAGCAGCATGTCTATGCAATTTTCTTCGATCTTGAGAAGGCATATGACACTACCTGGAAGTATGGCATAATGTCTGACTTGTTGGACATGGGTTTTAAAGGGCATCTGCCCGTTTTTATTCACAATTTTTTGACTAACCGGTCGTTCCATGTCCGTGTGAGCTCCACCCTCTCCGACTCCTTTGAACAGGAGATGGGTGTCCCACAGGGCAGCATTCTATCTCCTGTTTTATTTAGTATTAAAATTAATAACATTGTAAAAGCCGTCAAGGATGATTTTGAATGCTCTTTGTTTGTTGACGACTTTGCTTTGTGCGCACGTGGTCGAGGACTTGCGTCCCTTGAGAGGCGCTTGCAGCTGTGCGTTGATCGCATCCAGCGGTGGGTGTCTCTCAATGGATTCAAGTTCTCGCCCTCCAAGACTGTCTGTGTGCATTTTACTAACCCGACAAAATTTTTTCCAGAACCTAGCCTGAGCATTCATACAGAAAGACCAGTAAAAGACAAAGAAGGCAAGCCTATTTAAGGTGGCCGAGGAGGCAAAGTTTCTGGGGGTCATTTTTGACAAAAGACTTACCTTCCGCAACCATATTAATTACCTTAGAACCTCTTGTCAGAAGGTTCTCGATGTTCTTCGTGTCGTCAGTCGTACTGACTGGGGTGCGGACCGTACTGTCTTACTTCGACTGTACCGGGCCCTTGTTCGTTCCAAACTGGATTACGGCTCTGTGGTGTATGGCTCAGCTTCCAAGTCTGTGCTACAGCGTCTGAACACAGTTCACCATCAGGGTCTGCGGATATGTCTTGGGGCCTTCAGGACGTCTCCAGTTCCTAGTCTGTATGCCGAGGCAGGGGAGCCTTCTCTCAAGCTCCGCCGCATCCACCTCATGCTCAGCTACGTTCTGAAACTGAAGGCCCATCCAGACAATCCTGCCTATGATTGTGTTTTTAAACCATCGTTTGCAGAGATTTACAATACCCGTCCGGGAGCTGTCCGTCCACTTTCTTTCAGTGTCCGACCTCATCTGCAGGTGGCCGGATTGGACCTGGACAGTTTCGGAATACCTGCAACACATCACTCCACCTTGGCTCTTACCAGTTCCAGACATCTTGCTGGACTTGACTGCCCACAAGAAAGACTCTACTCCACCAGCCATATACCAACAGAGCCTCAATGAACTGCTTTCAATTTTTCCTGGCTATTGTCGTATCTATACGGATGGGTCAAAGTCTGAGGATGGGAGAGTGGCTGCGGCCGCAGTGTCCTCTCGCCATCCTAGACGCCCATTTAAGCACCGCCTCCCAGACCACTCATCTGTATTTAGTGCGGAACTGCAGGCGGTTCTGCTGGCACTCAGGCATGCTTATCGATCTAGAGAAAGGAACTTCCTGATTCTGTCTGACTCTTTCTGCCCTGCAGGCCCTTCAGTGCATGGGAAATGACCACCCACTGCTGGTGCAGATCAGAGAGCTCCATGCGGACTTGATGAAGGAATATTATGACATCATTTTTATTTGGGTCCCAGGGCATGTGGGCATCGAAAGCAACAGGATCGCAGATTCTGCTGCCAACGATGCATGCAATGACCCTGTCCTTGTCACACAGACTGTTTATAGTGATTTTAGACATGTGACTAGTGCGTACGTAGCCCGTGAGTGGCAGTCCGAGTGGAAGCTAACAAGCTGCATGAAGCCCTTCCTAAGTTGTCCGACGGTCTACCTTATCGCTGCGGCAGCCGCCGTGAGGAGACTGTCCTGGCTCGGCTCCACATCAGGCACACGTATTTTACGCACTCTTATTTACAGGAGGAGCGTCCATGGTGTTATGCCTGCGACGAACAGTACTCTGTTCAACACTTTTTGTTGTCTTGTGCTGATCTAATCGACACAAGGCATAAACATTTCACAGCAGACTCCTTGAAGGTTTTGTTCCGGGATGTGCCCCCGGACAAGATCTTCAGTTTTCTGAGAGAGTGCCATATTTTTAATAAGATTTGAGCGTTTATAGACTATGATGTTTCTATTATTTTGACCTTTTTGAGAGTCTGTTGATGTTTTCTTTAAAGACCTGTGCGACATTTTAGCCTGATATATTTTTAAGGTATTTACATCATGTCTTAAGTCCTTTCTTTTAGTCTGGCTGACCAGATTTTTAACCTTCCCGCCGTGAGATGGCCTTAGTTGCCTGCTCGGCGTTAAACCCAAATAACTAACTATCCTTTCCTGCAACTGGTACATAATGTGAAATGATATCTCTAAAATTTGGGACTTGTGGCCATGGTGTTAAATGGGTTAAAAGCTCACCTAGCAGGTTGTAGATTGCAGAGGGAAGTATGGATTAACCCAGTCAGCCATGACGCACTACAGCAGGAGTTGGGTCGACCATGATAATTGAAGGGTAGTGCCGGATTAGCTTGGCGCCTGTCAGCGCCAAGCTAATCTGGCACTGCCCTTCAATTATCATGGTCGATCCATCTCCTGCAACAGGTGCCTAGTCGTTAGATGACGCCTCCAAAATTTGGGAAATACGTGCGCCGGACGGAATGAGTTAATTCAATACCACTTACACGAACCTGTGACAGGTTACACTGATTAATTCCCAGGCAGTCAGGCCACTCATCAGGGGTTGCTCTGCTTTCCTTCCCCAGCAAAATTAGTTGAAAACAGCACCACTGCTTGATGGGCCCTGTAGTTTTAGTTTTCAGTCTGTATGCAAGGACGTTTTTCTTCTTTATTTCATAAACAAACGAAGTGCTTTAGTGTGTACTGGATTTTTGTTTCAGGACACAAATGATTGGTACCAGATATGGTTTGAGGACATTGAAACGCTCAACATCAAATACAGTTTTGTGAAAGACCTTGGACTTGCAGGTGAATATTCGTTGTACTGTATTGTTGTTTTTATTGTTTATTACACAGAAGTCCCACATGCATTCCAGGCCATGTGTGTATGTCAGTGTGTGAGCATGTGATTATATTTCGGCAGGAGAGTTTGGTGGGTGCATGTAATCAAGTAGCTGATGTGTAAACAATGGTGTGGCAACAGAAATTTTGTTGCGAGAAGTTGTGATATAACTGTTCTTGAGTGTTAACCCTTTTAGCCCTGGATCCCTGCAGCAGAAGATGGCTTGACCATGATAATTCAAGGGTCGTGCCAGATTAGATAATCTGGCACTACCCTTGAATTATCATGGTCAAGCCATCTCCTGTAACTGGTACATAGTCGTTAGGCAACACCTCCAATATTTGAGAAATTGGACCTTGGGGCTAAAAGGGTTAATGTGAAACAGGTAGCAGGTGATATTTTATTTTTATTTTATTTTCTGTTTTATTATGTGATTCATGGTTTTGTGTTCAGTTATGTGCTTGTGTTTTCTCAGCAGATATAATTTTTCTCTTGAAGGATGACCCCACCCGGGTCTGCCCTGGGGGACTTGGGTGGGGTTAGGTATTTTTTAGTTCCCAGGGTCACCCTGGTCAGCCCCACAGGTGGGTTTTTCTCTCTATTCTGGGGCATGTATTTCTGTCTACCCTTTGTCCATTCACCTGTATTTGCCTTTTCAAAACTCTCCCTACTGTCTGCACTGCCTGTAGCTCTTGATATTGGATGTGTGTTGCTAAATGGTCTTAGCTTTATTTAGGCCCCATGTTGTAGGTTTATTTAACGTATTTGACCGGCTGGCGACATACATTCAATTTTCTGTTGTTTTTTTTTTTTTCACAAGCAGTGCAGGCACGTCCTGAGAAAGCCTTGTTGCTGGCGGGACGTTAAGCAATGTACAATCAATCAATCAATCTTGAAGGATGAATAAGAAAATTGTATTGCATTGCATTGCTTTGCATTTCATTGCATTGTATTAGATTGTGAATGTATTGCATTGCATTGCACTTGAAATGATATTGCACAGGGACGAGGAACATGTCATTAAATCATTATCCCACTGTTGGTGAGAATGCCTTTGATCATAATTATCTTTTTCTAGCTGGTAACAACCCCGAGTACAATTCTTGCCGCATATGTGTCAGATGACATCAGAGTTCTTTAACATGTTGCACAAAATGGGACCTTGGGACTAAAAGAGTTAATCCATAAAGCCCTGACACACAATGTGGACTGATCCAGTCTGTGGCGCAGTGGTTAAGGCGCCTGCCACCAATGGTAAAGGTGCGAGGTTCGATACCAGGTTCTGGCGTCTGACTTTTCTCCTCTAGTAAGTGTGGTGGGGCGGATTACAAAATAACAGACAGGGAGGCCATGTTGCGCCTTGTGAAGATGTTTTTATTTCTCCACCAAGGAGGCAGTACACCTGGAATATCAAATAACACACAATATAATTTCCATCTAAAGTGTACATACCAAATAGAAAATTGATGTTACATAAAATTGAGGATAGGCATGTTATTATTACAAAATACTACAGTGGCTGGATAATTCGAAAGATCATCACACAGGTTCTCATACATCCACCATCCACTGATGTACTTTGGTCAAGGCGGCATTTTATAAAATAAGACAAAGTTCAACTATAATTACTACAAAACCTAAAATGACTAAAAATAATTATAAGGATATATATCATAAAGTATAAGATTGGAACATGGTGCTATATTAGTGGAGCTTAGAAGTATGAACACAGGAGAGAGAGAGAGAGAGAGAGAGAGAGAGAGAGAGAGAGAGAGAGAGAGCAAGAGGAATGCTGTGGTCCACAATATATATCACAAGCTCTAATAGAAAACGGCATTACATATCATATCCCTAAGTCCTGAACCTTGGTAACACATTTCTTCAAAAGTAAGACCCATTGCAGCAAGTATGCACGCACACCTGGCTTCGCATGCTATCACATAGTACATGTAAACAATAGCAGACGACTCAAGTCTCCCTATCAAGAATAAACTAAGGGAAGCTACTCTCCATCAGGTAAACCTCAATGGAAAGAAGTTCTATGTCCGTCATATCATAACCTGTCACGCCTGAAATCGATGACCGCAGACATTATTATAATAAAAGATGTTTAGAAAGTAACAGGTTTAATCGCAGGCACTCGGATTATGACAACTTCTTCGCGCGATCACATTACTAGCAGGTAGCGGTCACCAAAACCACACACACTGGCTGACCGACAGTCACAGCCAGCCAGCTGACCAATCCATGCTAAGAATGAGATCACGTGACCCAATCCCACACAGTGCGCGCGTGATACAATGGTAAACTACTGACACAAAGGGATACTGATGCCAGAAAATGCAACTGATCATCCTATCACCGGTACTAAGCGATCTCGAAAGAAAGCAACGTAACTGACCAAATGATCCCCAGCACCATTGAGCAAGCCCCGACTACAATCCAAACGATTGATTAAAGTTTCTTTTGGTTGATAAAAGTGAGTTCTGAAAATGGCCTTTAGGTGCCAGAGATAATGGCAGCCATTAAAACGTAAACAAAATCATTTATGCCTGAATGCTCTCCAAGAGAGATGGTCGAACAATACCCTAGGCTTGCTCAAATTGGTGCAAAGGATCAACATAAACATAGTATCTTCATCAAAACAAGTGATCAGATTAACCTAAAACATGGTAAACTTAGATAGTAGGATCAAATCAAAACACAAGCCCCTAAGTGACCACAGCGCTCCCCTCAACCTGTCAAAGACAGGACCGGTCAGTCAGAAAATTTGCAAAATACATCAAAATCAGTGCATAAAATATATCTTCGAAATATGCAAAGACAACCAACATTTCTAAGTAAAAAATAGTAAAATGTATGACTTACAAAGGTCCAGTTAGACAAAACTCGTGAAAGTAATTTGACGCTCAATAGGCCGGTCTTGCTTCCGTCGTGGTGCTACAGCAAATGCGTTCTTAGCGTGGAGACGCTACCACGAGGGGGCGCTACTGGGTCAAGGTCGATGTCTACCACTGGTCTATTTAAATGATTGGTCACTTCCAGCTAAATTTAGATGGGACGGCCAAAAGGAAAATCACTAAGACTGGGGCTAAGTAGGTCACCTCTGCCAGAACCCACACTCGGCAGCTCGGTGGCAACCGGCCACGCAAAATCATGCTACAATGTATTGACCATTGACCAGAGGGGTGACGTAATAAAATATAATATTAACACATATACAAAACACAGCTCGTCACATAAGTGTCGCCGTTAATTCGGGCAGACGTTCGGGGGTTCTCTTTCCGGGTACTCCAGCTCCTCCTCTCCCTCCCCTGTGGTACCAGTTTCAGGCCACGTTATAAATTTCAAATACAAGCGATCAAAATTTCCGAAACCTCAGTAGCTGAGCTGACCCTTCGCACTATGTGAATGTCCTGTGTTTATCGTGTACTGTGTTCGTCTTCAGAGTGAATGCGTATGTATCACGTGAGTGTGCGTGTTGGATTCAGTTTGCGGCGCTTTGAGCCCATTCGCAGAATTGTATAAAGCACCTATATAATAACCGGCATTATTATTATTATTATCATGATAGTTCAAGGGTAATGCCAGATAAGCAAAGCTATTCCAACACCACCCTTGAAATATTGAGATCGTGTGGCATATGGAATCCAACAGTCAGACCTTGGCCACATTGGACTTAATTCAGTTGTAGCACTGCAGCTGATCGCAGTAGAGCATTGTTGACATCACAGTAGAACTTGATAAAGTATTGTTGATGACATGGCTGTGGCACTTGGTGTTATGGAGTCCCTTTCAGGTTTATTCCAAGAAAAACTGAAGTAAGCAAAACACACATGAAGACTCTGTCAGGTCCATCCTACAGTCAAATCAACATGACATAAAACAGGGGTGATATAACAGTCAGATAAATCAGTTAACCCTTTTAGCCCCGGATCACTACAGCAGGAGATGGCTTGACCATGATAATTCAAGGGTAGTGCCAGATGAGCTTGGCACCTTCAGGCGCCAAGCTCATCTGGCTCTACCCTTGAATTATCATGGTCAATCCATCTCCTGCAACTGGTACATAGTCATTAGGCAACACCTCCAATTTTTTTTAGAAATGGGACCTTAGGGCTAAAAGGGTTAAACCATGAGTGATTTATGAACCTCAGCTTGCTTTTGACACACAGTTCTGGCTGCTTGGCAGAGCCTTGGAGCCAGATCGTGTGTGTCAAAAGCCAGACTTTGCTAGTAAATTACCCCCACTCTCGGTGAAATATATGCTTACAGTACATGTACTACTTCCTTAAAAGTTGACGTCTAAGAACTTGCGACCCCAATGTTGATAATGAGACATCGTAACTCATGTTTTTAATAAAATATTATGCTCAAGTTTTATGCCTGAAGAAAAAATGAGTTGCCCAAAATATTTTGGATTTTTTTTTAAACAGGGCTGGACACAGCAAAAGTCACAACAGTGCTTATTCACAGTTTTCTGACTACACTTTTCTATGAAAACTTCTTGGCTTAAAAAAAACAACCCATTAGAAAAGTGGCCTCAGGTCCAAAATCAAAAAGGTCCAAAATCACAGACCAGTCACATGTTTTAAATTATTGTGTTGTGTTGTGCAGGTTTTGCAATCTGGTACGCAGAAGATCTGAAGTACGGACTTGACACAAGCAAACTACAGAATGACCGCAGCATGTGGGGTTGGGTGTTGCATCAGATTTTGGTGGAGACCGACCACACTGCAGTACCAAAGGGACACGTTTACGCAGGTAGATAACCCTTTCACTGCTGAGAACATTTGCACAAGAGGTATAGATTCACATGAGCCTACCCCCCCCACCCCCACCCTCCCCACCCCCTACCCCCTCCAACCCCCCCCCCCGCCCCCCTCCCCCTCCCTCCTCATCCTTCCCCCTCCCTCCTCATCCTTCCCCCTCCCCCCCCCCCCTGGTTGTGCATTATTTGTGGTCACATTATTGCAAAATGCTTTCATGAAGGCCTTTGAAGAAAACCTGCTTGGTAAACAAAAGAGCCTCAGGCTGACATTAGACTTAGCTGGCCTGCACATGCGCAAAGGAACTACAGCTGAGGTCAGCCCAAGGACCTTTTGCTCTCTGGGCATCCCTGTGGAAGCCAGAGATGCGTGTCTTACATCAGATACTGATATACCGGAGCGTGTGTGGAGGCTGACCTGTAGTTCAGTCTCATTGGATACACACCATAAAGTCCAGAATCAATGGAAATGGATTATAATTGACAGTTCAGTCCTACGTGGATGTCTCTTAGCAGGTACAAAGGTTGAATGGAAAATTAACGTTGATTGATTAAACATGATAGTTCAGTCTCAGGGAAATTGTCTACACGGGTACACAAATTTCACGGTCAGTTGCAAGTAACAATCAGCCAGGGATGGATCAGACATATCGTTTAAAAGCTGTTTTGCATTATGTGGTTGTCTTTGATTTTGGTGTTTGTTAACCATTTTAGCCCCAGCAGGAGATGGATTGATCATGATAATTCAAGGGTAGTGCCAGATGAGCACTACCCTTGAATTATCATGATCAATCCATCTCCCACAAGTGGTACATAGTCGTTAGGCAACACCTCCAAAATTTGAGAAATGGGACCTTGGGGCTGAAAGGGTTAATGATGATTAGGTTTTGGCTCTCGTGCGATAGCAAAAGTAAGTCTATATGTATGCGGCCATCTATCCTCACATGCTCCTGTCAGTGACCTGTTGGAAAGGTCAAGGTCACACAGGTCAGACTTTGTGGATTATTCATATATGTGTGAGTCATAAGAACTTGTGAGATATTCTCCTGTTCCAGTCAAGCAGTCTCCATGTCTTCAAGCATACTAAAAGTCCTACTCCTTGTTCTGCAGACACGGTGGCTGGCGTTGGGGTTGGCTGCCTGGTGCTTGGTACCGCTCTGGGAATAACCTTTTCCTGTATAGCACTGCGGCGGTGTGATAGAAACCGATCAAAGCTCAACCGTCCATTCAAGCTGGACGATGACGATGAGGAATATCGCGATGACAATGGTCTGTAAAGCCCTTTCGCTGATAGCTGACACAGATTAAACAAATCAGCAAAAGTCAACATTCATCCAAGGAAAACATCAAGAAGCATGGCCAGCAAGAGGCATGGAACCTCATGAGCCCCCGCGACTGCGACTGCGGGGGCTCATGAGGTTCCATGCCTCTTGCATGTTACTGTATCTTGGCAGTGAATGGGTCAACCCCCTTGTGCCTGCAACCACTCATGCTGTGTACGATGGCTGCATGCACAATGGGGTTAAAGTCATTGTCTCCCCTGTCCATCCCTCAATGGATAAAAAAAATTGCAGTCCTGGAAAGTGTTACGCAGGCTGTTTTCAAGTGACATTTCTCTTGGACGTTTTGGAAGATCAGCTTGGTGTCACCAACACTGAAGGGGTCAGCTTCTCCTTATTAGTCTAACCCCATTAATCCTCTGGGCATCAATCCACCCAAATGTGAATCCACCCAGAGTAAATTTGTGCTTTCTCAATACCACCCATATTTAGAGGTAAATCTGTGTCAGTCACCCCAACTTTTAAGTCTGCCCAGTGTAAATCCACCCATGTTTGAATTCACTGAGCTGGGTGGGATAGCAGTGGTGCAGATCTACTCTTGGTGTATTCACATTATAGTGGATTCCCACTGGGTACATTCACACTGGGTCGATTTACCTGTAGTGAAGGTTTTCCCTTCAATGTTACTTTTCCATGTAATAATGCACATAAGTCACAGAGGTGCATGTATCTGCATTCAAGGGAACGGTTTCTTACATGCTCATGTAGAAGGGCAGGTTTGATATTGTCTTATTTTCTATAAGCCTTATTCCCCATAAGAAAACTATCACTTGCTTCTCACACTCCCATATATTCCTGTCTGGCGTATTTGGCATTTAACCCTTTGGCTGTCGGCAGCGGTTTTATTCGTAGTGATTCCTGTAGGAATCACCTTGACTACATTGCTACCGACAGTCAAAGGGTTAACACTGTCAGCCCTGACACACTACGGCAGGATATGGTTCATCGATGATAGTTCAAAGGTGGTGCCAGAATAGCTTGGCGCCTTTTGGTGCCGAGCTATTCTGGCACCACCCTTGAACTACCAGCTCTTTCTCATGACCTGTAGTGCTGTCTGTCATCTTAGGACAACTCCAAAATTTGGGAACTACAACCCATAGGGTTAATTGTGTTAAGCCCCATAAAAAATTAACCCTTTGGCTGTCACCACTTTTTGTTATGATTCCTGCAGGAATCGTGACAAAAAGTAATGACAGCCAAAGGGTTGATTTGTTGTGGGGCTTTGCAGGAATCATTGTGACAAACAGCACTACCAACAGCCAAAGGGTTAATTCATTCCTGATTTTTGTGTGTGCAAAGAAACTGTTGTTTATACTGAAGTTTGGTGCTGTCATTTTTGTTGTGCGTTCATTGCTAGATGTTGATGTTTTTTATTTTATTTTTAATCGTGGTGTTTTTTTGTTTGTTTTTTTTTTTTTTTTTGGGGGGGGGGGGTGGGTGGGTGAGATACTGTGTGTGTGTGTGTGTGTGTGTGTGGAGAAGGAGATGTCCAAGTACTGGATACATTCCTCTTACCTTGTTCCCTCCTTGCATCAGGTTTGTCAGGCACGTCCCTTGAGCTATCTTGTGCTATAAAAAGTCATGATTGTTCAAGATGGTACATTTTATCCTATGAAGTTTCCATTACTTCTTTTTTGTTGTTGTTTAACCCTTATCATTTGGTATACACCAGTGTGTGAAATAAGTTTGACTAAAATAGTTCAAGGGTAATGCCAGAATAGCTTGGCGCCTCTAGGCGCCAAGCTATTCTGGCACCACCCTTTAACTATATCCTTATCTGTAAGTACTATACAGTGTACAAATTTGAAGCGTTTAGCCTCAGTATGGATATGCGTGGGTGGGACTTTTCTGGCTACAGCCAGATTTCTGGATTCCAAAAACAAAAAACCAAAAAAATTTTTTTTTTTTTTTCACTTAAAAAGTGCCCCAAGACCCTAGCTTTTTAAAAAGTGCCCCAAGACCCTCGCTTCAGGATTCAACTTTTTTTCCCGGTACCACCCATAGATAAGGGTTATTGGTGGTACAAACCTGTTTAAGGTGACCACCCAAGGGGCTGTCAAAAAGTGGTTGCCTTAAGCAGGTGGTCTCCTTAACCCTTTTAGCCCCACAGGTGCATTTCCTACATTTTGGAAGTGTTACTTAATAACTATGTATCAGTTGCATTAGGTGGAATGACCATGATAATTCAAGGGTAGTGCCAGATTAGCTTGGCTCCTGAAGGCGCCAAGGTAATATGGCAATACCCTTGAATTATCATGGTTAATCCACCTCCTGCTGTAGGGTCTTGGGGCTAAATGGGTTAATCGTTTATAAGAGACAATAAAGAGCATGGGACAGTGGGTAGTCTGCATAGACAGGTAGTCACCTAAGCATGTGGTTGCCTTTGTAGGTTTGACTGTAGTGCCACAAAACAAATAAGCTTTTTGGTAGATTAGTGTTTATTCACATACAAATGCCATTCTTAACCCCCTATGAGTGTGCAGTCACTGGTACTGTTCATACAAGAGTTCCCACTTTGCAGGCAGAGTGTTAATTTTGCATGTGAAATTTCATTATTCTATAAAAATTGCATACAAAAATAAAATCATGTAATTGCCAGAACACGTGTAGCTTTCTGTCATCTTGTGAAAAAAGAGCACAACTTGGCAAGCCAGGGGCGAATTCTGGATTTTGTCCTGCAGTATCTGCATATTTGTGTTATTATCAAATTAGTAGTGACTTCAAAATTATCTTTTGTCAGTAGTTTTATGACAGCTTCTGTTTTCTTTCCCTCCCAAGACCATATTTATTTTCTTGATGGCTATATATAGCAAACTGGCCATTAACCCTTTGGCTGTTGGCAGCGCTTTTAGTTGAGGTGATTCCTGTAAGAATCACTATGACGAAATGTGATAGCGACAGCCAGAGGGCAAGCGGTCTTCAGTGGACGAGTATATGGTGCATTATGTTGTGATCGTGTTTTACATTGTTGTATTCAGGGTATATACACAGTGTGCTGGCCTAGTGCGGCATTTGATGCCTTGCTATCAGAGTATCAACATCGCGCTGCCAGCAGTATGATACTTTGCTGTGCCTTTAACCCTTTGGCTGTCGATAGCAGTTTTTGTCGGGATGATTCCGGCAGCCAAAAAGTGAAGCAGTTTTTATTGGCAGTGCTTTTCGTCCTGGTGCTGAGACTGGCCCACGCATAGCTATTTGTGAGCCAACTACATGAGAATCATTTGCCTGTGAGTATCAATGCCTGCTTGGATATGACATACATTCCAAGCCACAAATTGACTGCAAGAAATATCAGGACTAAAGTGAAGTGTACTTTGACCCTCTTAACCCCAAGGACCCATTTCCCATGTTTTGGAGTCGACACCTGACAACTATGCACCAGTTGCAGGAGATGGATGGACCGTGATAATTCAAGGGTAGTGCCAGATTAGCTTGGCTCCTCCAGGCGCCAAGCTAATCTGGCACTACCCTTGAATTATCATGGTACATCCATCTCCTGCGGTAAGGTCTTGGGGCCAAGTGGGTTTGAGAAGGACAAAGACAAATATAATTCCCTTATTTTCGTCTTCTCCAAGGCAGGTTTTTGTGTTGACAGTTGTGTTGTTGTACTGTACATGCGTAACATTCCTGTTTTGTGTGCGTCTTTTTAACTGAATATTGGATGCTAGCGACTGGTGTGCAGTTTGTTGTAAACTTTAAGTCTAAATGGGATCAATGGATGTACGTTTTGAATACTTCTCCAGGCCTTTTCATTTCATGTCTTTGATTGAACTCCGATTGCATGTACATGCCGTCCATGTTTGAAATTCATTGACGGACAAGGTGAAATGCGTCTTACAATTTAAGAAAACAAAAAATCTTCATTTTAGCAATCTTTTGTCAGGTTTAACCCTCTTGTTGTCAGTACTGTGACTCCTGCTGGAATCACCTTGACCAAAATCGCCACCGAGAACCCGAGGATTAAAAGTTGTCTGTATTATGTTCTGTATAATTTGCTGGTACAAACCTTGCTAGCTTCATGTGTAAAATGTTTTTATTATAAACGTTTTACACACAAAACTTGCAAGTTTTTAAGTGAAATAAATGTGAAAAATGTTTGTTCATTCAAACCTGGAGCGAATAACGCAGTTTGCCTTTATGGCTTCTGATTGAGGCTGAGCTGTAGAAGCCCCACAATAAGTTGATTGTGAGTAAATGCAGTTTTATATGATAGGGTCAGCTTATAGTTCACAGGTGGGGCCAGATCAGCTTGGTACCTCAGGCACCAAACCGATCTTGCACTACCCTTCAACACTCGCAGTTGATCCCTTTCCTGCAGCTGGTATGTGGTCATCAGATGAATGAAACTCCACACAAGGGTTGACGGAGCAAAATGGTGAACCCTTTTAGCCCCCAGGCCCCATTTCTCAAATTTCGGAGGTGTTGCCTAGCGACTATGTACCAGTTGCAGGAGATTGATTGATCATGATAATTCAAGGGTAGTGCCAGATTAGCTTGGCGCTGAAGGCTCCAAGCTAATCTGGCACTACCCTTGAATTATCATGGTCAATCAATCTTCTGCTGTAGGGACTCAGGGCTAAATGGGTTAACAGCCTGATTGCTGAGAAAAATGTAACACCACCCAGCTCCTCATGAGCTTTTGCAGTTACAGGGGCTTATGAGGATCTATGCCTCTTGCTGACAGCACTTTGCATCCGTGTTTCTGAGGTGGCTGGGGCTCTTCGGCGTTGAATGAAGGAAGATTGCAGAAACACAATCAGCATCCACTGGCAGTGAAGGGGTTCAGTGTATGTTTGTGTATGTTGTACCACTGCACAATCATGGGCACTTGATACCATTAATGGAGTGTTGTCTGCGACGCACCTTCGGTTTCACTTGGAACTGATGACTGATACTGACATTGGAAAATAGACTTGTTTGACTTGTTTATACAGTGGAGACTGGGTAACCCATTTAACTCCACAGCCACATTTCCCAAATTCTGGGGGTGTTACCAAACGACAATGTACCAGTTGCAGAGGGATCGACCATGATCCCATTAAATTATCATGGTCGATCCATCTCCTGCTGCAGGGCATTGGGGTGAAATGGTTTAATGTAATAACCGAGAAAGAAATAAAAATATGCTGCTGAAAAACGGACAAAACAGTTTGTTTTGACCTAGTTTTTCAGGAGTGTTTTGGCAATCGATGTTTGGGTCTTGACTTTGGTTAGGTTGGCATGTTTTGCATGAAAATCATGCGTGAGAAATCGATTCCACTCCTGGTGGTAACCTATACCAGGCTGGAATTGACTGTGTTGCATTGTATCACCTGTATCTGAGAAATACCGCCTGAACAGATGGACTGTTTTTCTTCTTGTTTCTTGTCAAGTAGACGGTGCCTTTTTGTTTGTGAAGCCTGTGGCCCATTGACACTCATAGGGTAGAGTTTGTTGGTTTCATTTTTCACTGTTGGGTTTTGAGCATTACATCTGCCACAACACTTCACAGGAAGTCACATTGCAACGCCAAAACTATGCGTCTTATCTGCGAGAGATTTTGTTGTCATTGGAGGGATGGGGAGGGACATTTCTGTGATGTGCACTTGTTGCTATCCAAGATATTGACAAGTGGATGGTCTAGTTAACCCTTTGGCTGTCTGTAGCGGTTTTTGACAGGAATCATCGCGACAAAAACTGCTACAGACAGCCAAAGGGTTAAAAATGAAACACAAAATTTTATCCAACCAGTCCACTGACTTGGCAGCATCGTGTCCATATTTAACTGAAATGAGCAACTTTCACTCTAATGAACAGTACATGTTTACATGTCGTGGAAGACTATATTTTCTGTACATTTTTGCTTTTATATAAAAAAAACAAAAAAACATGCTTTGCTGGCTTGAGTAAATTGTAGAACTGGTAGTGAAATTATTAGTCGTATCTGTACAGTAAAGCAAAGCATGCTGTTATCATTCGTATCATGTGCTCTTACATTGAGTGTTTTGCAAGGTCTCTGCAATATTTCCTCTAAGATGTTATGCTTTTATTTTTTTGGCTGAAGTTGCGCTTTTTGTCGAGGTGATTCCTCGCTAACGACAGTCAAAAAGTCACATGCATGTGTGTGGTAATAATTGACAATCTGATTGACATTTGCCTGCCACACTTGACCTGCATCCGTTTGCTGTTGCACTGTCCATTGTCTCAGTTGCTTTTCTCAACAACACTTCCTGGAGGTTGATTGTCGTTTTGATCTGTTAATGTACTTAAAAGTGAAATTATTAATATACAGCCAGTGCACCACCACCTAGGCTGTTCCTGTTAGTCCTTTGGCTGTTGATAGCATTATTTGTCATGATGAGTCCTTCAGGAATCGTCGCGACAAAAAACACTAATAGGGCTAACTGATTTCAGTGGGACAGTGGCACAAAAGTGGTTCAAAAAAAATTTCACACACATATTTTTTTGTTTTGATCTTTCGAGTCCTCAGATTTTAAAATCCACCACCTGGACTTTGGTCGGGTTAACTACTTTTTACTTCCCAGGGTCACCTTGGTCAGCCCCACAGCTCTATATCTGGGGTACACATTTCTGTCTACTGTTGGTCCATTCACCTGTATTTTCCTGTTTTAAACTCTCCCTACTGTCTGTAGCTTTTGATATTGGATGTGTGTTGCTAAATGGTCTGCTGCACCTAAGAGATAAGTGTTTGCGGTTAATTCATTTTTTTAATTTACCATTTCTCTGTACATATATTGTAAATCTAATGATTTTCTACTCTTTTCCTGTGAACTAGGGTACGATGCATTAGCATGAAGGTGCAGCGTCCCTAGCATGTGTTAGTATATTAGACTGGCTAGCAACATACATTCAGTATTCTGTTGGATTTTTTTCACAAGCAGCGCAGGCACGTCCCGAGAAAGTCTTGTTGCTGTCAGGACGTTAAGCAATATACAACCAACCAACCAGCTTTTAAGATGCACGCTCAGTTTGTATGTTCTGGTTTATGCTTCATGATTTTACAATGCGCAGTGGCGACTAGACGGAGATGTACGTATGCTGATCGTTATTGTTAGAAAAAAACTCCGACATTCGTGTACACACATGGGTAATGCTGCAACTGATCTACATGTAGTTGCTTAGAATTTTGTTTTGATCTTTCATATGTTACTATTGTTGTGTTTGCCTGCTCTTTGATCTTTTTTTCAGTGCTTTCACCTATTGTGTAAGTTTATTGTGGTTGTATGGTTGTGAGGATATCTTACTTTTTCTCCTTTTCCCCCTTGTTCATCATAGCTAGAAAGGTCTTTCTGCATCACACAGGTAAGATTGTATTAGCTGTAAGCAACTGCAGTGTACGTACATTTGAAGTGTTGTAACAAGCACTTGACTGATGAGCAAAAGAAATGCAACATCATCAAAAAAAAAATTGTGTTTCCAGATATCTTGATGATGATGCATTTCTTTTGTTTGGATAGTACACCTTTTATTTTTGTACACTGTTACATTCATAATGCACTGTCATGCACGGATTCAAACCTATGTTGGTATTGTGATAACACTTGCATATTTCCCTTAAGGAAGCATTGTATATTTTTATATTCATACTATGTTTCAGAGTATTTTTTTCTAGCACCATTACTCAGAGGTGGTTTATTTAGTTACTGCCATTTACCTAGATATTTGACAGACATACTGGTTACATGAGAAAGAAAGTATGCATCTTGACCATTAACCCTCTTCATTCCAAAACACCCATTGCTTGAAATAAATTTGACCGTGATAGTTCAAGGGTGGTGCCAGAATAGCTTGGCGCCTAAGGCACCAAGCTATTCTGGCAACACCCTTGAACTAAAATGCTTGATCCATCTTCAAATCTGTAACATAGCCTTCTTTGGGCAATAAGCAGATTTGTTAAAATTCAGCCTTAAGATGTAATGGGTTAACATATCAGCTGCTTGTTGAATCTTGGTGCAGACACACATTCCACATCACTTTCTGATTTCTTATTGTGCAATGTTGCCTTGGGAGGTGAGGTGTTTGGGTTTGAGGACCTTATCTCTGATGTCCCAAAAATCACAAACATATCAACAGTTTATGTCATCTTTTGTGTGCCAGTCTGTACCATACTCCTTATAGACCCACTTGGGGGAGTATGCCACAAGTACAATTCTATTCAAATGAGATGCTAAGCATCTCATTTGAATGGAAGTACCGTAAATTTTGGATTATAAGCCGCGACCTTTTTCCCCAGCTTTAAACCCTGCGGCTTAAACAGCGATGCGGCTTGTTTGCAGATTTTTCCGATTCCAGAAGCATCACACCCTCGTCTATTCTTAGCTTCTCTTGTAACTCAGAATATCGCGTTTACTGTTCACTAATTTTTCTATGAGCTCCATGTTAAGAGTGTTAACTGTTCACGTTGTTACAGTGTTAACTGTTCACATTTTAAAATCAAAACCACATACAATTGAAGCATTCAGATCATTTGCTCAAGCACACACCCTCATCATGCCGTAAACGAGATGAAGTGCCTACGATGCAGCTTTTAAGTTGAAGGCGATCGACCTGGCCATTGAAAAAGGCAATCGAGCCGCTGCACAAGAGCTTGGAATAAATTAATCGATGATATGACGGAGTAGATTTTTTTTTTTTTAATTTAGTGGGTGAGGCTTATATACAAGTGCACTAAATAGACCAAAATTTACATGATTGATTGATTGATTGTACATTGCTTAACGTCCCGACAGCAACAAGGCTTTCTCAGGACGTGCCTGCACTGCTTGTGAAAAAAAACCAAAAAACTAAACAGAACATTGAATGTATGTCGCCAGCCGGTCAAATACATTAAATAAACCTAACACATGGGGCCTAAATAAAGCTAAGACCATTTAGCAACAAACATCCAATATCAAGAGCTACAGGCAGTGCAGACAGTAGGGAGAGTTTTAAAAAGGCAAATACAGGTGAATGGACAAAGGGTAGACAGAAACACATGCCCCAGAATAGAGAGAAAAACCCACCCTGTGGGGCTGACCAGGGTGACCCTGGGAACTAAACCAAAATTTACAGTATACGTAGTGTACTCCCCGAGTGGGTCTGTCCTGGGAGTGCTCCCACAAACAGGCATACCTGTGGTGTACTCCCAAAGTGGGTCCATTTGGAGAATACTCCTGCAATCAGCACAGGAAGTCTGTGGTGGGTTTGGCTTGGTCATGCATTTATAAGTGGTGTTTACAGGGGCGTTATTTTCACACGGTGTAAATGTGAATTTATCAAGGTCACAGATACTGCAATGGTATTGTGTACATGTATGTATGGTGTGATTTTGGTGCCACCTAGTATATTTCATGAGCAGTTAATTGAATATAACGTTTTGACGGTTACATAGCACACTTCATTAGATTAGCCTTGGTGGGCATTGTCTTTTAAGACAGGTGACAGTTTAAACCCATTTGGCCCCGAGTTCCTACAGCAGGAGATTGATTGACCATGATAATTCAAGAGTATTGCCAGATTAGCGCCTGAAGGCGCCAAGCTAATCTGACACTACCCTTGAATTATCCTGCAACTGGTACGCGGTCATTAAGTAACACTTGCAAAATTTGGGAAATGCACCCTCAGGGCTAAAAGGGTTAAACATTCTTACATGGTTTGATTTAATTTTGATGATAATTTTACTGAATGTGGCATAAATTCATTTCACTCTGAAAGATCTGTGTGATGGTGAAACTGAGGAAGCCTTGAAGATGTTTGACAGAAAATATAGCAGTAAGATAGTGAACAGTAATACAAATGAAACATTATGACCAACTTTTGCATATGCAGTGTATAATATGTGCAGCACATGTAACAATGCATTTAGTGAAAACAAACTTGCTAGTCTAATCAAAATTAAATTTGTCACAACTAAGTCATCTGTCGACACTGGTATGGTGCAAATTACTTTTAGTTATAGGTTTACATGGGTTTATTTGTTCCATTTTCTGGAGGACAGCCAAATGCAAGTGAAAAAGATCCTCATGAGCCCCCATAGTTGCAGGGGCTCATGAGGATCTGTGCTTCTTGCTGACACCACGTTGAATCCATGACCCCGGGACAGCTGGGGTTCTTTGGCGTGAAATAAGCGAAGATTTCCTGACCCCGGGACAGCTGGCATTCTTTGGCGTGAAATAAGCGAAGATTTCCTGACTCCGGGACAGCTGGGGTTATTTGGCTTGAAATAAGCTAAGATTTCCTGACCCCGGGACAGCTGGGGTTCTTTGGCTTGAAATAAGCCAAGATTTCCAGACCCCGGGACAGCTGGCATTCTTTGGTGTGAAATAGCAAAGATTTCCTGACCCCGGGACAGCTGGCGTTCTTTGTTGTGAAATAGCAAAGATTTCCTGACCCCGGGACAGCTGGGGTTCTTTGGCGTGAAATAAGCGAAGATTTCCTGACACCGGGACAGCTGGCGTTCTTTGTTGTGAAATAGCAAAGATTTCCTGACCCCGGGACAGCTGGCGTTCTTTGGCGTGAAATAAGCGAAGATTTCCTGACACCGGGACAGCTGGCGTTCTTTGGTGTGAAATAGCAAAGATTTCCTGACCCCGGGACAGCTGGGGTTCTTTGGCGTGAAATAAGCGAAGATTTCCTGACCCCAGGACAGCTGGCGTTCTTTGGCGTGAAATAAGCGAAGATTTCCTGACACCGGGACAGCTGGGGTTCTTTGATATGAAATAAGTGAAGATTTCCAACACAGTCTGCGTCCGCTGGCAGTGACAGGGTTAACTCTTTTGAGATGTGCCGCATCTGGATTCACAGCATTACGCCACAAATCCGGATGTGGCACGTCTGGAAAGAATTAATCGTGGTGTGTATTATGCATTATAAACAGTGGCAGTTACACAAGCACACTAGTGCTGGTCTGTGATCTTATAACTTGCGACCTAAGGTGGTAAGGTTCAAAATCACATACAGTCGAACCTGTGTAAGGCAACCCCCCCCCCCCTCCCCCAGGGAATAATCTTCTACAAGTGGTCTCCTTACACAGGGTCAGGCAAGTCTTGTAGTTTACACTGCAGGCACCTCCTTAACCCATTTAGCCCCGGGCCCCTGCAGCAGAAGATGGATCATGATAATTCAAGGGTAGCGTCAGATGAGCTTGGCGCCTTCAATCCATCTCCTACAATTGGGACATAGTCGTTGGGCAACACCTCCAAAATTTTAGAAATGGGGACCTTGGAGGCTAAAAGGGTTAAACAGGGCCACGCAAGTCTTGTAATTACACTGCAGGCACCTCCTTAAACAGGGTCAGGTAAGTCTTGTCTTGTAGTTGACACTGCAGGCACCAATTACTGGCTTAGTCACAGCTGATTAGTAGCAGAAAGAAGACCATGGGACCAACAATAGGTAGTCTGCCTAGACATGTGGCTTCATCAGGTTTGACTGGATCGACCAGTACACAATGCGGTTCTGTGCATGTAATGAGATTGTCACGAGATTCTTTTTTTGATCCGTGTTGTTTAGCACTGTATTTTGCTTTGAGAATGTATTGCTCAGTTTTTCAATAAATGCATTTCAGATTTTTTAGATTGTTCTTTGTTTACTTGGTTATTTATTTTTTTTTTTTTTGTTGTTGAAGTCTTTGTCAGGATGTGAAGCTATGTACAAACAATCGATTAATCTTACTTTTCAAACACGTGTACACATTTTCTTGCTTTTTAACCTCTCTCAAGCACTTTCAAACAAAGGTATCCCCAGTAAAAACGTAACTGGTGATGTTGACATGGATGACACAAACTAAGTTCAAGTGCCTTTTAATATTTACGCAACGGAACATCCCAAAAAGAAGCATTTGTAGCACTACTATGCTAAATTCCATCCGCTTCCAACAGCACGTAACATGCACATCATTCCACTTTCACTAAAATTCAGACCACTGCTTTTTTTGCTTTCAGAAAGCATATGCTTCTCACATCTATCCTGCATCTTTGACATCCGTCGCACTCGTAGCCCATTCAAGGAATGGCTGGAGCTGATCTTGACCAGCAAGAGTTGTAATAAGTCTAAACCCTTTTAGCCCCGGGACCCTAAAGCAGGAGATGGATTGACCATGATAATTCAAGGGCAGTGCCAGATGAGTTTGGCGCCTGAAGGCGCCAAGCTCATCTGGCACTGCCCTTGAATTATCATGGTCAAGCCATCTCCTGCAACCGCTACATAGTCGTTGAGCAACGCCTACAAAATTTTAGAAATGGGACCTTGGGGGCTACAAGGGTTAAGCAAGAGTCCATGTAACTGCACGAGATGTAATTTTATGGCAGATGGCAGAACCTGCAGCCAGCAATTGTCAACAAGAGGCATAGATTTTCATGAGCCCGGCTCACAAAAATCTAAGCCTCTTGCAGATGGAATAAGTAACTCGTCTATATCTCTCAAAGAGAGAATAGGCAAGATGAAGGAGAGATAAACAACAGCTGCAACCTGTCTACCCACTAACCTGAAAGGACCACACAGTCACCTTCACCGGGCCAACATAATTCTCTCACTCAATCTTGGTCAGCAATAGGCATAGATTTTCATTAACCCCTGCAACCTCAGGGGCTCATGAGAATCTACACCTCTTGCAGATGCATAGGATGGCCGAGTGACTACTGATTTTGTTCAATTGTTCAATGTATCTTCAAAAACTGCATACTTTCACTCATGTTCGCTTGGCCAACACATCACTTTCTCTCGGGCTCAGACTCTCCCCGCTATGTCTGTGTCCACAGCATCCTTGGGTTTCACCTCTGAGCGTCTTCTTCTTTATCACCACTATCTTCAGAAGCTCCTCAGCATATTTTCTCTCCTCCTTAACAGAAACGGACTCTCCCCGCTATGTCTGTGTCCACAGCATCCTTGGGTTTCACCTCTGAGCGTCTTCTTCTTTATCACCACTGACTATCTTCAACAGCTCCTCAGCATGTTCTCTCTCCTCCTTAACAGAAACGAAACAAACATAAATATGGCGGCTACAAATACATGAAATATGCAACAATGTTCAGTGGTGAAAGAACTGGAGGGTGGGGGGGTGGCGTAAGTTGGTTTCATACACTTTTGCTATGACACATGAGCTAAAAATCATGAAACATGACACTGACATACCTGATGTTCCTCTTTCCCCGCTAGCAACTCTATCTTGTGCTTGAGGACTGCGTGGAGATTCAGCTCGGGCCGTTGGCACTCAGACTGTGTGGGCGGGTGGTTGCGTGCCAAACACAACAGGGCGGCCATGACATGCTCATGTTCCTGTTGGTGCTCCTGTACTAAATCCCCCAGCAGCTGCTCCACCATTCCCATCTGACATAATGTGTCTGCAGAGATGACAAAATACAATTTTTATTTGTTGTTTTCCACTCATTCAGCTAGCTGGCTCATTACAAGATACAGTAGAACCTGCTATTCAGCCAGCTGGCTCATCACAAGATACAGTAGAACCTGTCATTCAACCAGCTGGCTCATCACAAGATACAGTAGAACCTGTCATTCAGCCAGCTGGCTCTTCACAAGATACAGTAGAACCTGTCATTCAGCCAGCTGGCTCATCACAAGATACAGTAGAACCTGTCATTCAGTCAGCCAGCTCATAACAAGATACAGTAGAACCTGTCATTCCAAGATAAGTAGAACCTGTCTTGAGCAACCACCTTTCAGCAAGAAAACAGTGGTCTTTAACTCTTTGCCTCCTAAGTGTTTACATAAATTCTTTATTGTGTACTGTGCCACAACGTAATTTTGTTAACCCTTTAAGCCCCAACGTGCGATTTTTCAAATTTTGGAGGTGTTGCCTAACAACTACTAGGGGTCCGGGGCTAAAATAGTTAGACACTTGAACACCTGCTCATTGCAGTGAATTTTTGGAACAAGGTCCAGACCACACTTATTATGTGAATATTTCACGCATGTAAGCCATAAAGGAATTTTTGGTTCATTTTGTGCGGGAATCATCGTGACAAAAGCTGCTGCCCACAGCCCAAGTGGTTGGCCCAAACTGGTTCTACTGTATCAAACATACTATTTCAAGGCTGATGGCAAATTTAGTCATTTGGAACCTATAATTATTAACTTCTTCTTGAACCTTGACCTCTAAGTGAGACTGATATGCTTAGAAAAGACTCCCCAAAAAATCTACAGGTCAAGTTTGAAGCCCATGTGAAGTCTGTGGTCTGTCAGAAAATGCCAAAGCTACAAAGGATGACAGACGGATAAGCAACAGATATGCAACAGATGACGGTCGGGACAGCTCAGTACATAGACTCAAGTTCATTATCACATTTGAGAAGAAACAAAAATGTATATGTAGAAAATGCTCAAACCTATTGAATGATATACCTACCTTTGTAACTACAGTTGTCAGTGCACATTGCCCGTAACAAGAATGATGCCTTGATTTTCAGTTTTGCAACATCACTCTGCATGGCCCTCATTAAGACGGAGAATCCATCGTTTTTCAGAAACTCTTCTTGGGCTGCCTCACAATCTCGCACTAAACCTACAACATTAACAGAAAACAACAGAGAATGTAAACAAACTGTATTACCCTCTCATCCCTGACCTGCTACGGCAAGGCATGGATTGACCATGACAGTTCAAAGGTGGTGCCAGAGCTTAACCCACTGTGCCATTATGTCACCTTCCCCAAATTGTCGACTTGCCATCTGACACTGCATTACAATCCAGGAGACACACCAACCCCAGACCTGTTTACCCCCTATTTTAGATTTGTGTACTCATGGGGAAAAAACTGTGTACTTCTCCAAAAAATTGTGTACTAGTGAACACGCTTCCAAAACAAACTTACCAAAATTTTAGGACATGCCATCTTCTATGTTCCAAGCTCTCTGAGTGACCAGATTTACAATTCAGAATCAGAAGATAAGGCGAAGCTCAGTACATTTTAGTCACAGTATGTTTCACACCAATTGTAACATTTGCACTAAAACTCATTATACCACTTTACCAGTCACAGTTAGCTGAACATGAAAAATCTGCTCAGCACTCAGTTCTGAATCAACTTTACGTTCAGAATGATCTGCCATGCAATGTACCAATCGTTGCTTTATTCCGACAACAAGAATAGTTTTCCACTATCTTAGAGTCTGAGAAGGCTGACTTCACACTGTTCGAGAGATGGCATCAGTAACTCCAAACGTCAGTGAGGCTAAACCTACTACTACTTTCATAGATGACTGATCTTGCCTTTAAATTGTTTTACTTTTCAGAATATACCTGTCACCCAGATTTCACTAGTATTTGTAAAGCAGTCAGATCTGCCAGCTATGTCGCATTGAGATGTAGAAGAATTTTAGAGAAATGAGCAGTACTTTTGGTGTCAATTTGACTGTCCGACCAGCGCTGTGTTAGATATTAAAATGGCTTTTTAATAAACCAAAATTTTACAAATTCTGATCACCACACTACCACAAATAAATAACAACAATAAAATAAAGAAGGAAGAAAAAGAGAAAAAATACAAGAAGTCTAATCCACTGTCTTTATATATTAACATGAACTAATGATTCCTTTTTTTTTAATAGAAAAAATAAGTCTCAGAAACGTTTATATTTGAGCTCAGAAACGGTCCGGATATGTTCTCTTTGAATTTCAACAGTTTATCATGGTCCGTTTATAACGTAATGTCTTCCATTATTAAATAGCATCGGGGATGAAACGTCATGGGACGAACGGTCTGGGCGAATGCGCGTAGGCTGATGATAGGCATAGATCAAGAGGCTCAAACTCAAAGAACAAGCCCTTCGAAGCTTTCTAACGCTAAATAAACAACTTTTACGGCACCTACAACTTCAAATATAGGAATATGACGACTTTAAGTACTTAATAATATGTGTTTATGTGGTTATTTTGTTTTAGGAGAGGTTATTCCGACTGTTTTCGGACAGCGCGATCGTGTAGCAAGGGAAGTAATCGACGCGACAATGGCAGTGGAAAACGGCTAACTAGTACAACAAAATCAACTTTAATGTAAACCAAACTTCTAACACATGATTATTTTATGTTTAGGTACGCAATAATAGTTACAGATATGGTTATTTAGCTTAGGACAGGTTATTCCGGGCTTTTGTATGACCCGTGAAAAGAGGCCGATTGTTTTGAACATTCAATTCCGACAGTCAGCCGCATTAGTCTGCTCTAATCACAGACTCTTCCTCAGTCTTGATACTATGTGACGGTATGAATGTTATAATGGATGAGCACTGAGCAGCAGTCTTCGTAGTTGCCTCATTGAGTTTGTGGGTTTTTTTCTCTCGCAATGGCGCTCGATGTTGTACACACTGACCTGAGGCGGTGCACAATGCTGGGAAAAATCAGCCTTGCCAGTACTTTCAGTAGGCACATCTTGCATACATGCTTTCTGCAACAGAAGCCTCTATCCCTGGAATCTTCTTGTATCTCTCCAAAAATATCTGTTCCCTCTTCTTTTTCTTCGAAAAAGGCTTTGTAGAGGTATCACAATCGCTCGTTTGACACTTCGACATCTTGCCGCGTGTCGACCAAATGGTGGTAAAACGAACAAAGAGTTATCGTTCTTGGCGATGAAGATTGAAATTGTGGATCGATTTTTTTTCCCGGATTTTTTTTTGGTTTGTTTTTGTTTTTGTTTTGTTGATCGTATTTATTTTCGTTTTTGCGTACTGCCGTACTGTTCCTAAAAACTGCGTAGAAAATACGCAAAAAACGTATGGGTAAACAGGTCTGCAACCCTAATAGTTCACGGGTGGTACAAAAATAGCTTGGCACTCATGCGAGCTATTCTGGCACCACCCTTGAACAACCAGGCTTCTTCATAGTCATTCTGCTATGCGTGTTGGGGCTAAATGAATGAACTGGTGTCTACAGATGCCAAGCTGCTCAAGTAAGACCCTTCAACTACAGGTCCGCCTCATTATATAGCGATACCTGGAATCTTTAAAGTAAGACAGCATTATTGGCATTCATATCAACCCTTTTAGCCCCAAAGTTCCATTTCTCAAAGTTTAGAGGCGTTGCCTAACGACTATGTACCAGTTGTAGGAGATAGATTGATCATGATAATTCAAGGGTAGTGCCAGATGGGCTTGGCGCCTTCAGGCGCCAAGCTCATCTGGCACTACCCTTGAATTATCATGATTAATCCATCTCCTGCTGCAGGTCCCAGGGCTAAAAGGGTTAATATAGTGCTAAAAATAAATTGTATGTATTTGCTACAAAACAACACTTTTGTACCCGACTGAAAATTACAGACAACACAGACTTCAGCACTGAAACTCTCTAAATACGAACAAAATTAACTCACAGGAAACAGCATATAACGCCTTGGTCCTGACAGTGCCATCGTGATCAGTGTCAAGGATTCTGAGCAGCTCTGGCAAAATTTGTTCCTGGAGCACAGCCGTCTGACAGTACGGATTGTTCTGAGTTAGCACCCCAACCAGCTCCAAACCTCGCCACCTGATCTCACTCTCACTGTGTGTAAACACTAACGGCAGAAGAGAGAACCCACCAATCTTGTGGAAATCTGCATAAAACAATTCAAACAAGTATCAGAAAGCACATTCAAAACAATACAATTTCCCATTTTGAATACAGGTGAACAACACAAAGAAGATGATGCTGAATCTATCCATGAGACACAGTCAGGAGACTGAAAACAATTAAGCAAGGATTGCTTTTTTAACCCATTTAACCCCATGTTCACATTTCCCATATATTAGAGTTGTAACCTAACAACAATGTACGAGTTGATCGAGATGGATTCACCATGAAAATTCAAGGGAAGCGCCAGATTCACTTGGCACTTTATGGTTGATCCACCTCCTGCTATAGTGCATCGAGGCTAGATGGGTTAAGCTTTGAGACTTGATGCTTAACTTCTTTATTGCCACGTAACGCAGACTGTTTCTGCAAACTTCATTAATTTAACACCAAAGAACCCCAGCCATGCCAGGAACATGGATTTAAAGTGGCTTCATGCACTAACCCAAAAGCGGGGGCTCATGAAGATATGTCTCTTAAGTTCGGTCATATTAAATTCTGTCTTGGCAGTAAAGGCGTTCAGTTTGCAGTCCATAGCATTGATAGTCCGCAAGAAAATGCCAACATTATAGTTCATCACAGACCAGAAAACGACTGAAAGACAACTCAAAGTCCATTTATTCACTTTCACACTCTCAAGCAAAACAAAAAAGTTAACCAACCTATTGCAAAATCAATCTGTTCACACCACTCCTGAAGCTCTTCCAAGCTTCTTGTCGCTTCATCAAGGGATTCTTCTGAAACATCAGGCTCCACCCTCTCAACAAACTCTCGTACTGTCTTAATGCAAGTCTGCATTCGCTCCACAGGATTGACAGACATGTCATCCAGCGCCTGCACTAGCCACTCTCTCCTCTGTGGAAAGGCAAGCAACGACTGAATGACTGATTGTTCAATGTCATGCTAGCAACAAAGGTTACCTCAATCATCACAGAGAGAAACATGTCTCAGCTCATGTATAAAAGTTAACTACTTAACTCTTTTAGTCCTGATGATTTACAGCAGCTGATGAATCGACCATGATAATTCAAGGGCAGTGCCAGATAAGATTGGTGCCATCAGGCACCAAGCTACTCTGGCACTACCCCTAAACAAGAAAGGCAAAGCCCTTATGGCTCATGTGTATGACCAATCCACATATTAAGTGTGACCTCTGCGTGTTCATGTGTCTAAACATATAAGCAAAGGGTTGTACCAGTGAAATGTATTTTTCACACATTTGTCAACCCTCCGTGACCCTTGACCTTTGTGAGGGGGCGACTAAACTAAATTAGCATGCACAGAAAGGTGTTATCATCAGCTATGTGTATGCCAAGTCCGACTGAAAAGTTTGTAAACAACTTTGATAAAAACTACAATTCTATGAAAAACTGACATTATTCACATACTTGCTAACCTCCTGTGACCCTTGACCTTTCTGAGGGGTCATAAAATTAGTATGCATAGAAAGGCCTTATCACCAGGTATCTCTGGTTTGGGCTTGAAGTTGAAAATAGTATTTGAGAAAAAACAGTTTTTGTCAAAATATGGCTTTTTTAAACCTATTCCTGGACCCCCTTTGACCTTTGCGAGGGGACTACCAAATTAGTATGCATAGAAAGGTCTTATCATCAGCTAACTTTGTGCCAAATCCGACTTAAAAGTTGGCAAAAACTTTGATAAAAACTGCAATTCTATAAAAAACAAAAATAAAAAAAAAATGGCATTTTTCACACATTTGCAAACCTCCTCAGACCCTTTAACTTTCCGAATGGTCATCCAAATTAGTATGCATAGAAAGGTCTTACCATTAGGCATCTCTGTAACAAGTTTGGGTCTGAAGTTGAAAATAGTATTTGAGGAGATGTCAAAATATGGCTATATTTTAACCCTTTCTGGACTCACTGTGACCTTCACCTTTGCGAGAGGTCACTGAAATTGGTATCTTTAGAACGGTTTTACCACAAAGTACCCTTGGGCCAAGTTTGAAGCCGAGAAAATGTGAACGTGAATGTTTACCACAGACGACGGATAGCCCATTTACATAGACTCACTTTTGCTATCGCACGCGAACCAAAAATGATCATGGTCGACCCACCTCCTGCAACTGGTACGTAGTTATTTGGTGACACTTCCGACATTTGGGAAAGGTAATTGGGGATAAATGTGTTTAACTCATTCAGCCCTGACACACCACAGCGAGACAAGGATCTAGCGTGATAGTTCAAGGGTGGTGCCAGAATAGCTTGGCGCCTATAGGCGCCAAGCTATTCTGGCACCACCCTTGAACTATTACGCTAGATCCGTCTTCAGAAGTGTTATACAGTCTTCAGAGGACAACTTAAAAATTTTGGGATTTCAATCCTGGGGCAGAATGGGTTAATGCAAACATGAGCTCAGACAGAGGTATGAGGTATAAGCGGCATTTTGTAGTCTCTGGAAACTTCCAATGATATATTTTAAATGTCAGAATTAATATATATATGTGAACATCTCTTTTGACATTGTAAAATCTGTCTCTTGCAGTTGGATCACATTCATGTTTTCTCAGAATGGAAGGGGCTGATAATTACCTCTGGTGACATCTCTGTAAAGTTTGATGATTGAGGGGCATCTTCCGTTTTCGTGTTCTCCACACAGAACTTCAGTAAACCCTGCATGTCTTTTGGCATGCGGCTGGGTCGATCCCCATTGCCTTCGCCCCCTGCTGCCATTTTGTCTGTCAGCTAAAGACACTCCCAACTGGCAGAATGACAAATTCTTGACTGGACAAACTCTCAATGTTGATCAGATGTTCACGGTTCTGTTAGTCACTGCGATACCTGCAAATATATGCCACAAAGATGGTACTTAGTCCATGAAGCCTTGACACACTACAAAGGACACAGATCGACTGAGACAGTTCAAGGGTAGTGCGAGAATTGCTTGAGGCCTACAGGTGTCAAGCTGTTCTGGCACAATCCTTGAACTACATGGCACTATCTTTGAATTAAATGGTCAATCCGTCTCCTGAACTGCTATGGAGTACTTATTTAGAGGACAGGGGCCAGTTGCATGAGTGAGCTTAGTCCTTCGCCAGCCACTAAACAAGGTGCTCCACTATAGTAAAAATGTTTGATGAGAAAAATAATAGTGGTTTTCATACCTAAATGGATGAGGAACGATCTTTTTTACTTTCTTGTGACAAAATCGAGTGTAAAATGGCCATGAAAATTGCATTTTGCTTGGGTAAGTTACTTCTCATTTGAGTACAACTGTCAGCATACCACTCGCTTCTGATATCAAAATGAGAGCAAGAATGATAAAGAAGAATCACTCTTTAATACTACAACACCTGACTGACTCTCTTGGGGCGTTTTATGCCGCTGCGGTGTATGCAAAGATCATCTGTCACTTGTGACACCACACATAACAAGTGACAGATGATCTTTGGGTACACCGCAGTGGCATAAAACACCCCGAGAGAGTCAGTCAAGTGTTGTAGTATTAAAGAGCGATTTTTGAGCCAGGCAGCAGTTCCAGTAATGTGCACATTACTGGAACCGCTGCCTGGCTCAAAAATGGGATGGCATGCTACAAATGATTTAAAATGAAGAGAGAAAAATTAATCAGTCTCGGTGAAAACAGGTCATACCATGTTGATTTATTTTGACCTGGTTTTGAGCGTGCCATATAATAAAGTTGTGGTGTAACAAAGTCACTTGAAAAACCTAAAGCAATGGGGAAAAAAAAAGGCTTTCATTGCACCAAATCTGCATTTTTGCAATTCGGAAAGACAGCGGCACATACCCACGTTGCTTTTTCCCTGGAAGATCATGGCAGTTTTACACAGTCGTAAGCTCTTTATCAGCATCACGCTAAAACATTCTGTCACAAGTAGCACAATATTGACACATGAAAAACAAAAATTACATTCTTTTGATCAGTTAAACAAGGGCAAGACAGAAGCTCTTCTTGTCGGTACCTCTCGACTGCTGCCCAATTCTCCTTACTCTAGGCGCATTTGTGACGCACCTATTCCATTTTCTGATTCAGTTCGCAATCTTGGCGTTTTTCTTGATAAAGATCTTCAAATGAAGGAGCATGTAAATCATGTCTGCAAACTTGCTTTTCTGGAATTAAGACGCATCAGTTCTATCCGTCATTACCTCACTACTGAAGCTACCACGAAACTGGTCGTCTCTTTAGTCTTGTCCCGCATTGATTACTGCAATGCCCTCTTAGCTGACCTCCCTCAGTTTCTCATTCAGAAATTGCAGCGAGTTCAGAATTGTGCTGCACGTCTCATCATCCGTGCCTCACAGCATCAGCCCATCACTCCTATTCAGGCTGAGACAACTTCATTGTGTCTGTTGAGCGTGTGACTGAGTATAAGTATCTTGGAACAGTCATAGATGATAAGTTGTCCTTTAACGCAAACACCTCCCTCATACACAAGAAATGTCAGTCACGCATCTACTGCCTCCAGAAACTCAGGAAGCTGAATGTGAACCCCTCTGTCCTTCAAACTTTTTACTGTTCTTTTATTGAGTCTGTCATCACTTTCGGTTCTGCGTGCTGGTATGGAGGTCTGAGTGTGAAGAACAAGAACACCCTGGCACGAATGGTAAACATCTGCAGCAAAGTGACTGGCAGTAAGCAAAACAGTGTGGAGTCCCTGTATGAACAGCGTGTGGTGAGAAAGGATAGGCGGATAGCTTCAGACAGATCCCATGTCCTTGCCCACCTCTATGAACTCCTCCCCTCTGGCCGCAGACTCCGCACGCACAAAGCTAGAACACTCAGACTACAGCACAGTTTCATCCCCAAATCCATCACTCTAAGCAATCTGTAGGTACATCCACGCATACCCAAACCCAACTCCTCCCCCTATACCTGTGCAATCAGTAGGAATGGAGCTTGTTGATTTTAGAGAAGTGATTATATTGTGTTTCATTTGGTGGTGAACATGGACATACTGGGATTGTTGTTACTGAGTGTTTACCCACTAATTATTTTACTATGGTAGACATTAATTATGCAGCTTGTGTAATAATGTACTGAGATGTTTGTATAATAAGTAGTGAGGGTTAGGACTAGGTTGAAAAACGCGTATTATGTATGCATATGTAGAGGTGGGTGTGAATGTATAAGTGCCACTCAGTTCAGTCCATAAAAGATGTTTGTGTGAGATGTGTAAGAGTTATGTGTAAAGATTTTGTATTGTTTACTTTATATCCATTTGGAATTTGTAGCTGTGCAAGTGCAGGGAGAAAATGTTCATAATTATGCTATAATGTTTTTATGTCTTGTTTGTACTATTTGTTATAAATGTACCACAACTGAATTTCTCTTTTCGAGATAATAAAGTACTCTTATTCTTATTTTTATTGGCTGCCAGTCAAACGAGTCTCGTACAAAATCGCCTGTCTGTGCTACAAAGCTATTAACTACTCTACCCCAGCCTATCTTCTTCAACTATACACTCCCTCCCGCTCCCTCCGTTCAAGTAGTGACACGTGCCTTCTCAAGAGTCCCGCTCTTCAAATACAAAACCAGAGGTGACCATTGTTTTGTGCACGTTGGACCTGTTGTCTGGAACTCTCTACCTATAGACATTAGGCATCCTTCCTCATTCACCGCCTTTAAATCTGCCCTAAAGACCCACCTGTTCGATACCCCAATGTAGCTCAGTTTTTTTATTATGTACCTCTGTGTGTGTGTGTGTGTATTGCAGAATCCGTTGTTTCCCTGGTTTTATGACCACCTCCACTCCCACTCTTTATTTGTAAAGCGCTTAGAGCTTATTTAAGGATAAGCACTATATAAGTAGCCATTATTATTATTATGTCAGTAGTTGCTTTTCTTTTCAGTGGTCACTGGTCACAAGAAACATGATTTTATGAATCCATATATGACCCACAAAGTACACTGAAATTATTTTTCTGATCTCTCTTTTTGTGTTAAAAAAAAAGAAGTTTTTAAGCATTACATCTGACTTAAATTTTCAGTTTTAGCAGCGTAGATGAGTACCACAAGGCACAGTGGACTGATGGCAAGACCTACCTTTGTCAGGTGGATGATTTTGTTTAACTCATAAGATCCTGGAAGGTGCAAAGCTGTAGAGTAGTGCCACACCTTCCATGATCTTATAAATTTCCATTATGAGCTACTAAACAAAGCTTGATTGTTAATCAATTCACTGTAATGAACTGCATAGAATAAAGGTTCACTATGAAAAGAACAGTGCCAGACGAGTTTTGGTCCTGAATGTTAAATTAATCTTTCAGAGCCTGACAAGTGTTCCTAACAAAACAGAATCACAGTGAACAGGGCTAACAGAGTGCACTATTGGTGCTGCTTTCCAATGGTTAGTCAGCTGTCAGATTGCACTCAGAGATACTGAACAGGTTGAATATAACCAGCTGTCATGTAAGGCACTGATTTGCATTACCATGAGTGACAGATTTCAGTCCTGTATACGGATTCAGCTTTTTATACATTCCAGAAAGCTGAATTTCAGCTTTTTGGTTCAGACAGAACAGCTAGTCCTTCAGCCAACCTGTTCCATCTGCAAGAGGCATACATTTTCATGAGCCTCTGCGTTCACATGGGCTCATGAGAATTCATTTCTCTTGCATGCCATGAATCATGGGTCATATTTACTCCATGGACCGTTTTCCATCATTTCAAGTTTTTGCACTGTCATCCATGCATTACATTTATTACATTTTCAAAGAATACAGTGCGACCTCTTTTGAGTGATTATACTAATGGTCAAAACTTAAGGGCCACCCCACTTTTTTGTGTCATTGTTTATCATCGCAAGTACGCTAATAAAATACAATGTTCTTTCAATCCAAATGGGTTAAAAGTTGACCTTAGACAGTGCACTGTACAGGGAACAATAGACAACAATTCATCAATTCCACGAACGTGTCAAATGCACGTGAAACATCGTCAGTTTTTGTGAAAAGCTGTGCGATATTGGCAAGCGTACCAAAGGCAGGCAGGTGGAAAAACTCGGTAAAGTCGTGATGCACATGCTAAAGGGGTTAGTTGTGAACACTGAGCACCTCTGTTTCGCTACAAATACAGGTATAGTAGGGGCATAACTGTCACTTTCCTAACCATGCCACCACGATGAAGCCTAAAGCCAGTAGATCAAGGCCGGGCGCTAGCATGGCTGCAGGATGGAATTTCCGGACGAGAAGTTGGGAGACGTCTTGGGGTGTCCCAATCAGTGATCCAGAGGCTGCTGGCACGATTCCAAGAAACTGGAAGGGCAGAACGATGACCCTGCTCAGGACGCCTGTGCTGCACCAGCACAAGGGAGGACAGATACCTCTGTGTGGCGGCTCTGGGCGACCGAACTGTCACGTCAACTGATGCAAGCTGCAAACATTAACGTCTGCTGAAGCACAGTCTGCTGACGTCTGCGCAAAATTGGCCTGGCTTCATGCAGAGCAGCAGTGAGAATACCCCTCACTCCAGCTCATCGCAGAGCCCGGGTTGCCTGGTGTCGTCAACATGTGAGGTGGAACAGACTCCTCAGGTTCTGTTTACTGATGAGTCAGGGTTCACGGTGTCCCTCAATGACAGCAGGGTGAGGGTCTGGAGACACCAGGATGAGCGATTCACGAATGGATGCATCCAAGAGGTGGATCGCTACAGAGGAGGCTCAGTCATGGTCTGGGCAGGCTTCAGCAGGGAAGTTAAGGCCCCCCTCCACGTCATCGAAGGCACCCTGACTGGACTGCGCTATCGGGACGAGATTGTGAAGCCCCTCATCCAGCCAGCTCTCCAAGCCATAGGCGACAATGCTGTTCTGCAGGACGACAACGCTTGACCTCATCGCGCCCATGTGGTGGATGAGTACCTTGAGCAACGGGGCATCATGAGGATGGAGTGGCCAGCTTGTTCACCTGATCTGGCTCCCATCAAATACCTCTGGGATGTGCTGGGGCAACGTGTAGTCAGCAACCACCCCCACCTCAAGACATCCCCCAGCTGACTCAGTTCCTGCATCATGAGTGGGAAGCGATCCCACATGTTCTCCGAACCCCGGTAACCCCATGCGTCAATGCTGCATTGAATGCTTGGTTGCAAACAGTGGGTACACTCGCTACTGACTGGACCAGTCTTGTGTGGCTTATCAATGTGGGGTGGGTGAACATTCTAACGTACTGCTGTTGTTACAATTGCTTGATTACTCAAAACTTAAATGAAATTGTTACTGAATAAATTAGCAAAGTACTGACACCAAGTATTGTTACATTATTTGTGTGGTGTTGTCGGTGCGTCTGCGATAAAAAGTGGCCCTTAAGTTTTGACCATTAGTATATATTTTTAGCCGAAAGCAGGGGGTTTGGAAAAACAACTGGACTGTCATGAGTATTGTGAAGGACACGTGGTGTCTCTTGTCATTCTAGACCATCATTAAGGTGGCTAAAAACACCTGAATGATGGACTCTCATGACGGATGAGCTGTTATGAGGATGGCTGCTCAAAAGAGGTTCCCTGTAATATCCAGTAAATATTTTTGTTCTGTCTAATTTGGTAGGTGAAAGTGACTGATGACATGCTGGGACTGGTACATGTCAGCTTTATGAAGCACGATGGGGAGCTGTACACTTGGCCTTCCAGTCCAGATACTTCTTGGGAACCAGCAGCATTAGTTAAGGGTCCACCAGTGCAGCTGGCCACTGATGAAGCTCAACACAAAGAAAACAATATTTTTGTGTGGTTAACGCTACCTTTGATGACAATTGGTTAATTTCACAGTTATCATGCTTTGCTGAAATTTATTTCACTCTATCATTGTAAGACATTCTTGACTTGAGATCCAGGGTTTAATACATGGTACTTTCTGTCTGCATCCTGTGGTCTTCATCAGACTACCATTGAAACATACAGTAAAACAACCACCTTTTTAATCATAAAATAAAATTCAAAGCAAATTCAACTTGTGCCTTTTATTTTCTTCTTGTGCTGGTGGTGCTACTGCTGTCATTTCTCACCAAGTTTTCTGCTACTGTGAGTAATCTTGTATCCTGAATAACATAATGCCCTTTGGATAACAACTAAAAGAGAAATAAAATACTTTTTGAAAACTAAATTCAGCAAGTTGGGACACGCTGTGTTTCCTGTGACAAGCAAAAACTAACTTTACTGTCACTGCTCAAATGAGTCACGAGTGACATTACTATATCATCTCTGCTCATGATCATTTATTTCACATCTACACTGAAACTTTTGTGTCATTTTGCCTTAGTATTGCACAATGAATCCGTTCCAACGAGTTCAAAATGTTTTGTTTGATCCAGGTTTGTTGGGTACTGCATGTTACTTGTGACACATGACGAGTCAGCTTTTGTCATACATCATCTTTTGTCACAGGTAATATACCGATAAAAAGATGATGTGAAAAAGTTTGCTTTAGAGGTTTGCTGACTTTGTTTTCAGAGTTCCATCTTTGTTTTTACACTGAGTTATCAATGTAGACAAAGTCATATTTATATAATCTGAATATCACGATGTTCTTTTTGTCAAAGCAAATGTGTGAGAGTGAAAAAAGAGTCGCCTATGA
Source organism: Semisulcospira habei (assembly GCA_036245525.1). NCBI lineage: Eukaryota > Metazoa > Mollusca > Gastropoda > Semisulcospiridae > Semisulcospira > Semisulcospira habei. Next base: position 94,994,617 of record BTPG01000006.1, read on the forward strand.
CTGACGCAAATGTGTTCTCATTTTGCACATAATTAAGTCATTTTTCCTGTTTTGCAAAAATATTTCATTGCGGGCTACCTAGAGGAATGGTTTTAATCAATTATAGGTATCATCCAACCTATAGTTTAGGCAAACTGAAAGAATTTGTTGTTACGTTTCACAAGAGACACAGTTTAACCTCTAGCTTTTAAAATCTCAGTTTCTCATTTCATATTTTCAAAAACTCAGCAGAACTTAGAAACCAAATGGAAAACAGACTAAAAAAAATCTTGTCAGTTGTTTTCAACTCATGTTTATTTTTTGGTTGTCTGCATGGCATCTTTTAAAAGTGAATCATCTGTTAAATTAAATCAGAGGTCCTTCTATGATGTAAAAAGGATGACATGCTTTACGCATGGTGTCACTTGTTGGAAATTTACTCATTACAAGATTATTAAAGACAGTTAAAATCCTTTTTGCTGGAGATAGTACTAGCAACACACATAATAAATATATCAGTTCGTCTATCAAGTTTAATTTTACTGGTTTGTCACCAAACAAAGTGATGGTGTCACAGTGTAATGCACATTTCTGCACTATGCTTGAATTTCTGCAAAATCCAATAAGTCATATAGTTGTTTGAAAAGCTCAAAATTAGATTTAATTAAATTTATTACGTACTAGTCTTGCAGTAAAATCGAATTATAAAAGACAGTTAACACATATAACAGTTATAGCTCTATAACAGTTGAACAACATTGATGCACCCATCACAATTATTACCACACCACAGATCTGCTTACCTGAAAATCTGTCATTCAGGGTCGAGCTACTGAAATCAGCTTTGATCGGCGTCTACGTCCACTATCTCAGAACTCAAGACTTAATCGAATGCTGTCAGCACTAGAAATGAATAATGGATGTCTACTTCTGTGTTGCAGAAAAAATGATCGGTCCACTGGAAAATACTAGAAGATTCCAAAAGCTAATTGAAAATTTACATTAAAAAAGCTTGACAATCGAATTTCTTACCTAAGTATCATAAAAAAAATCAGCGCCGTTCACCAGATTGTTTTTCCTTTGCAACGCCGAAACACAACAAACTAGAAAATGACAGATAAAAATTATATGTAAACGTCTCATGGCAGACGCCGGAAGCATGGCCCTGAAGACAACAGCCAGCTCTTAGCAGCCACTGAAACCGGAAGCGTTAAATAGTAGTATGGCTCCCAGCTTATGCCAAAACCGCGCTAACAGCTCGTCACATGCACTCTCAACATGCAGATTCAGTGGGGCGGACAGGCTGACAGAAGCACCCCTACGCTGAGACTGACTGACTCTACTTCCGGCCCAACAAAATCTGAATTAAAAAAAACCCTTTAAGGCCATTTAAAACAGTTATGAATGTGTTCCGGATGCATTTCTATATTAATAAATGATAGGCATTAGAGAGCACAAGACATCGTCTTGCCATAAGACAGTATTGTCTGAACGGCCCCCCTACACTGTCTGAGAAGCAGCTTGGAGGCCAGTTTGTACGCCATTTTGGTCTCTAAATCTATGACGGACGGAATAGCGCCATATTAAACCGATACAAATGTGTTTCGGATGCATTTCTATATTCATAAATGATAGGCATTAGAGGGCACAACGCATAGTTTTGCCATAAGACAGTATTGTCTGAAGCCCCACTACACTGTCTGAGAAGCAGCTTTGAGTCAAGTCCGAGCGCCATTTTGGTCTCTAAATCTATGACGGACGGCATAGGGCCACATAAAACAGTTCTGAATGTGTTTAGAAAGCATTTCCATATTTATAAATGATAGGCATTAGAAGGCACAACGCATAGTTTTGCCATAAAACAGTATTGTCTGAAGCCCCCCTACACTGTCCGAGAAGCAGCTTGGAGGCCTGTCCGTAGGTCATTTTTGGTCTCTTAACCTATGACGGACGGCATAGGGCCATATAAAACAGTTATGAATGTGTTCCGGATGCATTTCTATATTCATAAATGATAGGCATTAGAGGACACATCGTATAGTTTTGCCATAAGACAGCATTGTCTGAAGCCCCCCTACACTGTCAGAGAAGCAGCTTGGAGGCCTGTCCGTACGCCATTTTTGGTCTCTAAATGTATGATGGACGGCATAGCGCCATATTAAACCGTAAGAAATGTGTTACGGATGCATTTCTATATTCATAAATGATAGGCATTAGAGGGCACAAGACATCATTTTGCCATAAGACAGTATTGTCTGAAGCCCCCCTACACTGTCTGTGAATCAGCTTGGAGACCAGTTCGTACGCCATTTTGGTCTCTAAATCTATGACGGACGGCATAGCGCCATATTAAACAGATACAAATGTGTTCCGGATGCATTTCTATATTCATAAATGATAGACATTAGAGGGCACAACGCATAGTTTTGCCATAAGACAGTATTGTCTGAAGCCCCCCTACACTGTCTGAGAAGCAGCTTGGAGGCCTGTCCGTACGCCATTTGTGGTCTCTTAACCTATGACGGACGGCATAGGGCCATATAAAACAGTTATGAATGTGTTCCGGATGCATTTCTATATTCATAAATTATAGGCATTAGAGGGCACAACGGATAGTGTTGCCATAAGACAGTATTGTCTGAAGCCCCCCTACACTGTCAGAGAAGCAGATTTAGAACCAGTTCGTACGCCATTTTTGGTTTCTTAATGTATGATGGACGGCATAGCGCCATATTAAACCGTAAGAAATGTGTTACGGATGCATTTCTATATTCATAAATGATAGGCATTAGAGGGCACAAGACATCGTTTTGCCATAAGACAGTATTGTCTGAAGCCCCCCTACACTGTCTGAGAAGCAGCTTGGAGGCCTGTCCATACGCTATTTTTGGTCTCTAAATATATGATGGACGGCATAGCGATATATTAAACCGATACAAATGTGTTACGGATGTAATTCTACATTCATAAATGATAGGCATTTAAGGGCACAACGCATAGTTTTGCCATAAGACAGTATTGTCTCAAGCCCTCTACAATGTTGGAGAAGCAGATTTGGAGGCCAGTTCGTACGCCATTTTTGGTCTCTTAATGTATGATGGAAGGTATAGCGCCATATTAAACCGTACGAAATATGTTACGGATGCATTTCTATATTCATAAATGATAGGCATTATAGGGCACAAGACATCGTTTTGCCATAAGACAGTATTGTCAGAAGCCCCCCTACACTGTCGGAAAAGCAAATTGGAGGCCTGTCCATACGCCATGTTCGGTCTCTAAATGTATGATGGACGGCATAGCGCCATATTAAACCGATACAAATGTGTTCCGGATGAAATTCTACATTCATAAATGATAGGCAATAGACGGCACAACGCACAGTTTTGCAATAAGACAGTATTGTCTGAAGCCCTACTACACTATCTGAGAAGCAACATGGAGTGCAGTCCGTACGCCATTTTGGTCTCTAAATCTATGACGAACGGCATAGGGCCACATAAAACAGTTCTGAATGTGTTAGAAAGTATTTCTATATTCATAAATGATAAGCATTAGAGGGCACAACACATCGTTTCGCCATAAGACAGTATTGTATGAAGCCCCTCTACACTGTCTGAGAAGCAGATTGGAGTCCTGTTCGTACCCCATTTTGGTCTCTAAATCTATGACGGACGGCATAGCGCCATATTAAACCGATACAAATGTGTTCCAGATGCATTTCTATATTCATAAATGATAGGCATTAGAGGGCACAACGCATAGTTTTGCCATAAGACAGTATTGTTTGAAACCCCCTTACACTGTCTGAGAAGCAGATTCGAGTCCAGTCTGTACGCCATTTTGGTCTCTAAATCTATGAGGGACGGCATAGGGCCACATAAAACAGTTATGAATGTGTTTAGAAAGCATTTCCATATTTATAAATGATAGTCATTCGAGGGCACAAAGCATAGTTTCGCCATAATACAGTATTGTCTGAAGCCCCCCTACACTTTCAGAAAAGCAGCTTGGAGGCCTGTCCATACGCCATTTTGGGTCTCTAAATATATGATGGACGGCATAGCGCCATATTAAACCGATACAAATGTGTTACGGATGCAATTCTACATTCATAAATGATAGACATTAGAGGGCACAACGCATAGTTTTGCCATAAGACAGTATTGTCTGAAGCCCCCCTACACTGTCCGAGAAGCAGCTTGGAGGCCTGTCTGTACGCCATTTGTGGTCTCTTAACCTATGACGGACGACATAGGGCCATATAAAACAATTATGATTGTGTTCCGGATGAATTTCTATATTCATAAATTATAGGCATTAGAGGGCACAACGCATAGTGTTGGCATAAGACAGTATTGTCTGAAGCCCCCTACCCTGTCGGAGAAGCAGCTTGGAGGCCTGTCCATACGCCATTTTTTGTCTCTAAATGTAGGACGGAGGGCATAGGGCCACATAAAACAGTTATAAATGTGTTTAGAAAGCATTTCCATAATTATAAATGATAGGCATTAGAGGGCACAAAGCATAGTTTTGCCAGAAGACAGTATTGTCTGAAGCCCCGTACACTGTTGGAGAAGCAGTTTTGGAGGCCAGTTCGTACGCCATTTTTGGTCTCTAAATGTATGATGGACGGCATAGCGCCATATTAAACCGTAAGAAATGTGTTACGGATGCATTTCTATATTCATAAATGATAGGCATTAGAGGGCACAAGACATCATTCTGCCATAAGACAGTATTGTCTGAAGCCCCCCTCCACTGTCTGAGAAGCAGCTTGGAGACCAGTTCGTACGCCATTTTGGTCCCTAAATCTATGACGTACGGCATAGGGCCACATAAAACAGTTCTGAATGTGTTTAGAAAGCATTTCCATATTTATAAATGATTGGCATTAGAGGGCACAACGCATAGTTTTGCCATAAGACAGTATTGTCTGAACCCCAGTACACTGTCTGAAAAGCTGCTTGGAGTCCAATCCGAACGACATTTTGGGTCTCTTAAGCTATGACGGACGGCATAGGGCCATATAAAACAGTTATGAATGTGTTCCGGATGCATTTCTATTTTCATAAATGATAGGCATTAGAGGGCACAACGCATAGTTTTGCCACAAGACAGTATTGTTTGAAGCCTCCTACACTGTTTGTGAAGCAGCTTGGAGTCCAGTCCTAGCGTTATGTTTTGGTCTCTAAATCTATGACGGAGGGCATAGGGCCACATAAAACAGTTATGAATGTGTTCCGAATGCATTTCTATAATAATAAATGATAGGCATTAGTGGGCACAACGCCGCATAGTTTTGCCATAAGACAATATTGTCTGAAGCCCCCCTACCTTGTCTGTGAAGCATCTTGGAGGCCAGTTCGTTCGCCATTTTTGGTCTCTAAATGTATGCATGATGGACGGCATAGCGCCATATAAAACCGATACAAATGTGATCGGGAAAAATTTCCATATTCATAAATGATAGGCATTAGAGGGGAATACGCATAGTTTTGCCATAAGACAGTATTGTCTGAAGCCCTTGACACTGTCTGAGAAGCATCTTGGAGGCCAGTCCTTACGCCATTTTTGGTCTCTTAACCTATGACGGACGGCATAGGGCCATATAAAACAGTTATGAATGTGTTCCGGATGCATTTCTATATTCATAAATGATTGGCATTAGAGGGCACAAAGATGGCGTTCGGACTGCACTCCAAGCTGTTTCTCAGACAGTGTCGTGGGGCTTAAGACAATACTGTCTTATTGCAAAACTATGCGTTGTGCCCTCTAATACCTATTATTTATAAACATGGAAATGCTTTCTAAACACATTTATAACTGTTTTATGTGGCCCTATGCCGTCCGTCATAGATTTAAAGACCAGAAATGGCGTACAATATTGCCTCCAAACTGCTTCTCAGAGAGTGTAGGCGGGCTTCAGACAATACAGTCTTATGGCAAAACTATGCGATGTGCCCTCTAATGTCTATCATTTATGAATATGGAAATGCTTCCTGAACACATTTGTATCGGTTTTATATGGCGCTATGCCGTCCATCATACATTTAGAGACCAAAAATGGCGTTCGGGCGGGACTCCAACCCGCTTCTCAGACAGTATAGTGGGGCTTCAGACAATACTGTCTTTTGGCGAAACTTTGCGTTGTGCCCTCTAGTGCCTATCATGTATGAATATACAAATTTATCCGAAACACATTCATAACTGTTTTATATGGCCTTATCCCGTCCCTCATAGGTTAAGAAAACAAAAATGGCGTAAAGACTGGTCTCCAAGCTGCTTCTCAAACAGTGTAGGGGGGCTTCAGATAATACTGTCTTATGGCAAAACTTTGCGTTGTGCCCTCTAATGCCTATCATCTATAAATAAGGAAATGCTTCCTGAACACATTTGTATCGGTTTAATATGGCACTATCCCGTCCATCATACATTTAGAGACCAAAAATAGCGTACAACTGGCCTCCAAGCTGCTTCTCAGACAGTGCAGAGGGACTTCAGACAATACTGTCTTATGGCAAAGCTATGCGTTGTGCCTTCTAATGCCTATCATTTATAAATATGGAAATGCTTTCTAAACACATTCAGAACTGTTTTATGTGGCCCTATGCCGTCCGTCATAGATTTAGAGACCACAAATGGCGCACGAACTGGCCTCCAAGTTGCTTCTCAGACAGTGTAGGGGGGCTTCAGACAATACTGTCTTATGGCAAATCTATGCGTTGTGCTCACTAATGCCTATCATTTTTGAATATGGAAATGTTTCCTGAATACATGTGTATCGGTTTTATATTAGAGACCAAAAATGGAGTTTAAGACTGGCCTCCAAGCTGCTTCTCAGAGAGTGTAGGGGGTTTCAGACAATACTGTCTTATGGCAAATCTATGCGTTGTGCTCTCTAATGCCTATCATTTTTGAATATGGAAATGCTTTCTAAATACATGTGTATCGGTTTTATATGGCGCTATGCCGTCCATGATAGATTTAGAGACCAAAAATGGAGTTTAAGACTGGCCTCCAAGCTGCTTCTCAGACAGTGTAGGGAGTCTTCAGACAATACTGTCTTATGGCAAATCTATGCGTTGTGCTCTCTAATGCGTATCATTTTTGAATATGGAAATGCTTCCTGAATACATGTGTATCGGGTTTATATGGCGCTATGCCGTCCATGATAGATTTAGAGACCAAAAATGGAGTTTAGGACTGGCCTCCAAGCAGCTTCTCAGACAGTGTAGTAGGGCTTCAGACAATACTGTCTTATGGCAAAACTATGCTTTGTGCCCTCTAATGCCTATCATTTATAAATATAGAAATGCATCCGGAACACATTTATAACTGTTTTATATGTCCCTATGCCGTCCGTCAAAGGTTAATAAAGCAAAAATGGCGTACGGACTGGCCTTTAAGCTGCTCCTCAGACAGTGTAGGGGGGCTTCAGACAATACTGTCTTATGGCAAAACTATGCGTTATGCCCTCTAATGTCTATCATTTATGAATATAGAAATGCATCCGGAACACATTCATAACTGTTTTATTTGGCCCTATGCCGTCCGTCATAGGTTAAGAGACCGAAAATGGCGTAAAAACTGGCCTCCAAGCTGTTTCTCAGACAGTGTCAAGGGCTTCAGACAATACTGTCTTATGGCAAAACTATGCGTTGTGCCCTCTAATGCCTATCATTTATGATATAGAAATGCATCCGGAACACATTCATAACTGTTTTATGTGGCCCTATGCCGTCCGTCATTGGTTAAGAGACCAAAAATGGCGTAAGGACTGGCCCCCAAGATGCTTCTCAGTGTCAAGGGCTTCAGACAATACTGTCTTATGGCAAAACTATGCGTTGTGCCCTCTAATGCCTATCATTTATGAATATGGAAATTCTTCCCGATCACATTTGTATCGGTTTTATATGGCGCTATGCCGTCCATTATACATTTAGAGGCAAAAAATGGCGAACGAACTGGCCTCCAAGCTGCTTCTCAGACAGTGTAAGGAGGCTTCAGACAATATTGTCTCATGGCAAAACTATGCGTTGTGCCCTCTAATGCCTATCATTATTTAATATAGAAATGCATACGGAACACATTCATAACTGTTTTATGTGGCCCTATGCCGTCCGTCTTAGGTTAAGAGACCAAACATGGCGTTCCGACTGGACTCCAAGTTGCTTCTCAGACAGTGTATGAGGCTTCAGACAATACTGTCTTATGGCAAAACTATGCGTTGTGCCCTCTAATGCATATCATTCATGAATATAGAAATGCATCCGGAACACATTCATAACTGTTTTATATGGCCCTATGCCGTCCGTCATAGCTTAAGAGACCGAAAATGGCGTATGTACTGGCCTCCAAGAAACTTTTCGGACATTGTAGGGGGGCTTCAGACAATACTTATTTATGGCAAAACTAAGCGTTGTGCCCTCTAATGCCTATCATTTATAAATATGGAAATGCTTTCTAAACACATGCATAACTGTTTATGTGGCCCTAGGCCGTCCGTCATAGATTTAGAGACCAAAAATGGCGCTAGAACTGGACTCCAAGCTGCTTCTCAAACAGTGTAGGAGGCTTCAAACAATACTGTCTTGTGGCAAAACTCTGCGTTGTGCCCTCTAATGCTTATCGTTTATGAATATAGAAATGCATCCGGAACACATTCATAACTGTTTTATATGGCCCTATGCCGTCCGTCATAGGTTAAGAGACCAAACATAGCGTAAGGACTGGCCTCCAAGCTGCTTCTCAGACAGTGTCAAGGGCTTCAGACAATACTGTCTTATGGCAAAACTATGCATTGTGCCCTCTAATGCCTATCATTTATTAATATGGAAATTCTTCCCGATCACATTTGTATCGGTTTTATATGGCGCTATGCCGTCCAATATACATTTAGAGACCAAAAATGGCGAACAAACTGGCCTCCAAGATACTTCTCAGACAGTGTAGGGGGGCTTCAGACAATATTGTCTCATGGCAAAACTATGCGTTGTGCCCTCTAATGCCTATCATTAATTAATATAGAAATGCATACGGAACACATTCATAACTGTTTTATGTGGCCCTATTCCGTCCGTCATAGGTTATGAGACCAAACATGGCGTTCGGACCGGACTCCAAGCTGCTTCTCAGACAGTGTATGAGGTTTCAGACAATACTGTCTTATGGCAAAACTAGGCGTTGTGCCCTCTAATGCCTATCATTTATGAATATGGAAATTCTTCCCGATCACATTTGTATCGGTTTTATATGGCGCTATGCCGTCCATTATACATTTAGAGGCAAAAAATGGCGAACGAACTGGCCTCCAAGCTGCTTCTCAGACAGTGTAAGGAGGCTTCAGACAATATTGTCTCATGGCAAAACTATGCGTTGTGCCCTCTAATGCCTATCATTATTTAATATAGAAATGCATACGGAACACATTCATAACTGTTTTATGTGGCCCTATGCCGTCCGTCATAGGTTAAGAGACCAAACATGGCGTTCCGACTGGACTCCAAGTTGCTTCTCAGACAGTGTATGAGGCTTCAGACAATACTGTCTTATGGCAAAACTATGCGTTGTGCCCTCTAATGCATATCATTTATGAATATAGAAATGCATCCGGAACACATTCATAACTGTTTTATATGGCCCTATGCCGTCCGTCATAGCTTAAGAGACCGAAAATGGCGTATGTACTGGCCTCCAAGAAACTTTTCGGACATTGTAGGGGGGCTTCAGACAATACTTATTTATGGCCAAACTAAGCGTTGTGCCCTCTAATGCCTATCATTTATAAATATGGAAATGCTTTCTAAACACATGCATAACTGTTTTATGTGGCCCTAGGCCGTCCGTCATAGATTTAGAGACCAAAAATGGCGCTAGAACTGGACTCCAAGCTGCTTCTCAAACAGTGTAGGAGGCTTCAAACAATACTGTCTTGTGACAAAACTCTGCGTTGTGCCCTCTAATGCTTATCATTTATGAATATAGAAATGCATCCGGAACACATTCATAACTGTTTTATATGGCCCTATGCCGTCCGTCATAGGTTAAGAGACCAAACATGGCGTAAGGACTGGCCTCCAAGCTGCTTCTCAGACAGTGTCAAGGGCTTCAGACAATACTGTCTTATGGCAAAACTATGCATTGTGCCCTCTAATGCCTATCATTTATTAATATGGAAATTCTTCCCGATCACATTTGTATCGGTTTTATATGGCGCTATGCCGTCCAATATACATTTAGAGACCAAAAATGGCGAACGAACTGGCCCGGCCTCCAAGATACTTCTCAGACAGTGTAGGGGGGGCTTCAGACAATATTGTCTCATGGCAAAACTATGCGTTGTGCCCTCTAATGCCTATCATTAATTAATATAGAAATGCATACGAAACACATTCATAACTGTTTTATGTGGCCCTATGCCGTCCGTCATAGGTTAAGAGACCAAACATGGCGTTCGGACCGGACTCCAAGCTGCTTCTCAGACAGTGTATGAGGCTTCAGACAATACTGTCTTATGGCAAAACTAGGCGTTGTGCCCTCTAATGCATATCATTTATGAATATAGAAATGCATCCGAAACACATTCATAACTGTTTTATATGGCCCTATGCCGTCCGTCATAGATTTAGAGACCAAAAATGGTCCTAGGGGGGCTTCAGACAATAATGTCTTATGGTAAAACTATGCGTTGTGCCTTCTAATGCATATCATTTATGAATATAGAAATGCATCTGGAACACATTCATATCTGTTTTATATGGCCTAATGCCGTTCGTCATAGGTTTAGAGACCAAAAATGGCGTAACGACTGACCTCCACGCTGCTTCTCAGACAGTGTAGGGTGGGGGGGGGGGGGGGCTTCAGACAATACTGTCTTATGGCAAAACTATGCGTTGTGCCCTCTAATGCCTATCATTTATAAATATGGAAATGCTTCCTAAACACATTTGTAACTGTTTTATATGGCCCTATGTCGTCCATCACTTTTCTCGGTGTCCCGGGATTACGTCCCTTGGCGAATTGCCTATTTTTGGAATTTTGTCATTTTCGGTATATCATACTGTGGCTGCTAAGATTGTTGGCTACCCTCTGCTGGTCCATCGGAAGCTCACCGTTTACAAAATTACTTCCCCTTACAAACCTCCCTCTATGGCGCATTGGTACGAAAGTTATTCACTGAGGCGGACCGAACTGAACATGGAAAGTACCAATTTCTCAGCCCTGGTCAGACTGACAGATCGGTCTGACCAGCCGAGTCATACCTTACCGGCGGAATCTTTTGGACTCGGGTCCAGAATGACAGTTAAATGTATTGCCCCTTCTTACTCAACTGAAGAGAAGGCCCGCCGTAGTGGACAGTGGTTTCGGTCGTACCTTGAGGACAGCTAGTTCAGTACGTCAGTGTTAATGGTGTTGCGGTGTGGCGTCTGATGAGTGATGTGACCCGGCTAGTATGCGGTGTCCCTCAAGGGTCCGTCTTAGGGCCTGTTCTGTTCTCTCTCTACACCACTAAGTTAGGACGTGTGATTGACAAGTACAGGTTAGGACGACAGTTGTTTGCAGATGACTCTGGTCTCTATGACTCATTTCATCCTGACAGTGTCTCCGCTACTCACACAGTGCAGAAAATCGAGTCGTGCTGCCAAGAAATCAAGTCCTGGATGTCAACCAACATTCTGAAGTTAAATGATGATAAGACTGAGGCAATTATGTGTGGACCCAAGAACAAACTGGGTGTGGAATCTCTTGATGCCATCCGTGTTGGTGAGTCTCTCATCCCTTTCTCCAAGACTGTCAGAGATCTTGGTGTCTTTGTCGATACCAGTCTTACCATGGAAGACCACATCAGTGCTGTTGTCAGGGGATGCTATTTCCATCTTCGCTCCCTTGGGAAACTACGACCTGTCCTGACAGCGGCCAAAGCTGCAAATGCTATTGTCGTTGCTCTTGTCACACAGTCCTATCCAGACTGGACTATTGTAACAGCTGTCATGGGGTCTGCCAGAGCAACAACTTAGACGTCTTCAACTGGTTCAGAACACGGCCGCCAGAATTGTCACAAGAACCAAAAGAAGGGAGCAAGCATATCACACCAGTCCAAGCAGTTGCACTGGCTTCCAGTCAAGCAAAGACTGAATTGATCACAAGATTCTCACTTTGTGCCACAAGTCTATAAATGACCCAGACTCACCAGAGTACCTCCAGGAAATAGTCCCACGCCATAACCCTCCAAGGCAGCTCCGTTCTGCTGTCCAGTCCAAACTTTGCACCCCAAGTGTTGAAAGCCACACAAAGAAGTGACTTGGTTTCTGGGCAATTTCACACTGCGGACCAATGGACTACCACAATCCTTGAGGGGCATTGACTGCATTGGCACCTTCAGGAGGCACATCAAAACCCAACTCTTTCTTGACTTTTAAATCTAGGACTACTGTGCACCAGAAGTTGCGTGTGTTGTTTTTATTATTTTTATTTATTTATTTGCGCCCTGAGCATGCTGCTAGCATGGAGTGGATGCGCATTACAAGTGGACATCATCATCATCATCAGGGCCGAGTAGTGAAGTCAGTGGAAACAGAAATACATCACATCATGGCACCGAAGTTAATAGTAGGGTGGAGGTTTGCACATAAAGTAGCGCTTAGTTAGTAGCAGCAGGCTTTCAAAGCTTCAGCTTCCATCCCTACGGCGCCTTGACGGCATCTTTAATTAGATGGATAGGTCTCCACCATACCATACCATTACCTTCCTAACCTACTGCTTATCAATTATACAGTCACTACTGCCGCCTGCTCCGCAACACGGACAAAGTGAACGGCTTTCAGTGGCGGATCCGAGGGGAAATGGGGGGGGGGGGGGCAGGGCCCCCTCGTCAACCCTGACCAAAACAATTTGTGTGTGTGTGTTTTTTATGGTTATTTGTGGAAGTTGTGTTTTACTATTCGATGGTTCTTCTTTTCTTGTATGGTGTATTTCACAATAATCTCACGGGTGGGTCTAGTGTGTTTATGGACCCGCTATAGTCAAATATCCTCACTTTGGCACTGCTGACCTGCACCTGTCACAGCCGTAACGTAGACACTGATAGAGTGCCATGTGCACCTTCACTCACAGGAGCTCAGTCATGTAATGAATCGGTGCCTCTTCAAGTGTTGTGCGATACTGACAATCCGCATTGCATCCCGCGCCATGGCAATAAGCCCGCTGCTGGTCAACCCCGGCCCAGCGGTGTTGATCCGTCTGGGGCCCAACTCAGTCCCTCAGCAAGCCATAGAGTTTCATATGCCCCTTCAGTTACAGGGGCTCATGAGAAGCACTACCTCTTCAGTCTTTCTGTACGAATGATACCACCTATTCTTATTGCATCATCATATGTGACAGTCATCTAGGTTTAAATCTACAACTGTGGACACGCCAACTGTGATCTATACTGTCTGTCTGTCTGTCTGTCTGTCTATCTATCTATCTATCTATCCAGTATCTAGCTATCTCCCGTAGTCTTGCCGACCGTTGCGGCACCACTGATGTTTTGGCAACTAGCTCCCTCCATTCCTCTGTTCTCTGCCGGCCACGGTACACAGTCGCGTTTCCGTACTGTCCAGTCTCTTAGCCATAGTCAGTCCCAGGCATCCCCTAATATTTCAATCACCTAAAAAATACTACCGCCCACCAGCTGCACATTTGCCATGCACAAAATAACAATAAAAACAGCACATTGACAGTCTCATTTCTTGGCTATGAACCTGATTCCTTACCAACCCCACACCCAAGCACATCTGAAATCAGCGTGCCCCTCAAATCACTACGTCAACGGCAACTCAACATAGGTCCACAATTCTCTCCTGAATAAGCTCAGGATGGTATGAATCAAAGCACCAAACATGTCTCCTCTCATCTAACTAGAAATTTCCGGCAAATTTCAACATTTAGCCCTACTACAAATTTTCAAACAAGGCAAAAATTATTTTTAAAAACACCGGTCCTCTTACTGCCTGAATTTAAATGTATAACGTGACCTGTAAGAGAAACTGTCCCACCTGAATACCATTCAATCTGCCATCAGTGCAACTCTTAGACACTAGCTAAGTCAAACCCAAAGTGACACCATTGAATGTTGCTGCATCTTTAAGTTATGACCCATTATTTGAAGCACGTTGTTGTGGTGTTCACTATGCTGTTGATGTTTTGGATCATGCATATCTGATGCCATGAAAAACAGACTAGATATGGTCAGAATGCCTCCAAAATTGGCATGTACATCAAGTAACATATCTGATTTTCAGAAATGTTGCATTTGAGACACAGGCACATGAAACTTTATATTTTCATATTTTTCCATTACCCACCCCCCTACTTTTTCTGTTATTCCAAGTTTACACACACATGCAATACAGTCAAACTGACTTCTGGTGTGCTGGACAACTGAAAAAAAGTTACCATGACACTGACATTGATGAAAAATGAGCTTTCAGACCCAAGGCCATTTCTTGTGTATCTCAGGGCAGTGAAAAGGACAACGGCCAGGCATCCTCATTGACCCTGTTGTCTGGTGACAGCAAGCAGGAAGAGGCCTGTAACCAGCTGCCATGCCCTATATGCTGCATGCAATCTTTTCCTCAGGCAAAAGGGTCATGAAACAGCTATGCACTTTAAACATTAAGTCTACTGAGCTATCCCACAGACAAAAGACTACACAAAACAGCCAAAACTATGCTACGCGGGACACGCCACATACCAAAACAAGTGTCTAGAGTGTTTATTTAGGAGGTAGCAGAGAAAAATGGTTATGTACAGTTCATTTTTATATAAAACACACTTGTCAGAGTCTCAAAACACCTCAACTCATGTTACAAATGCAGTAGGCATGTGTGTGCCAAACTTGTGAACACTCCTGTAAAAGCCTGTACTGGTGGCTGCAACTGCTGTTCCCATGACAATGCACTCAAATGAGCTTTACACAGTATAAAAATGCTTATGTTTGGCTCAGAATAGACACCAGAGACATCTCTCATGACAATTACAGCAGAATGACACCTCAGATGCAGCCAGTGTAGCAGGATCATGCAAAATAACACTTCTGCATGTCACATTATTTTGGCTTATTTCACTCTGAGGTCAGCTGTCTAATGAAATACACATGCTGACACTGTTTCATTGTAGTTTTCATCTTAACCTTTGACCTTACCCCCCAACCCCTCCACACCTCCAATCCACCCCCCCCCCCTACTCCACCCACCCCACCTCACCCCACAACTTCAATAACTGAAAGATTGCATTTTTTTAAAAAACGCATTTATCAAACTGAACGCCCCAAACCACACCCCTTTCAAGGTCAAGGTCAAAGGACACAGCTCAGGGTCAAAGGTCACACTCATGACTACATGTACCTGTAAGACAAGAAATAAATGAACAAACACACTAAACATAGCTCACAGTGCAGGTAAACAGGGTGTTGCGATGTATAACATGCAAAAACGCCTATAAAACTGCAAATGCAGCGATTTTTGGAAAAATTGAAAAACATTTCATGATTTTCTCACTTTTCCAACCGCAAAAGTCCAAAATCAATGACATGGTAATATTAAACCAGTTTCAGATCCATATCACATATGGCATGTGGTGCCCTGTAAGAGAAACTGTCCCACCTGAACACCATTCAATCTGCCATCAGTGCAACTCTTAGACACTAGCTAAGTCAAAGCCAAAGTGACACCATTGAATGTTGCTGCATCTTTAAGTTATGACCCATTATTTGAATTAAATTCTCCCAAAATCAACATTTCTGAGGTGGCCTTTCTGATCTTATCCATCATAACTGTAAATTCGTCATACGGGCCATTGAAATGTTGATGCTGGATTTTTATAAATGTATCCGACGAGAACGGGACTAGATTTGACTGTCCTCAACTCAATCCAGACACATTCCACCGTTGGTGATTCCAGATCTTTACGCCTGCGGGTGATACCGCTGATTGAATTGTGTATATACCTGTCTGTCTCGAGTATTCAGCATCGCGGCGCAGGACAGCAAAGTCCTGGATAGAAACGGCCTCATCACTGATGTTAGGATCGAGGCGCGATTCAGTGACACCAAACAAATGAAAAGGACTGGGTTGAGTCAAGAGCACAAAGAGATCAGGGATTTTATTATACAAATGACTATGTTTAAGTCAGTGACCAATATGTAGTAAATGCTGACCTGGGCCCGGTATCATGTTTATATGAGTTTCAACAGGTCAAACAGCAAAATTGCTCACGAGACTAATGAAATGAAAGAAATTAATACAAAAGGCTAAATTTAATAATGTAATTAATTAATAAAAGTTACAAACCGAAAAAATACTGAAAATAGATAAACACTAGATGCCGCTGCCCTGAGGAGCTACTGAATCGGCTATTAGCGTCAACAGTTCACTGGGCTATACAAGACAGGCCAGTCAGCAAACAACTCTCTTCACTGCCCCAGAAAAAAACTCTCTTTACGGTCACAGTTGAATGCCCACCGCTTGCAACAATTACGGCGGAAATGGCACGGTCAAAACACTATACGGCGTCAGCACAGGCAATTAATGTCGCGCATTACAGCTCAGTCAAAAACCTTGCATAGCTTTATCGCTACTTCCAACATTGAGAAATTAGGAAAGAAAACCACTCAGCAACCACTTGAAAGTGAATGAATAATGTTAGTCATAGACACCATCATAAGACATATGAAGAAATGCTATGTAGAAGGAAGCCGTTCATATATAGGACTTGTCCCAATAATGTCACGTGGCTAGGCTATATGTAGATACTTAGCACACTGTGGCGTGGTTTTGAGACTGAGCCCACTGAAAGTGTTGATAGCCATGATAGGGTGCCGCGTGTGGGTACTGTGTGTATTGCGGCATCATCACGTTCAGGGGTTTGAACCAAGGGCCACTGTCCTGGAGGCCACGCTGATTGTAGGACATGTCATCGATGACCGCTGGTAGGTACTGCCAAGCTGGTTGCTGGGATACCGTCTGTGCTAAGGGAGGCAACACGCACTGTCGACTGAGAGAACTATGTGACTGGCCAGTAGCAGAGGCAGGGTCCAGCTCTGATCCACTGATCAGTTCTGAAGCCTGCCCCTGTTGCCTGGTGGCGACAGTGGAGTAAACTTGTTTGGGCACTGTTATGTCAGAGCGGTCTCGATAATCTGTACTCCCTGCGGCAGGTTTAGAGCGACTGAAGTCGAGGCGTCCATTAAGTTTGATGTTCAGAGCGAGGCTAACCACGCCCTGCCGGCTGGGGTGAATCCTGTCTTTGTCTGCCGGTTTTGGGGGCGCCTGTCGGTGTGGTAAAAATAGCATAATTGTCATTGAACACCATTTCCACACCATCACAGACCTGTCGGAGATTGGCGTTGACAGGTGTATGTCATTACTGTTGATGGTACACTGTCCTCTAGCAGGGATGATACCTGAGGCCTGTAGTTGGGCATGTGGGAAGGCGCGTCTACACAGGTTGGCAATGTCCATCCACACCTGGGGGTCTAGCACGGTCTAGCTTGCAATCGTTTATGCCGACATGGAAAGTCACGAGGTGCACGCCTGGAGAAGGAGGTATCTGTGCCAGCCAGTCGCTGTAATCTGCTGGGTGTTGATGCCGGACACAGAAACTACCTGCACTTTGTCCTGGGGGCCGGTCGCCATCCTGTCTCCCCTCACGTGCTGCAGGATGGAATCTCCCACAAGCAGAGTGGTTGTGGGAGGACACGCTGTTGCATCATCACCACCGCCGGTCCTTGACGGTTGTTACGGCGACGGGAGCAAAGGTAATGCGGTGCATCGTGCGTCCCTTGGGCGAGGCTTCCACGGGAGTTGGTATTGGGGCCGCTGCCAGGGTCGGGAGCAAGGCGGCGATTATCCTGACTCAGTGGCGGGACCTGTGGAAGTCAGGGCTGGCTTATTCTGATTACTGGGCTCAGTTTCCATGGCTCCTCGCTGTCCTGAGCTATTGTCGAGACACCGAGCCGCACTGGAGGTGATCGGCACTGGGATATGGTCGCCACGTGGAGGGCTGTCCCTGCCAGCGGGGATACGTGGATTCATTGTGGTGCTGATCCCACTCGTGACAACTTCCTGTGATGGGACAGCCGCTTCTTTTGCTTCTATTAAAAGGACATGGACTTCCAGCTCTCGCTGATTTCGTCCAGGGGGGGGGGGGGGGCCAGGGGGGTTGGGGGGGGGGGGGGGAGGTCGTCGCTCTGTCTGTCTGTCGCTCCGTCGCTCAGTGGCTGGTGTTCGGCCGGGGCCGGGTGGTTGGTGGTGGAGGACTAGGCGGGTGGTGTGGCCGGGCGACCGTTGCTTCAGTGCCAGGCTGGGGGGGGGGGGGGGGGGGTGATGGTATGCCAGCCACTCGAGAAGATCTTGAATGAGTGGTGGCGGGGGTGGTGGCGGCCGGTGAAACCGTGGCTGGTTGTGGTAGGGTCTGGGGAGGTTGGGTGGTGGTGGTGGCGGCCAGTTGATCTTGGGCCGGGGGGTCGGACGCTGGAACGGGCGGGGTGGGTGGCGGTGTTGCGGTGGCAGGCGAAGGTGCGGTGGCGGCGTGGGGAGTAGTGGTGGGCGCTGGTGTCGGAAGCGCTTGGGCGGTCGGTAGCGTCTGCTTTGCCGTGGGCCGGTGGTTGGTCCGTTGCCTGGCTGTGGTGGTGGCTGTTGGGGGGCCGGGTCTGTACCCGTGGTCTGGGTGGTCTTGTTGGTCGGGGCTGGTGGCTTTTCTGTTTCTGTGCCTGTCTCTTGCGTGGGTGGGTACCACCACCTCTGTGTTCCGTGGTAGTCGGCTCGGTGTTTGTTTCTTTTTCAGCCGCCGGTGGGGCGGTGGTCGTCGCTTGACAGGCTGTGCTCTCTGTTTTGGGGGGGGGGGGGGGGTAGGGGTCTCCGATCGCCCCTGTGTGCACCAACCACCTGGCGGACACAAGTGCCCGGCGGTAGGTGTCTCCGGTGGTTGATAGGATGGCAGGTATCGCATCCTGCAGTAGCAGAACCAGTTCGTCGAAGTCCATACCCCGGAGCCTGGTCCCCTCCTCCTCCCGCGATGCCGGCCTCTCCCGAGTGAGTGATTCGGGGATTGAGACCGGCGATGGGGAGGGCGGGGAGTCCGGCCCCGACGAGGGCTCCGACGATTCAGCTGGCTCTTCTTCTTCTGGCTCTTCTTCCTGATAGGGCGTCGGCTGAGGGCCGGCGGGTACCGTGTTCTCTTCTTGGGTGTCGTTGTAGTTGTAGTAGTGGTCTGGAGTGAGGGGTGGGTAGCTGAAGAAAGCTCCCATGTTGAGGTTTAGTCCCCTCGGTGGTAGGGGTATTGGGTACTGCTCAAGCAGTCCCGTAGTACGCTGTATGGCTCTGGCGCCCGGAATAATTCCGGCTGCGCCGGTACAGGTTGAACTTGGGCTTGTGGCCGTATCGGTGGGGAGAGAGGGGGCTTATAGCTCCTCGTCTCTCTCCTGGCCGTTGGCTGTGGTCTTGGTGCTTGGGGGAGGGTGGAGGTGTATTCTTCCACCTGTTGCCTGTTTGTCTTCCTTCTGTTCTTTCGTCCTTTGTCCATGTTGCGGCGTGTAGGCTGGCTGACTGGCTTGCTTGCTTGCTTGCTTGTTCGCTTGGTGGCGGAGAGCGGAAAACCGTCCTCTCCGTCTGGCTGTAGCGAGTCGAATGCCTGGGGACAGCCGCAAGCATGGTCAACTTTTTATTCAGGTCACGCATGTGATTAGCTTGCTTATCTTTAGCAGACGACAGGTGGTTCACTGTGCCCTGCAGTGTACGCTGTGAGTCGCTTAGACTCCGTAGTTGCCCGTTGAGCGCTGTGAGGTCGGCACATGCAGTTCTGCCACAGAAGCAGTAGATGCGTCGGTAACCGGCACGATGACGTGGTCACTTAATCCAGGTGTAGGCGTACTGACAGTCAGCTGTTATATGGATAACTGACTCCGGGTGAGCGCGGTGTGTCAGTGGTGGGCGTGGCGAAGGTCAAGTTGATTACATCACCACCACCAATTTCCCCAGGGCCGATGACAGCGGCTGAGACGCTAGGTGTGGAGGCGTGGTTAAGCAAACTGACAGCCTGGCTGTCGGGTGGAGATGGTGTGGAAGTTGCCCTCAGGATGGTCGCTGGTGTTGTCTCCCTAGTGGCTGTGGCCCCTCCCACAGCCCCAGAGGCAGGATTAGCAGAGAGAGAGAGAGAGAGAGAGAGAGAGAGAGAGAGAGAGAGAGAGAGAGAGAGAGAGAGAGAGAGAGAGAGAGAGAGAGAGAGAGAGAGAATCAATGAATCTTTATTTTACAACAACACAGTCAGTGACTATGTCATTTTTCGTACCTGCCGTTGCTACATCTACGACTAAGTAAGTACAAAATATACATAAAACAGGGACATCAAAGCACAGTGATACAAGATATAATTATAGTCCGCTAAACACAAACATACGCATACACGCACAAACGCACTCGCGCGCGTCCACACACACACACACACATGCACACACACAGACGCACATACACATGATTGTTAAAATATACACGTACATTCGTGTGTCTACGTATAACTAGATATTGTTATTTGATTGATATCAGGTATCTGTAAAGACTTGTCTTGAAACGAGATAATGTCGGAGTGGCTTTAGCGTGATGTGGGAGTGAGTTCCACAGTGTGGAACCCGCAAATGACAAAGTAGATTTAAATATATCTATTCGGGGTTTTGGAACAATATAAAGACCCCTCATATAGCAGGAGTCTGATTTGTTAAACAGCTCTGTTAGATATTCTGGAGCGCTATGGTTCCACACTTTAAACATCAGTACCCCTTTGTTAAATTTAAAGTTATTTTGAAGGGGTATAAATCCAGCTTTACTGAGTTTTTCCTCGGTCGTCAAGTGCGGGTCGGGAAGAATTAATTTAGCCATTCTTCTATGTAAAGAATTTAGTCTTTTTAAGTGTAAATCACTGCAACAATCCCACACCATCCGATGGGTAGTTTATATGTGACATGATGTGTGCATTACTGAACAATTTTCTGGTTTCACTATCTGTGTAATACTTTAATTTCGATAACATAAAGACATTTCTAGAGACCGTTTTACAGACATTGTCAATGTGCATCTGCCACCTCAGCTGATTATCAATCAGTTGTGACCCCCAATAGACGATGTTCCGCTACCTGTTCTATGATTTCGTTACCGAGTGATAAATTAAGCTTTAATGGTTTCAACTGATGCTTTTGGCGTGTTGCAATAACATAGATTTTGTTTTAGTAGCACGCAGAATCATAGCGTTGACTTTACATCATGCTGCTATATCATTGAGACTTTGTTGAAGGCCGCTTTCAACTACACTTATGTCTTTATTAGCTGTGTGGATCGGCGAACATATCACACTGTGTTGCTTCGTAGGTGAGACTTAGAGGTAGGTCATTTATGTAAATACAAAATAAAAGAGGACTTAAAATTGACCCCTGCGAAATTCCGAGTTTAACATGTTTAGTAGAAGAGTAGGCTCCGATAGCAATTACTTTCTGTTTCCTGTTTTTGAGGTATGACGTAAACAAGGAAACAGCCATGTCGTTTCGAAAATAATGCTTAAGTTTGGAAATCAATATTGTATGGTTGACTAAGTCGAAAACCTTTTTAAAGTCAAGATAAATTACACCTGTCAGCTGCAAATTATTCATATTTGAAAGCCATGTGTCTGTTAATCTGCTCAGAGCCGTATGATATGAGTGCCGAGGGCGAAATCCTGACTGAGACGAATGGAGCAACTTTCGTGATTCTAAGTAGTCAGACAGGTGTTTATGTATATGCCTTTCGAGTGGCTTAGATAATACTGACAGCAGAGAAATGGGTCTATAATTGTTAGGGTCAGTACGATCTTTTGATTTTGGCAGTGGAACAACTTTTGCGACTTTAAGGTCTGTAGGGAATACATTTTTTTTGTAATACATAAGTTGTAAATATAAGGCAAGGATCTCAATGATGTATGGTACAGACAACTTTAATATTTGTGGGTTGATATCATCATGGCCGGAGGACTTTTTATTAGCTAGGTCACTAATTAGTTTGCCCACTTCGTGCACAGCAAGTGATGGGTAGAACATCGAAACCGATGATGTCGTCATTGTGCATGACTTCTATTTGTGGGTGCGGGTGTGGCTGGCCAAGCCAATCCTGGAGCCACACTTGCGAGGGCAATGGGGGCACTGGAACGTAGCTGTGGGGAGAGTCGACGCTGTCTTTCTGCGAGCTCTGGCACTGGTGATCCGTTCGCGCCGATTCTGTTCAAAGAGCGTGCAGGCTTTCCTGGTGGCGGCACGCCAGCCAGATCTGTCTTGTGCTTGTGCTTCAAGTTCCTTTACCGGGAAGACGCAGTACTTGAGGCTGTCTTTTATGCAGTCTTTGAAGCGTTTCTTTGGCCGTCCTTGCTTCCTGTGGCCTTTTGAGAGTGCACCATACAGGAGTTGGCGTGGCATACGAGAATCATCCATGCGTATGACATGACCTGTCCAGCGAAGTTGTGTCTTTAAGATCAAGGCTTCAACACTCACTAAGCCAGCATTGTCCAGGACTTCCAGGTTTGTCACCTTGTCTTGCCACTTGATGCCCACGAGTGAGCGCAAGGATCTCATGTGGAAACGTTCAAGCTGCTTGAGGTGCTTTCTGTACAGCGTCCATGACTCACAGCCGTAGAGGCGGCTGGGGAGGACTACTGCCTTGTAGACTTTGATCTTGGTGGAGAGCTTGACGTTGTTGTTATTCAACACACGAGTACGCAGACGACCCAGGGCTTGGCTGTCTTTGCTGATGCGAGCTGCGATTTCCTTGTCGATAGTACCGTCAGAAGAGATGATGCTCCCCAGGTACCTGAACTGGTCGACAGTCTTCAGCTCGGTGCCTTCGATATACACTTTGGGTGGGTGGGTGGGTGGGGGGGGGGGGTGCTCTTGTGCCTGGGGCTGGTTGGTGCAGGACCTCGGTCTTGTTGAGACTGATGGTGAGGCCAGTATGGGGATACTAAATGGTGGAGTGCCAGTTGTTTTTCTGTTGCAGAAATTAACTAAGTAATCGGGGCATGTGTCTGCCTCTGTATCACGACTAGGAGTATTTATCAAATCCGCTACAGACAGAAAATGTTCGTTGAATGTGTCGGCGGATAGATTACTGGGGATGGTTATTGACCTACTGCTATTGCCTCGGGTGATCGAATTCAGTACCCGCCACACTGCTGAGAGAGAGAGAGAGAGAGAGAGAGAGAGAGAGAGAGAGAGAGAGAGAGAGAGAGAGAGAGAGAGAGAGGGAGAGAGAGAGAGAGAGAGAGAGAGAACATAAAATATACATATTAGCCCCTGATTTAGGCTGTCACTCGATCAGTTGTACGGCCACCTGCTTTGACTGGCCACAGGTGAGTTGAACGGACGTGACTACACAAATTACCTTACTGAACATGGTCAACGGTCGGCGTATCGTGACAAAAACCAGGAAAAGTACAACTGAGTAAGGCTAGTCTGGCTTGTCTCTCTCTCTCTCTCTCTCTCTCTCTCTCTCTCTCTCTCTCTCTCTCTCTCTCTCTCTCTCTCTTTGTCTATGATCTTCAGATCCTCACTTGAAACAAACAATCGATGTAATTGATTGCTGCGCCATTTTCGATGATTGGGGCACGAGACTTAGCTGAAAGTAAAACACTAAAAGTGTGACATGCAATCATGGCGGCGACACACGGAGCACGCGAAAGACAGCATTGGCATAAATTAGCCCACGTAAACACTGCAGTGGTTTCTACGATCACATATATAGTTCAAGGGGGACATAAATAGGAGTTAGTTACTGCTTGGCCCGCCATTAACATTCATAAGCAACAGAAGCTATT
The DNA here is from genome assembly GCA_036245525.1 of Semisulcospira habei. NCBI lineage: Eukaryota > Metazoa > Mollusca > Gastropoda > Semisulcospiridae > Semisulcospira > Semisulcospira habei. Next base: position 95,018,464 of record BTPG01000006.1, read on the forward strand.
GCATGCAACCGACATGACGTGTGTAACGTGTGTTGTGTTCGTTGATCCCACAAATGTTCGTGTCGATTAGCCTCATATAAATTAGTCAACATTCCAGCCGGGGTATTTTAGCAAAACCAAACGCATTCTGTCATAAAAGACACTTTTCATTTGCTTCTATCATACTTCTTTTTCCGGCATCGACACCTTTTAATGGAATTTCAACTGGTTTATTGACAGTTTTTTTTTACTGTATATTAGCATCAGACAGCTACATAATTAATAAGTGTAACAATTCAACCTACGCTGGGGGGAGGGGGGGGGGGGGGCAGCGATTTTTGCACAGTATAGTCCCACATTCTTCACACCGTAGGCCATTTCGACGCAACCGCGACAATTCCTGCAAGTCGTAGTTCCAACATCTTTTCAGCTCAAAAGAGACTACAATTCCCTAATTTAAACACAGAATACCACTTGTACAACCCGCAAGAATGTTGACAAGCGCATTTAGCCTGGTGTAGCGTGGACGCTGTTTTGCAGCAGAATCTGCCCCAACGCCGAATCGGACACGTTATCGATCAAATTTTGCACACCAGGTCGCCGATTTCTCCATATTATGACAATTTCCCGCCAACTTTCGAAATTCTGCAAAAAAACTGCAGGTGTGCTAATCTATTTGCAGCTAGCAGATGTTTGAAATGAACATCGACTTATACTGCGCATTGAGTTATATTATAAATATGAGAAATGCGCCATATAAATACCATGTAATAATAATAATAATTTTGTTAGATACAATCATAAATTGCATCTTAGTGGGTGTTCGGGGACGTAGTCCCTCCTTCCACACCGTAGTCTTGTCTACATATCCTGAACAGTGCTTTCCAATACCGCCGAAATTGGCTAAAATAATTGAAACATCGACGCTCTTTCTAAACATCTGTTGTTATGCCGTACCGTCTGCCTGGTAATCAGAAGCACGTGGTCTACAGCGTTTTGATTGGTCGAGAGGCTAAGTCTGCTAGGACATTAACCCCAAAACAAGATGGGATGAACCATAATCCACAAAGTCCCTTCGAGAGCTGTCCTCGCTATCAAGGGTCTTTACCCTTTGTCTTTGACTTGATTATGATGTTGAAATATGTCTTTTTGAAAAAGCCTCGCAGATGTGCCAATGCGTCATAGTAAACTCTATAAGGGGCGCGCGCAGTGCTTATGCGTCAGTCGTTGGTTTGTCAAACGTCATTTGTCATGACGTATTTTTGTCTACCGTATTGAAAAGGACATAATAGGCGGGCGGGGGTCATGGTCTGGCAAAGAAATAACAAGATAAAAATGACGTCACGTCTCAGGCCCGGATCACTTACCTCCGGTGGTGGGGGTGGGGGGCAAACCTTGTTTGGGACCTTCAACCTGAAACATAAGCCTCCACCACGCTAGATCTTGTTTCTGCAGGGGTCGAAAAATCAGTGGGGGAGGGGGGGGGGGAGGCGAGCACCAAAAAATCAAACAGAGGGGGGGCGGGGGGGAGTAGGCGGGCGCCAAAAAATCAAACAGAGGGGGAGGGGGGGGGGGTAGGCGGGCGCCATAACATCAAACAGTGGGGGGGGGGGGGGGGGGTTGTAGGCGGGCGCCAAAAAATCAAACAGTGAGGGGGGGGGGGGATTGGGCGCCAAAAACTTCAAACAGTGGGGGGAGGGGGGGGGGGGGCGCGCATATACATCAAAAGCGGGACTTTGTTATAATATTTTAACAAATTTGGGGTGGGGGGGGGGGGGTATTGCCCCCAGTGCCCCCCTCTAGGTCCGGGCCTGCGTCTAACCACTCTAAACTTGCTGTTGAACGTCGATTTTGCGCGAAGCGCCGTATGTGTGTGTGAGTATGTATGTAAACACAAAAATCTCCGAAATTACTGTACGCACAAACTTGAAACTTGGCAAAATACTTTATTGAGTGGGTGGCTAAGACAGCCTCTGAGCATATTGTAATTGGATGTCTCATTGATGACATAAAAGACCGTTTATAGAAAGTCTGTTGACCCAGATTAGAGGTCGCAATTTTGAATATATGCACTTGAAATTTTGGATATCTCTATTTGTAGAAAGACTGACTTTGGATGAGTTCGTTAGCCAGCTTTGCACCTCTTCGTTTTCGAAAATAAAAGTTCAATGCGGAAAAAATGTCAAAAGTAAGACTCCTTGATTTCATCAGAAGAATCAAACGGTGACCGTGACGTAAAAGCACCAAACGTGTCAGTGTTTTTATACAATGTTCCTAATTGACGCAGATTAATCACCAGCACTTCAGTGTTTTACATGTGTATGAGCTGGCGTATTTTTGTATATTTGCGAACGTATTGTGGAAAAGGTGGAATGAATATACATGCAAGCTCTTACAGATGAGGCTTTGTGTGCGTGGGCCATTCCACCTTATTTTTCAAAATGGCTGTGGCTATGCCAGCCCACAGAACGTATGACCGGTAGGGAAAGGGATATACTGAATGAGTTCGTAATCCAGCGTTGTACCTCTTCAACGTTTCCAATAATAATTAATTCATTTTTGCAAGTTTTGGAGCCACTATTTACTCCCATCAAACAGTCAGCGCTGGAAGAGGCTGTGTGGAACAAAACAGTCAGCTCTGGAAGAGCGTGCCTTTCGGATGAGTGACGTGAAATATCAAATTCGTCACAGTGTACAGGGCGTCGTGAGACCAGCGATGCCATGACGTGAAGCTTATAGTAACGTTATTTTGCTGCTCGTGCTATTCTTCTTCTTCAGAATTCCTGTCGCTACTCTAGTCCACAGAGCGTACTAATGGCGGGAAGCGTTGTGTCCGTCTTTATTTGTGTGCGGCGCCGGCGTGCCGGCGTGTTGATCAGAGGTTGGCATAGAGAGGAAAGATATGGATCAAAAGGATATAATAATATGAACAACTCTTGAATGTTCCTAAAAGGAAAACGCACGTGAGATCCAAATACGGTAGACTTTGGGATAAAATCCTCACCTTGTTTTGTAAACTAGGGCCGGTACGACAACTTGAATTAGCATGAAGGTGCAACGTTCCTAGCATGTATTTAGCATATTGGACCGGCTGGCGACATACATTCAATATTCTGTTCACGTTAACCTTCACCGTGCTTCCTGGGTCGTGGAGGACCCAGGAAGGTGGTAGTAATTGCAAATATTTCATTAACTACTGGGAGTATTTCAGTGAAATTTTAAATATGCTCCAAGCTCATAAAAAACTACATTTTTCCAAAATAGGTTAATAATTAATGGAGAAATAAACAAACAATGTATGAATTTTTTCTACACACAAACAATGGTATGGATTGTGTACGACCCATACTTTTTATTGAGTGTGGTGAGTAAGGTGAATATTTCTGTCCAGATGATGTTGGTCCTCAGTTTGTGAAGAGTGAAAGATGAGAGAATTGCATCTCACCCAAATTTTTCCTTTGCTCGTTTGTTTTTTTGTTTTAATTTTGTGTGTCAAAGTCCATGCAAAATCGACCAGTTTCAGTTCAGTTTCTTGGAAATGGTGAACTTTCACTTGTAGTTTATGGGGGAAACGGAAAAGTTTCAGACCGTTTCTCTCCGCCATGACGACTTAAAGTACAAGGATACTTCCGGTGATGTGTACTATAGTGTAAAAAGTATGGGTCCTGTAGGACCCACATCATCGGGACAGGGATAACCAGTTAAATCGCTCTTTGAAAAATATGGATCCTGTAGGACCCACGCCATCGGGACAGGGATAACTAGTTATATCGCTCTTATGAAAAATATGGGTTCTGTAGGACCAACATCATGGTTTGTGTGTAGTCCAAAGCATGATCCGGGGAAGGTTAAGCAATGAACAACCAACGCCAACCAACCAACCAACCGTATCAGTGCATCTGTGCACAGAAACACTCAGTATGACGTTGGCCGAAATAGCTTTCGCTTTGCGTGGCTTTTTAATTCATAACAAGAATGGCAAAGCCCTTAAGGCTCACGTGCATGACCGATCAACATACTTAATCTAACCTTTGCGACTGACCTTTCCGACAGGTCACGTTTTCTCAAAATTTACGCATTTTTCACTTTGGTCAACCTCCCATGACCCTTGATCTTTGCCACTGAACCAAATTAGTATGCATAGAACGGTCTTATCATCAGCTACCTTTCTGCTACATTTGGTTGAAAAGTTTGCAAAAGACTAAAATTCTACCAAACAAGAGACATCATTTGCTGATCTCTTGTGACCCTTAACCTTTCTACAAGGTCGTCCGAATTAGCATGCATAGGAAGATCTTACCATCAGGTATCCTTTTAGCAGGTTTGGGATGGAAGTTGTGAATAGTATTTGAGAAAAAAACATTTTTGTCCCCAAAAAGGTTATTTGTGACCTATTTTCTGATTTCTTGTGACCCTTGATCTTTCTGAGGGGTCATCCTAACTTAGTATGCATAGGAAGGTCTTACCGTCAGGTATCTCTGTACCAAGTTTGGGTTTAAAGTTGTGAATAGTATTTGAAAAAAAAACAAATTGTGTCAAAATATGGCTATTTATTTACCTATTTCCTGATCCCTTGACCTTTGTGCGAGGTGACTCAAATTGACATGTTTAGAAAGGTCTTGCCACAAAGTATCCTTGGACCAAGTGTAGCAGAGCGCCATAAGCCTCTGTCCCCATGTAGCTATTTCTAGTCCACGTCTGAGGTTCCCCGTTCAGCCGCTAGCCGTGACGGCACCACTTGCGTGGCGCGGCTAGTCTTCTGTTTTAGTAATGGTTTTGTAACTTGTGTTTTCTGTTTATTTTTGAAGCCTCATAGCGTCTGTTTTCCTTGAACGTAGAAAGCTGTTTCGATAGTCATTATATTCAGCACAATTCTTGCTTGTAGAATATCTATTTGGTTTTGTACGATCTGTAATCAGTCTTAGTTAGATTTACCTGCTTTTTCGCGTTTCACTTCCCTTGTGTGGCAGTCATTATAAAATCTTATTAAATTTAGCTTAGTGTTAAGCTTTACCTAATTTAGTTCATTGAAAAGTCCTTTAAATTCCCTTTCGGAAATGCTAAGATTTATTAGTATTGAATGTATAGTTCGCTAGTTATTAAAGTTTATTCAGGTACCAACTAGCACAGTTTTTGCTAGTTTCTTTGTCTGGCGGAGCCGTTTCGCCTGCGCGAGGGAGTTGCTCTCGCCGAGGCCCGCGCTATGCCTATTTAATGCCGAGCATCCGGCGCACTTAGCAGACTGACTATTTGTGTACCATTATCGGCTTCACGTCGAGTATTTCACCGTGTTTCTGGAAACTGGACTGCAGGTCGAGTGCCCTGTAAGTAGTGATTATTTCGTGTACATATACATTGTGTGTTTTTTGCTAGTGATGATTTTCTTGATGTTTGCTTCTTCATTATTGTCAAACCTCGCATTTTAGCAAGCCAGGTGTTTTTTTTGGGAATAATGTGTTTCTGCTTTTGATAATATGTTGCGATCCACATTGTAACTTTGTGGTGGTTTCTCTTTTTGTTCCCATTTGTAATGTCAGTGCTCGAAGTTGGAGAATGTAGTTTTGGCTCGATCATAATTACTGTCTTGTGGGAACGATTGAGAGTTTGTGTAGTTTACATAGTCTTTGAAGAGCCTTTCGTTAGAAATAGTACCATGACCGGTCGTGGGGTGGCGGTAGCGTCACCGCCGTGATCGAGCGTTTAAATTTGAATTTTAAGTCATTACAGTGTGATTGTTGGGATTACCGCAGTTTGTAGCGCCGGTATTACTTGCGTCAGAACTTGAATCTAATTCTGATTTAAGGAGAATATAGTTATTCGAGGTTGACAATCTTGATGTATCAGCATCGCTTTGTTTAATTCATGTTAGTAATTTTGGTATCCATTCTTATGTTGTGCTCGCTTGCTATTTTGACTCTATGCTCTGTCTTCTCTTTCCTTTGTCTATCGCTTCGCTAGTACCCCCCCTCCCCCCCTACCTTTGTCTCTTTCCCGCGCTACTCATTGACGTCACTACTATCCGCCATGTTTGTTTATGCATTGCCATGCCTTAGTTGTTTACTTGGCGCCATGCATTAGTTACTTGCCATTTAGCCATGCAATTACATAGTTACTCATTGAATTCATTTATTCATATTTTTGTGTTAGCGTGTGAACATGTTTTACCAAAGACTCATGCAGGTGCGCGCCCCTATGATCCCCCATCATGTGGGAACGCATCTGCAACCATAATCACACCGTACTCAGCTGCATAGAGCCTGGATAATCTCTGCCTCAAAGCTGCCTCCTCGGTCGCTGTGGAGTTGTTCCGGTGGCCCATACTTGCTGAACCACTCACTGATGAGCTTCTTGGCGGCGGTTAAAGCTGCGGGTAGGGATGGCTTGGGCGAACTTGGTAAAGACGTCTGTCATTACCAAGACATGCTCGGTACCACCAGAAGCCACCTCAAGTGAAATAAAGTCCACAGCCAGAATCTCGTTGGGACGACTGGCTGCTAGACGACCTTGTGCAGAACTGTCTTGAGTGGAGGGCCGAGCAAGGATGCATGGTTGGCACTTGGTAAGGTGCTCCTTCACTTCCGCGTGCATTCCCGGCCAGTACACTCGAGACTGTAGCAGCTGCATGGTGCGATCGTACCCTTGATGGCCCATCTCGTCATGAACTGCCTGAATGGCTTTCAGGCGAAAGGGAAATGGCAAGACCAGTTGGCCGAGCTGTCTGGTGTCTGGGTTGTGACACTGGCGGTGAAGCACACCTCGCCTATCGATGTAGAGCCGGTCGAACTGGCGGACGAGCGCTTTCAGAGCGGGCTGGTCTGGTGTCACAAGCGGCTTCTGTGGAAACACTGTGAGTACAGGCCCGGTGATATGGTCGGCCAGCTGCATCTGCCGTAATTGGTCAGGTTCCGCTGCTAAAGTGTCGGACTTATCTTCCCCTGATCTATGGATAGGCAGGACAGGGGCGACTTCCATGGCTGGGTTTGCTGCTAGGTGTTCGCAGCGCTGGTCTGCCGCCTTGGCATAAAGGGCAGGTGGAATTGCGACGCCTCTGCATCCCGGTACATGGACTGTGGACAGTGTAGTAGCCGCAGCATGCTGCAATGTTTCCATCACCTGAAGCAGTGTCACTGGGGGGTCTTGAGAGGGGATCGGCTGGGTTGCGTCTGCCTGGCTCGTACTTGACGTCGAAGCTGAAGGGTGAGAGTTGGGCTGCCCAACGTTGTTCGATAGCCCCTAGCTTTGCCGTCCGATGGTGGATTAGGGCACTGTTGTCAGTGATGAGAGTGAAGTGCGACCCGATCAGGTAGTGCCGGAACTTGTCAGCTATGGCCCACTTCATGGGGAGGAATTCCAGCTTGAAACTGCACTGGTGCGACTGGTAGTATCGGTGTTCTGGTGGGCGAAGGCGACGACTGGCGTAGGCAATGGGTTTGGTGCGGCCGTCTTCCTGCTTCTGTGACAGAATCGCACCAAGTCCATTCTGACTGGCGTCGGTCTGCACGATGAACGGCTTGGAGAAGTCGGCATACGCCAGCTTAGGTGCAGTTGTCAGCGCCTCCTTCAGCTTCTGGAACGCGGAGTCATGTTCCGGACCCCAACAAGCAGTGATGTTGGGTGACTTCTTCCTGGAGTTCGCACTTGACTGCGCCACGAGGTCATGAAGGGGCCCTGCGATCTGGGCGAACCCACTGACGAAGCGCCTGTAGTAGGAGGCAAACCCCAGGAAGCGACGAAGTTCTGTTGTGGTAGTTGGAACCGGCCAGTTCTTAACCTCCGCAATCTTCTCGTTTTCACATTGGATACCATCAGCCGAGATGGTGTGGCCCAGATAGCTGACCTCGCGGGGCAAGAACTGACACTTCTCACGGCGCAACTTCAGCCCGGTGTCAGCTATCCTCTTCATCAGCTTGTGCAGATGGCCCAGATGCTCTTCAAACGTGCGCGAGTATACCAGAAGGTCATCCAGGTACACCAACACATGTTCAAAAAGGAAATCTGACATGACCCTCTGCATGAGCCGCTGAAAGGTTGCTGGAGCTGACGTCAACCCGAATGGCATACGCGTGTACTCATAAAGGCCAAACGGGGTGCAGAAGGCAGTCCTGGGCTGGTCATCCGGGTCCATTGCTATCTGGTGGTACCCACATGCGAGGTCGAGTGTAGAGAAGTACTTGGCACCAGCGAGAGCGTCGAACGACTCCTGGATCCTGGGCAGGGGGTATGCGTCACCGACAGTCTTTGCGTTCAACCTCCTGTAGTCGACGCAGAGGCGAAGACTGCCGTCCTTCTTTTGGACCAGGACCACAGGCGAAGCGTATGGGCTGTGGCTCTCGGTGATGACACCTGTCTCCTTGAGGCCCTGCAGATGTTGACGAACCTCGTGCAGCAGGTCAGGACGGATGCTCCGGTATGGTTGGCTGACTGGCACCTCGTCGACTGTGGGAATTTTGTGGCGGACGACATCTGTGTACCCCAGGTCTCCATCTCCTGGTGAAAAGACGTGATGGAACTCTCGAAGTAGGGCATGTAGCTGGAGACGCTCACTTTCGGTGCCTGCGAAGTCAGAAAACTCGAAGTCGTCGACTGTAGGTGGGGGAGGTGGTCCCTGATGGTCTTCTTTGCTGCTGACAGAGATCTCGTTGCAGGAGATGGTGATCTGTCGTGCTTCTTTACTCACCACCGAATCGACGACTTCCAGCACGGCCACTGCAGTCCGCGGGCTAAGGACGATCAGCTCATCGGTGAGGTTCGCTACCCGCACAATATGCCGCCTGTCCTCCCCCTTCATGAGGGTGGGGACAAGCAACAGGCCGTGGGGCAGAGGTGCAGCCAGACGTGAAGCTAACAGCAGGCTGCCATCAGCGTAGCGAGGACCTGTTACTTGTATGCTGGAGAGAGAGTGTGGCTCGACCTCGATCCTGTCCGTCGTTCTGGCGATCTTCATTCCTGGGCTATGCTTGTTCTTTGCTGCCTTGATGATGGGTGTCAGCTGATCTGGTGATGTCTTGCAACGCCCAAGAATGTTCATACCTATCAGTGCCGGAGAATCACGCTTGCTGGGAATGGCGTCCTTCAGTACGAGTACGGGGACATTGTCTATCCTATTTTCAAAAACGGTCACATTTACTACTATAGGTCCACAATACTTTATGGACAATCCATTTGCCGCTGTCAGCGTAATAAAGTTCGCCGGCATGATGGTGGCGTCGAGATGTTGTCGGACCCAAGCTTCGGTGTCGGTGGTGACCTCGCTGCCCGTGTCGATCAAAGCGTCCAACTGTTCATTATTAAACTTGACACGGCAGACAGGGCGCTGGCCCACTAGTCCAGGATAGCTTGTGCCCCACGTTGCCTGACCACAGACAACGGGGGTCTCTAGTTTTCCTGTGGTGCCTGTGGTGGCTGCATCGAAGGCTGCTGCACTGACGGCTGGTAGGGAGCCTGCTGAAAATATGTAGGCTGTGGGTGAAACTGGTGCTGTACCTGGTACTGGGGTGGCATGTTGGAATATGGGTACGCAGGAACAGTCTGGAAGAATGGCTGTGGTACCGGGGCGTGATGGGACTTGTAACCTCCCCGACCGTGCTGACCTCGCAGGCCCCGACCTCGCCCTCGGGAACCACCACCATGGCCGCCCATCCGCTGCTGGTACTGCTGTTTGGCCTGGCAGTCAGCTTTTCGGTGCCCAGGCTGCTGGCACCAGAAGCAACGGAAGACCTTGCTGTGGCGGAGGGGTTCTTGAGAGGTTGAGGCTGGCTGTCGATGACTGTCCTCCAGTCTTGCCGCGGCCACTGTGAATCGCAGCTCCACAATTGTCTGGCTCATAGGCGCTCCGAGGGCTGCGTCTGAATCCGGATTCTCGCGAACCCAGCGGCGGGCCTCGTCCCTAACAGCAAGGAAGGTGATGTTGCCATCTTGCCGCACCAGGCTACGGAGATGTGTCCGCAGCGCAGACGAGATGACCCCGTCCACAAATCGATCCCGCAGGATCGTCGCAGGCACTGCCCCTGGTGTAGTTTCGTTGGTCTGAGTGGCCAGGGCCGACGAGGCTTGGGCGTAGGCCAGGAGGTGCTCGGTGATCCCTTGTCTTCTGGCGTGGAGTTTGTTCATGCGATCAATGACCGGGTAGGACTGTAGAAAGGTACTGGCTATAACGTCGATTACCTGTGCAGCAGTAGCCCGCTGGTCTGCTGGCCGAACCAGGACTTCTTCTTCAGCTGCCATACGAAGGAAACTGATGATCCATTCCGCGCCCGTCTCCGCTGGAATGTTGTACGCACGGATGGATCGCTTGGCTGCGTCGATGAAGCTAGCAGCTGCCGAGCATCCTGTCTCGTCCCCAGTAAAGGTGGGAAGATGTCGCGGCTGGATGGCTGGCTGAACGATGATATGTGGTGGAGGCTGTTGGTCCCCCATGTCTCGCCCTGCTTGCCGCTCTTCTTCAACGAGGCCCGGCGCCTGCTGCCTGCGTTGGTGTCGCCTGCGCCGCCCTGTCATGGCCACCTCAGCATTCCGCCCTGCATTGCTTTTGTTGGTTAGCTCCTTCTCCCACTCATCCTGCTCGCAGCGCCAGTTGTGACTGAGCCGAGGGGATCTGATGATGTGCAGGTGGTGTGGGTTGTGTTTGACAAAGGGAGCTAACTACTGTCCATGGTTCTGGTTCTTTTATTTCATAACCAACAATAAAAAGCAATACCTGAAAAATAAAAATAAAAGGATATAAGCAAACAATGTTAAAGAATATAAAACTAAGGAAAAGGAAAATGTCATGCACCAGTAGAAAACCAATAACTAATCAAATGAACTATACCAAAGCAGTCCACTAAATCTCTACTCAAAGACTAAATACTAAAATACACAAATTAGGAGGCCAATAAACTCAATATAGTCTTACAGAAGCGAGCCACTATGATTTGGAATCATAGAGGTATGCTACCGTAAATATGGCCACAAGCAAGCACATCATCACTAATGACTGCACTAGCGGTAGCATGACAGATGCGCTCCAATAGGTATAGAGATCCTAGAGGTGGACACCTGCATGCAACAAATTTAGCTGCCACGTTCCCGTAGGATTCAGAATCCTAGGGGCGCGCAACTGCGTATAACAGAATTGAGTCACTCCCTATTCAAACCACCAAATCATAACCGATGAATTATCATTAATATAACTAATAACTAGTACCCGTGTTATCAGCCACGTTCCAGTAGGATCGAGGATCCTAGGGGTTCGCAGCTGAGTACGGTGTGATTAAATGAAATCAATGAGTAACTATGTAATTGCATGGCTAAATGGCAAGTAACTAATGCATGACGCCAAGTAAAGAACTAAGCATGGCAATGCATAAACAAACATGGCGGATCGTAGTGACGTCAATGAGTAGCGCGGGAAAGAGACACAGGTAAGGGGGGGGGGGGGGGGTACTAGCGAAGCGATAGACAAAGGAGAGAGAAGACAGAGCATAGAGTCAAAATAGCAAGCGAGCACAACATAAGAATGGATACCAAAATTACTAACATGAATTAAACAAAGCGATGCTGATAAATCAAGATTGACAAAGTATCCTTGGACCAAGTTTGAAGACTGTGGTTTGAATAGTCTCCGAGAAAATGCTAACGTTAAAGTTTACCACGTACGACGGCGGACGGACGACCATGGCCCCGAACACAGACTCACTTTTGCTTCGCACGTGAGCCAAAAACGTGTGCACATTCAGCAGAAAAAACAAAAACAAAACACCAACGTGAATAAGGCGGGTCCGACTTCAGTTTATTGCTGCCATGTTCAGCCCAAAGGCCGCGTCAGATGTACTGAGGCTGAGTTCTGTACTTTCAGTAACCTTAACTTCAGCATATATTTAAACTTTTTAAGTGTTACACAATAGAGACAGTGCAACATTAGTATATGTGTGTGGATCGGGCATCTGATAATTTTTCACTGGGCATGCATTATCAAAGCTGGTAACATTTGGACGAAGCATGTGACTGTACACGCAGAAGGCTAACATATAGAACTCACAGAAAGCTACATGTAATGTTCAATGTTTACTTTAAAGTTTTGGCAGTTGCATAATATATAACCGTAAATAAATTTTATAAACAATGCCGCACCGATTTGCACAACTTACGTGCACTGTAAAGACCTGTGAATTTATTTGCCTCACTTGCCTTACATTTATCACAACATGCTATGTATGTCAATGAACAAATGTTAATATGCGAGTTTCGGCATGCGATTTTCACCAACCTTTTGGGCTTGAAACATAACTCATTTCCTATCACGTCCGACGATTAAAATAAACAAATAAATAAAAAATAAAATTGTATGGTTCACGTGCTAAGCCAATCCATATAGTAATTCATCTGGCCTTTTTGTCCCTGACCTTTCTAACAATTTATTAAAGTGTGCAAGTGTTCAAATGTCTTAACATTAGTGAAGTGTTGGCCTTTGTGCCTGTGAATGAAATGAACGCAGTTTTAACACATTTGTCAACTTCCTGTGATCCTTGACCCTTGTGAGGGGTCAACCAAATTAGTATGCATAGGAAGGCTACATCAACACCTATCTTTATGCCAAATTTGTCTGAACATGGCTATTTGGACCTATTTCTTGACCCCAATGTGACCTTAACCTGTGAGACATATGATTATATTTGCCTTGCGACAAACTACCCTTGGGCCAAGTTTGAAGACCGTGGCCTGAATAGTCATTGAGAAAATGCCAACGTTAACGTTTACCACAAACAACGGCGGACGAACGACCACTAGCTCAGTACTATATGGCATAGACTCACTTTTGCTATCGCAAGCGAGCCAAAAAGGACCTCTGAACAAGAAAGGCAAAGTCCTTATGGCTCACGTGTATGACCAATCCACGTAATACGTGTGACCTTGACCTTTCCAACAGGTGACTGAAATGAGCAAGTGTTCAAGTGTCTAAACATAGGAGTTGCCTTTTGTACCAGCGAAATCCGAAGTTTCTCAAAATGTATGCATTTTTCACAAATTTGTTAGCCCTCCATGATCCTTTCCCTCTGTAAGAGGCCGAGTAAATTAGTACGCATTGAAAGGTGTTATCATCAGCTACCTTCAAGCAAAATGTTATTGAAATGTTTCCAAAAACTTTGATAACAAGAAAGGCAAAGCCCTTATGGCTTATGTGTATGACCAATCAACGCAAGTGTTACCTTGACCTTTCCAACAGGCCACTGAAATGAGCAAGTGTTCAAATGTCTCAACCTATGTAAAGGGTTGGCTTTTGTGCGAGTGAAATCCGAGTTTTCTCAAAATATATGTAATTTTCGCAAATTTGTCCACCCTCCGTGACCCTTGACCTTTGTGCGCGGGCGATAAACTGGCATGCACAGGAAGGTGTTATCATCAACTGCCTTTATGCCAAGTTTGATTAAAAAATTTGCAAACAGCTCCGATTCTATAAAAAAAAAAAAAAAAAAACTGACATTGTTCACACTTGCCTGCCCTCCTGTGACCCTTGTCCTTTCCGAATGCATAAAAAGGCCTTATCATCAGGTATCTCTATATCAAGTTTGGGCTTGAACTTGAAAATAGTAAAGTTTTTGTCAAAACATGGCTATTTTAAAACCTATTTCTGGACCCTCTCTTCCACCCCTCTCCATGACCCTTGAACATTTGTTAGGGGACCACTAAATTAGCATGTACAGGAAGATCTCATCATCAGCTACCTTTGTGCCAAACCTCACTGAAAAGTAGGCCGAAACTTTGATAAAAACTACAATTCTATAATAAAAAATAAAAAAAAAACTGGCATTTTTCACACATTTACGGACCTCCTGTGACCCTTGAACTTTCCGAGGTGTCATCCAAATTAGCATGCATAGAAAGGTATTACCATCAGGTACCAAGTTTGGGTTTGAAGTGAAAAATTGTATTTGAGGAGAAACAATTTGTGTCAAAATATGGCTATTTTTTTACCCCTTTCTGGACCCCTTGTGGCTTTGACCTTTAAGAGAGGTCACTGAAATTGGTATGTTTAAAAAGGTTTTACCACGTAATACCATTGGGCAAAGTTTGAAGTCTGAGGCTTGAATAGTCTGTGAGAAAATGCCAACGTGAAAGTTTACCACGGACGACAGACGGCGGACAGATGACGGATGACCCATTACATTGGACTATTTCCATCAGCCAAAGTCCATCAATGCGATCAAGGTGAAATACATACAATACTGTCTTAAGGCCCCGCCACACGGGCCGGTTGTGCCCCGATTTTGAAGCCGATTCCGATCCGTTTGCGATCGGATGACGTCAATTATCCGATCCGGTCCCAATCGGCTGGGAAACGGCTGACTAGAACCTGCTCTATTTTCCCGATCCGATTCGGTCCCGATCGTAAGCTTCAACCAATCAGAGCGCGTCTCGCAAAGCATGTCGTTTCAACACGGTTTGCAAATGGCCGAACACGCATGTTGTGATCAGTACTACCGCCGTTGCCGCTGATGTTTCACACGCCTCTTCCCGAATATGATCCAAAACTGCTGATAATGCAAGCACATCATCATCACTGTCAAAACTAGCAGTCATTTTGCAGAACAGGTACGACTTTGATCTTCGGTTCAAACCGGTCGGCTAAACTTGACAAGTCGAGAAATGTCAGTGTGGCACTGCACACGGTTTTTAGTCCGGCCCGATCACCTACCGATTCGAAAACTGATCGGGAATCGGCCTCAAAACCGGGCTCGTGTAGCGGGGCCTTTACAGAAATCTCACAGCATCAAACAAACACAATTTCCGATAGCCGTATGTCACAATATAGTGATAATTAACCTTTTTACATGTGTATATAAGCAACAGAATTAGAAATAACATACAAATAATAACAAGGTAACGTAACTTTCCATCTTTATAACTAGAGAAATGGTAATTTCCGTCTCAGAAACGAGACTTGGTTTACATTTGTAAAGCGTCGTAAATTGTGATGCTTTAACAGAAATGTTATGTTGCAAAGGAAGTGCATGTGATGAATCATCCTTTCTCTTTCTCTGCTGTAAAAATGTCAGTATCCTTTCTTTTGTCTCTTTTTCAAAGGCACAGACATTTGAACACATCAACACAAATGAAACCATGAACTAGAGTGACGCAAACTTTTCAAATCAAGTTACATTTGCTGCTTAGATATATCACACTACTTCACTTTGGATAATCGGCACACACATACACACACCCTTACCCACACAGTTGCGTAGGAAAACATTTTTCATTTGGGGAGCCCAGCGCGCCAGACGTGTTATTTCCAAGAAGGGACAATAGTCCAACCTTGAAAGATGAAATAACGGGGGCGGGTGTGGGGTGGGGTGGCGGGGGGAGGGGGGGGGGCAGGAGGGGAGGAGGAGAAGTAAGCGACAGTCCACCCTTGTAAAAATCAAGGATGTAATCCTGGAAATGTTATGAGATTTTATTATACAAATTTCCTAGAATATTTCCTTCTCCAGATAACCAATAAAAATATATACTTTTAATGTGTTCGTCTCCAGCAAGAACGGCAAATCCCATTAAGCTCAAGTGCATGATCGATCCAGATAACTGATCTGACTTTTGTGACAATTTTTCCAACACTAAGTTGCTGAAGTGTTCAAGTGTCCTAACATAAGTAAAGGGTTGGCTTTTTAACCTGCAAAATCCGTGTTTCTCAAAACGATGTATGCATTTTTTCGCACTTCTGTAAACCTCTCATGGCGCTTGGCGTTAGCGAGGAGTCAACCAAATTAGTATGCTTAGATAAATCTTATCATCAAATACCTTCGGGCCAGATTTTAAATGAAAGTTTGCAAAAATGCTATAAAACTATAATTGTACCAAAAACAGGCAATTTTCACATATCTGCCGATCTCTTATGACCCATGACCTTTCCGAGGGGTCATCAAAGTTAGTATGCATAGATAGGTCTTAACACCAGGTATCTATGTGTACCAAGTTTGTGTTTGAAGTGTGAATAGTACTTGAGAATTTGTTTTAGGGGGGAGGGGGGGAGGAGGGGATCAAAATAAGGGTTATTAATTTTTTTAAACCTATTTCCAGATCTTTTGTAACCCCTGACCTTTCCAAGGGGTCATCCAAGTTAGTATGCACAGGAAGGTCTCACCATTATGTATCTCTATACCAAGTTGGGCTTACAGTTGTGAATAGTATTTCAGAATTTTTGTTGTTGTCAAAGTATGGCTATTTTTTGCCTAGTTCATGATCCCCTGACCTTTTTGAGAAAGTCAGTGATATTGGTATGTTTATAGGGTCTTGCCACAAAGAATCCTTGGGTCAAGTTTACAGACTGTGGCTTGAATAGGAAGTCTCTGAGAAAATGTCACCATTGAAGTCTACCATGGATCATGGCAGACGACCACTGGCTCATTACATAGATTCAATTTTTTCTATCATGACCCAAAACGTGCGTGCACCACATTCCCCTCCTCCCCCCCCCTTTTTCCTACGGGCCACTGCCACACACATATAGACCCCTTGACTGAGCATGTACATAATAAGAAGTATCATGTACAAAATCTCATACAGTACAGGACATTTTTTCATATTATTAACTTATGTCCGAAATAACAAAAAGAGATCGATTGACTATGGCAGTTCACGGCTGGTGCCGTGGTTGGTTGTCTTGGCATTATGAGAAGGCACGGCACTGATCTGGCACGTTCCTTGAACTACTATCCCCGTATGCAAAAAGATCCTCGGGCCGACTTGGCCGCAGTTTGTCCCGCCGCGCATGGCTATGAGCGGGCCAAACTGCAGCTGATGACGGCCAAAGGGCCATTTGCTCACTGGGATGGTCGATACGTCTCTTTCTGTACGAGGATGCAGTCTGTCAGCTCAGGAACTCCAGTCCTGTCTTCTGCTACAGTTCGGCACCAATCCAGCTGATGTTGAAAACTTCACAACAAACGAGCAAACATGATAGATTTAAAAACGAAAAGTGCTAGTAATTTAGGAAAACTATCAAATAGGTAGAATAGGTAAAAGCACCGTCAGGGAAGATTTATGTTATATAGTGCTCCCTTCAAAGTTGCTGGTCTCTCCATCTCCCGCATATTAATTTATGTGCTAACTGTAGGATTGGGCAGCCCCGTTAGAGCTGACCTGATATTATGCCCCATGGCAATCTGACACTATCCTTGAACTATCACATTTGATTCATTTACCAAAGCTATTAAATGCGCCTGTTTAAGGTGGAAAGTCTTTTCTTAAACAAGAATGGCAAATCCTTCAAGGCTCACGTGCATGACCGATCCACATAATTAATGACCTTGTGACCTTGACCTTCCAACAGGTCACTAAAATATGAAGTGTTCAAGTGTTCTAACATACCATAAGGAAAGAGTTGTACCCGCAAAATCCACGTTTTCTCCATATTTACACATGTTTCACTTTTGTCAACCTCTATGACCCTTAACCTTTTTGAGTATAGGTAGTGAACCAAATTAAGATGCACAATAGGGTCTTATCATCAGCTATCTTTCTGCCGAATTTGACAGAAAAGTTTTTACAAAAGTCGTGATAAAAACTAAAATTCTACAAAAATATACATTTTTCACATCATTTGCCTCTTTTGCGACCCTTGATCTTTCCAAGAGGTCATCCAAGTTAGCATACATAGGAAGGTCTTACCATCAGGTATCTCTGTACCAGGTTTGGGATGAAAGTTATAAATAGTATTTGAGAAAAAAAAAAAAAATCAGAAAATGGCTATTTATTACCTATTTCTTGATCTCTTGTGACCCTTGACCTTTCAGAGGGTCATCCAAATTAGTTACATAGGAAGGTCTTACTATCAGGTATCTCTGTACCAAGTTTGGGTTTTAAGTTGTGAATAGTATTAAAAAACAACACCTTTTGTCAAAATATGGCTATTTTTTTACCTATTGCCTGAGGCATTGTGACCCTTGACCTTTTCCATGGATCAACCAAATTAGCATGCATAGAAAGGCATTACATCAGGTATTTTTATACCAAGTCTGCGTTTGAAGTTGTGAATAGTGTATGGCAATTTTTGACCCATTTTCTGGTTCCCTGACCTTTAAGGGATGTCACTCAAATTGGTATGTTTAGAAAGGTCTTGCCACAAAGTAAAGTATCCTTAACCCTTGGGCCAAGTTTGAAGACTGTGGCTTGAATAGTCTCTGAGAAAATGCCAACGTTAAAGTTTACCATGGACGACGGCGGGAACGGACCACCACTGGCCCAGAACATACTCATTTTTGCTTCGCACGAGAGCCAAAATGTTTTAATTCATTGAAGACGTGCCGCCTAAAGGGCGTTCGTCTTTGCGCGTAATTGAGAAACAAGAAAGGCAAAGCCCTTATGGCTCATGTGTATGACCAATCCACACATGTCTGACAATAAGTAAAGGGATGGCTTCTGCACTAACAAAATCCATGTTTCTCAAAATTTAATTAGTTTTCACATGTCTGTGAAACCCCCTTCACCCTTGACCTTTGCGATGAGTCGACTAAATTAGGATACATAGGAAGGTCTTATTATCAGCTACCTTTTTGCCAAATTTGATTGAAAAGTTTGCAAAAATATTGATAATAACTACAATTATTGGCGTTTTATACACATTTGTTGACCTCTTGTAACCCTTGACCTTTCTGAGGGGTCATTCAAATTAGTATGCATAGATAGGTCTTACCATCAGGTATCTCTGTAGCAAGTTTGGGTTTGAAGTTGTGAATAGTAATTGAGAAAAAAACATTTATTGTCAAAATATAGCTATTTTTTACCTACTTCCTGAGCTCTTGTGACCCTTGACCTTTCCGAGGTGTTATCCAAATTAGTATGCATAGATAGGTCTTACCATCAGGTATCTCTGTAGCAAGTTTGGGTTTGAAGTTGTGAATAGTATTTGAGAAAAAAAAATCTTTTGTCAAAATATGGTGATTTTGGACCTATTTCTTTAGCTCTTGTGACACTTAACCTTTCCAAGGGATCAACCAAATTAGTATGCATAGAAATGTCTTACCATCAGGTATCTTTGTAAAAAGTTTGGGTTTGAAGTTGTGAATAATATTTGAGAAAAAAATATCTTTTGTAATAATATGGCTATTTTGGACCTATGTCCTGAGCTCTTGTGACCCTTGACCTTTCTGAGGGATCAACCAAATTAGTATGCATATAAAGGTCTTACCATTAGGTATCTTTGTACCATGTTTTGGTTTGAAGTTGTGAATAGTATTTGAGAAAAAATAACTTATGTGTAAAAATACCTATTCTGATATATTTCCTGATCCTCTGTGACCTTGACCTTTGTGAGAGGTCACTGAAATTGATATGTTTAAAAAGGTCTTGCCACAAAGTATCCTTTTGCCAAGTTTGAAGACTGTAGCTTGAATAGTCTCTGAGAAAATGCCAACGTTACAGTTTACCACAGACGACGGACGGACGACCACTGGCCCAGAACATAGACTCACTTTTGCTTCGCACGTGAGCCAAAAATCAATTATGTCAAAATTTGTAATTTGTGACCTATTTCCTGATCCCTATGACCTTGACTTTAAGGGAGGTCACTCAAATTAGTATGTTTAGAAAGGTTTTGCCACAAAGTGTCCTTGGGCCAAGTTTGAAGACTGTAGTTTAAACAGCCTCCGAGAAAATGCCAATGTTACAGTATACCACGGACGAAGGACGGACGACTACTAGCCCAGAACACAGACTCACCTTTGCTTCGCACGTGAGCCACACACACACACACACACACACACACACACACACACACACACACACACACACACACACACACACACACAAATCGCGAATCCTGACTAATCAGATCAAAAATGCAAACTCTAGTTTATACAGTCTCATTTAAGATGCAATACATACTATTAGAGATATCCATAGCAGATTGATTCACAGCATCGTTTTAAAGGCGAGGTGTACTACGCGTTTGGAGAATTCTGCGAAGGCCGTCACCAGGTAGTATAGCTCTCCGTCGTTTCCATCATCGTCTGGGAAAAAAACAGTTAAGAACTGCCAACAGTTCACTGGCACACAAGCTGGCAGACTGTTAAATGTGCTTTGTAGCGTTTCCAAAATTTCCACCAGTCACTTTCCAATCAATCGCCAAGCAGAGCATGATGCACCGCTGCTGATTTTGAAAACTGACCGCTGGACTATTTTCGAAACATGCTATGAGTTTACCTACGCCATATACATGATAATTCTCATAGCTGTCTTCTTTCAACACAAAAAGATATGTATGGTGATAGTTGTACAATCTAAACTGATATTCTTGCTGACTATAGATCGTTAATCTGCTTTTCAATTTGTCTGATTGTCAATATCTCTCTGTCTATCGGTCTGTCTCGCATACTCCCTAATACGATTTATTTATTGGGGGGGGGGGGGGGGGGGGGTAACGCCGAGCAGACGATTAGGGTTATCTCACGGCGGGATGGGTAAAAATCTGGTCAGCCAGACTAAAAGAAAGGTTTTAAGACAAGATGTCCTTAAAAATATGTTATGCTAAAATGTCGCACGAGTCTTTAAAAGTTTAAAAGAAACGTCTACAGACTCTCAAACAGGGCAGAATAATGAAATTTACAGAGTCTACGAATGCTTAGATCTTGTTTAAAATATTGCATTCTCTCAAGAAATTGAATATTTTGTCCGGGGGAACATCCCGGAACAAAACCTTCAAAGAGTCTGCTGTGAAGTGTTTATAGCTTGTGTCAGTTAGATCGGCACAAGGCAGCAAAAGTGTCGAACAGAAAACTGCTCGACACAGGCATAACACCATGGACGCTCATCCTGTTTTAGTAAGTAAGAGTGCGTAACATAAGTGTGCCCGATGTGGAGCCGAGCAAGGACAGTCTGCTCACGGCGGCTGCCGCAGCGATAAGGTAGACTGTCGGACACCGTAGGAAGAGCTTCATGCAGCTTGTTCGCTTCCTCTTTGTCCCACTCGGACTGCCACTCGCGGGCTATGTACGCACTAATCGCAGATTTTAAATCACTATAAACAGGCTGTGTGTCAGGGACAGGGTCATTGCGGGCATCGTTGGCAGCAGAATCTGCGATCCTGTTGCCTTCTATACCCACATGGCCCGGGACCCAAATAAAAATGATGTCATAATATTCCTTCATCAAGTCTGCGTAGAGCTCTCTAATCTGCACCAGCAATGGGTGGTCTGTTCCCGCGCCCTGAAGGGCCTGTGGGGCAGAAAGAGAGTCAGACAATCAGGAAGTTCCTTTCCCGAGACTGATAGGCATGCTTGCGTGCCAGCAGAATTGCCTGCAGTTCTGCGCTAAATACAGAGGAATGGTCAGGGAGGCGGAGCTTAAATGGGCGTCTAGGCGGCGAGAAGACACTGCAGCCACAGCCACTCTCCCATCCTCAGACTTGGACCCATCCGTATAAAGACGACAATAGCCAGGAAAAATTGAAAGGAGTTCATTGAGGCTCTGTTGGTATATGACTGGTGGAGTACAATCCTTCTTGTGGGCGGTCAAGTCCGCAAGATGTCAGGAACTGGTAATAGCCAGGGTGGAGTGATGTGTTGCAGAGATTCAGAAACTTTGTCCAGGTCTACTCCGGCCGCCTGCAGATGATGTCGGACACGGAAGGAAAGTGGACGGACAGCTCCCGGATGAGCATCGTAAATCTCTGCAAACGACGGGTTAAAAAAACAATCATAGGCAGGATTGTCTGGATGGGCCTTCAGCTTCAGAACATAGCTGAGCATGAGGCGGATGCGGCAGAGCCTGAGAGAAGGCTCCCCTGCCTCTGCATACAGACTAGGACTGGAGATGTCCTGAAGGCCCCCAGACATATTCGCATACCTTGATGGTGAATTATGTTCAGAGACTGTAGAACAGACTTGGAAGCCGAGCCATATACCACAGAGCCGTAATCCAGTTTAGACCGAACAAGGGCCCGGTACAGTTTTAGTAAGACAATGCGGTCTGCACCCCAGTCAGTACGACCAACGACACGAAGAACGTCGAGGGCCTTCTGACAAGAGGTTCTAAGGTAATTAATATGGTTGCAGAAGGTCAGTCTTTTGTCAAAGATGACCCCCAGAAAATTTGCCTCCTCGGCCAACTTACTAATACGAGAGAAAAAAACAAAAAAACAAAAAACCACACCAAGAAAAAGAAAAAGGGGAAAAAAACACCAAGAAAAAAACAAAAAACCACACCAAAAAACCTCTGTGGAACCAAATAAGCCATGCCGGAAAAAAGAAAGACGGAGGACTGACCCGAGTCGCTGAAGTCATGCATGTCCAGAATGAGTTCTTTGAACATGTCGACCAGGCCGTTAACGAACTGAAGGCGGTCCCGCGCGTTGTCCATGGCCTGAAGCACATTCTGAACCAGCCCTATGATGTGACTCAGGCCACGGTTGGTCTTCACACACACCTAGGCATGAACATCATCGGCATCTTCACCATCATCGATACTGCAATAATCATTATCATCCTATCTAATCAATCTATCCATCCATCCATCCAATCACTATAAATCCATCCATCCCATATATATCCATCCATCAGTCAGTCAGTCCATCCATTCGTCAGTTCGTCTATCTGTCTATCCAATTTCTATATATTCCTGTGCCAAAAGTTTACACCTCGAAATGGAACAAGCAAGCAAAAAATGAAGATGAGTTTTTCAAAAGCAGACCTACACAGGGCAATGCGGGGTTCATTCCCCTATACGGATCTGCATTTGGAAAGATAACTGCTGCATGTGTGTTTGAGATATCAGGTGTTTTGTATGTCTACATGTCGCGTGACGCTTGTAACACAGGACACAGTAAAATGACCAATAACAAGGAATCAGAAAATAATCTCAACACACAACCTTGATAAAATCGTTGCAGAAAGTACTTGCTACAGCCCATCAAATGGTGCACTGAAGTTTCTGGACCACTGGTTGTGTAATGGGCATATTGTCTACTGTGTCCTGCATTACAAGCGTCACGCACTTTCTCACAAATGCTCTCTTAGTCATGAACAACAATGCAATGAACCAAAAGACCTCTGTGACTTTATCTGATGTGTCATTTTCTGTTTTAAAAATACTGTACTGTGAACAAAAAAAGGCAGATTATCAACCCCAGTTGGCTAGCCGCGGTCAACGGGCATCTTCTCCTGCGGTCAAAAAACAAGAAAGAATAACGGATCCACTCTCATGACGACCACGACCGGACTCAACGTAGCATGCTGGAACGTCCGAACCATGCTCGACAAAGCAGACAGCGGACGCCCTGAGCGTCGCTCCGCCCTCATTGCCCATGAATTGCGGAGGTTAAACATCGACATCGCCGCGCTCAGCGAAGTACGCCTTCCGGACGAAGGCAGCCTCCAAGAACTTGGTGCTGGGTACACCCTCTACTGGTCAGGCAGGCCTGCATCAGAAAGACGGCTTTCAGGCGTGGGTTTCATGGTCAAGACATCCATTGCGACTAAGCTGGAAAACCTACCAACGGGCCACTCAGACCGCATCATGTCCATGCGCCTCCCACTGAGACACCAGCAGCACGTCACCCTTCTCAGTGTGTACTCCCCAACCCTCCTGGCAGAGCCTGCTGAAAAGGACAAGTTTTACACTGACCTGCGCAGCCTCCTACAGAGTACCCCTGCAGACGACAAAGTCATCATCCTTGGCGACTTCAACGCCAGAGTGGGCCAGGACTCTGAAGCCTGGAAAGGAGTCCTCGGCAAGCATGGCGTGGGGAACTGCAATGACAATGGCCGCCTACTGTTGGAGTTCTGTGCGGAGCAGCAACTGGTCATCACCAACACTACTTTTCAGCAAAAGGACAGTCGAAAGACCACCTGGATGCATCCTCGCTCCAAACACTGGCACCTTATCGACTATGTCCTAGTGCGTCAGAGGGACCGCAGTGACGTCCTCCTCACCAGAGTGATGCCCAGCGCAGAGTGCCACACTGACCACCGCCTTGTCCGCTGCAAACTCAGGCTCCACTTCAAGCCAAAACCCAAGAAATGGGGGCCCCCCAAGAAAAAGCTTGACGTTGCCAGCCTTCAGCGTGACGATGTGAAAGCTGCCTTTCAGACAGATTTACAGCGCAGGCTCAAAGACACAGCGGACCCAGTAGACTCCTCCCCTGAAACACTTTGGGAACAACTGAAAACTGCTATTGCAAAATCCTCTGCAGAAGTCTTGGGTTTCGCCAGAAAGAAGAACAAAGACTGGTTTGACGAAAACGATGTAGAGATCCAGGAACACCTAGCAAAAAAAAGAGCCGCCCACCAGGCCCACCTAGCCCAGCCTTCCTGCCCTGTGAAGAAGTCTGCCTTCCGCCTCGTCTGCAGCAGTCTCCAGCGCAAGCTCAGAGATCTCCAGAATGAGTGGTGGACCAGACTTGCACAGAGGACCCAGCTTTGTGCTGACAATGGTGACTACAGGGGCTTCTACGAAGCACTGAAAGCAGTGTATGGTCCCAAGCACCTGGTACAAAGTCCCCTGCGAAGCGCGAATGGCCAGGCACTCCTCACAGATAATACCTCCATCTTAAACCGCTGGTCGGAATACTTTCAGAGCCTCTTCAGCGCTGAGCGCACTGTTCAAGAAGCAGTCGTCCTACAAATCCCACACCTCCCAGTAAAGGTTGAATTGGACGAACCGCCCACCGCTGAAGAGACCCTCACAGCCATCCACCAGCTCAAGAGTGGCAAAGCAGCAGGCATTGATGGAATACCGCCAGAGATCTGGAAACATGGAGGCACAGCACTGCACAACAAGCTCCATGACCTCTTTCTCTGCTGCTGGGAGGAAGAAACACTACCAAAAGATCTCCGTGATGCAGTCGTTATCACCCTGTACAAGAACAAAGGCGAGAAGTCTGACTGTTCCAACTATCGGGGAATTACCCTGCTGTCCATTGCTGGGAAAATCCTTGCAAGGCTGCTCCTGAATCGGCTGGTACCTGCCATCGCTGAAGACCAACTCCCAGAGGGCCAGTGTGGCTTCAGAGCAAACAGGAGCACCACCGATATGGTCTTTGTGCTGAGACAGCTACAGGAGAAGTGCCGCGAGCAGAACAAAGGGCTGTACGTAACATTTGTCGACCTAACAAAAGCGTTCGACACTGTAAGCAGGCAAGGCATGTGGCAGATCCTGGAGCGACTTGGCTGTCCCCCAAAGTTCCTCAACATGATTGTCCAGCTACACGAGGACCAGCAAGGCCAGGTCAGACTCAACAATGACCTCTCAGAACCATTCCCTATTCTCAACGGCGTAAAGCAGGGCTGCGTGCTGGCACCGACCCTCTTCACCATCTTTTTTAGCATGATGTTGAAGCAGGCCACAGTGGACCTCGATGATGACGATGCAGTGTACATCAGGTATCGTCTCGATGGCAGCCTGTTCAACCTCAGACGACTGCAGGCCCACACGAAAACCCTAGACCAACTGATTCGTGAGCTGCTTTTTGCTGATGATGCTGCCCTCGTTGCACACACAGAGAGAGCCCTGCAGCGCATCACGTCTTGCTTCGCAGATGCTGCCCAGCTCTTTGGACTCGAGGTCAGTCTGAAAAAGACAGAGGTCCTCCATCAGCCGGCACCCAAGACAGTGTATCGCCCTCCTCACATCACCATTGGCGAGTCTGAACTAAAGTCAGTGCACCAGTTTACTTACCTTGGCTGCATTATCACGTCGGACGCCAAGCTGGACAAGGAGCTTGACAGCAGGCTGGCAAAAGCGAACAGCGCTTTCGGGCGACTTTTCAAGCGGGTGTGGCACAATCAACAGCTGAAAACAGGCACCAAGATCAGCGTGTACAGAGCTGTGGTCCTCACCACCCTGCTGTATGGTTCCGAGTCCTGGGCCCTCTACCGCAGCCAACTACGACTCCTCGAACGCTTCCACCAGCGCTGCCTGCGTACCATCCTGGGCATTCACTGGAGTGACTATGTCACCAACGTCGAGGTCCTTGAACAGGCTGAAACTGTGAGCATCGAGGCTTTGCTGCTGCGGACACAGCTCCGCTGGGCGGGGCATGTCTCCAGGATGGAGGATCATCGCCTACCAAAGATCGCCCTGTTCGGCGAGCTTGCTACTGGACACCGTGACAGAGGGGCACCAAAGAAGAGATACAAAGACTGTCTCAAGAAGTCACTTAGTGCCTGCCAAATCGACCACCACCAGTGGTCTTCGCTTGCTGCGGACCGTGACACCTGGCGCTCCACCATTTACAAGGCAGCTGTCTCCTTTGAGGACTCTATCAGAGCTAGCCTTAAGGACAAGCGGCTCAGGAGAAAAAACAGAGATGCCGCAGCTCAGAACCCTGGCCATACCTTCCCCTGCAGCCACTGCGGTCGAACCTGCCTGTCTCGGATTGGCCTCCGCAGCCACGAACAAGCCTGCAGACGTCGTGGGCAACTCCTATAAAATCTTCGTTCGCGAAGTCAAGCCAAGAGGCGTCCCCTGGGAGGTGGATAGGGGGTCCCTCGCGAGAGGGGTGCACCGAATGAAATAAGGTGCCGTGAACCAACATGGTCTAAGGGAAGGTGACCCCGACAGAAAACCCCTGGTCCTCCTAGTAAGGGGGTTGGGCGTGGGGGTAGCTTCCCCACCCTACAAAAAAGGAAATAGCTACAAAAACGCCGACGAAAAGACAAACAGTAATTCCTTTCATGGAGGAGGAAGTTTCTTCTAACAGAAGATTTATGACGTCCTGTGGTGAAAGCCGGAAGTCTTCGGAAGCCACAGGACCGAGCCGCCTCTCTCTATCCAGGGACACAACCATGGGCACATGGAACGTCAAGACCATGTACCAGAGCGGCAAGGCCGCCCAGATAGCAGCGGAAATGCAAAAGTACAACCTTTCCCTGCTAGGTATCAGTGAAGCCAGATGGACGCAGTCTGGCCAGAAAAGGCTGTTAAGTGGGGAGATGATTCTGTATTCAGGCCATGAAGAGAAGAATGCCCCCCCCCCCCCCCCCCCATACAGAAGGAGTAGCATTCATGCTGTCACCAGTGGCACAGAGAGCGCTGATGGGCTGGGAACCTCTTGGGCCAAGAATTATCACAGCAGCCTTTAGAACCAAGAAAAAGCTCAAGCTGAACGTCATCCAGTGTTATGCGCCCACTAATGACAGTGACGAGGAAGAGAAACAAGGGTTCTACGACCGACTCCAGAGTGCCGTGGACAAATGTGCGGAGCGAGACATCACCATCGTCATGGGCGATTTTAATGCCAAAATAGGGGAGGACAACACCGGATACGAAGAGGTGATGGGGAGACAGGGACTAGGGGAGATGAGTGAGAACGGGGAGAGGTTTGTAGACTTTTGTGCTCTAAACAGACTTGTCATTGGAGGCAGCATCTTCCCACACAGAAGAATACACAAAGCAACGTGGGTCTCACCTGACCATACTACAGAGAACCAAATAGACCATATCTGCATTAGCAAGAAATTTAGAAGATCCCTTCAAGATGTTCGAGTGAGGAAGGGAGCAGATATCGCCTCAGACCACCATCTGCTCACCTTAAGAATAAAGCTCAAGTTAAAGAAAAGCCGCACAGAGACAACAAGAAGATAGCGCTATAATGTAGGCCTCCTGAGAGAGACTGGAGTGAGAGAAGAGTTCAAACTGGTGCTGTCCAACCGGTTTCAAGGGCTACAGGAGCTAGTAAATGAAGAGGAGGCGGTCACCACAGAGCAGCAGTGGAAGGCAGTTAGAGAGGCGCTGAACTCAACCTGCAAAGACACTGTAGGGTTCAGGAAACACCATCACAAGGACTGGCTGTCGGCACAGACCTTGAAGAAGATAGAAGTGAGGAAGCAGAAGAAAGCAGTTGTCAACAACAGTCGCACGAGAGCAGCCAAAGCAAGGGCACAGGAGCAATACTCGGAAGCCAACCGCGAGGTGAAGAGGAGTATCAGGGCAGACAAGAGGGCCTACACAGACAGCCTGGCAGCAGAGGCAGAAAAGGCAGCAGGCAGCGGCAACATGAAACAGCTCTACGACATTACCAGAAGATTGTCGGGCAAGTATGGCCATACAGAAAGACCAGTAAAAGACAAGGAAGGCAAGCCTATTGCAGACAGAGCAGACCAACTCGACAGATGGGCCGAGTATTTTGAAGAGTTACTGAACAGACCCAGCCCACCCGACCCCCAGACATCCAGCCAGCAGAGACCGACCTACCCATCAGCTGTGACAGACCCAGCCGGGAAGAGATCAGAAGAGCAGTGGCATTTTTGAAGAACGGCAAAGCAGCAGGGCCAGATGGCATCCCAGCGGAGTCTCTGAAAGCAGACATAGAGACAACAGTAGAGATGCTGTACCCACTGTTTGGAAAGATCTGGGAAGAGGAGGTGATGCCGGCTGACTGGAAGGAGGGGTACCTAATCAAGCTTCCCAAGAAAGGTGACCTCAGCAAGTGTTCCAACTATAGAGGAATCACCTTGCTGTCAGTACCAGGAAAGGTCTTCAACAGGATCATCCTGGAGAGAATGAAGAGCTCCTTTGACCCCCAGCTGAGAGACCAGCAAGCAGGATTCAGGAAAAACCGATCATGTACAGACCAGATCGCCACTCTCCGCATCATCGTGGAACATTCTCTGGAGTGGAACTCCCCGCTGTACGTCAACTTTGTGGATTACGAGAAAGCATTTGACAGCGTGGACCGAGAGACTCTGTGGAAACTCCTACGACACTACGGTGTACCCACAAAGCTCGTCCGCCTGATCAAGAGCAGCTACGATGGCATGACATGTCGCGTGATCCACGAAGGGCAGTTCACCAGGGAGCTCCAGGTCAGAACCGGTGTCAGGCAGGGGTGTCTGCTGTCTCCGTTCCTCTTCCTACTGACCATAGACTGGGTCATGAAGAGGACCACAGAGCAGAGAAGAAGCGGAATACAGTGGACACTGTGGACACAGCTTGACGACCTCGATTTTGCAGATGACTTGGCATTACTGTCCCACACGCATCAACAAATGCAGGACAAGACCACGAGGCTTGCTGACATCTCGTCCCAAGTGGGCCTCACCATCCACAAACAAAAAACAAAGACAATGAGGCTGAACGCAACCAGGGAAGAACCAGTCTTGCTTGCTGGCACCCCGTTGGAGGAGGTGGAGTCCTTCACCTATCTCGGGAGCATCATAGACAAAAAAGGCGGCACTGCTGCAGATGTCAGAGCACGAATCGGTAAAGCCAGAGCAGCCTTTCTCCAGTTGAAAAAAGTGTGGAGTTCCAGAGAGCTGTCACAAAACACCAAAGTCCGGATTTTCAACTCCAACGTAAAAGCAGTTCTCCTATATGGAGCAGAGACTTGGAGATTGACAAAAACCACTGTCAACAGAGTACAGATCTTCATAAACAGTTGCCTTAGAAGAATTTTGAAAATCCACTGGCCAGAGAAGATCAGCAACATCAGACTCTGGGAGAGAACAGAGCAGATAACAGCAGAGAATGAAATTGGGCGAAGAAGATGGGGATGGATTGGTCACAGTCTGAGAAAGCCAGCTTCCAGTATCACTGAAGGTATTTGTGCACCCAGCAAACGCCCATTTCCGCGAAATCGCAAAAAAGACAAAAATAATGTGTCAGATGCCTTCAGACATTTTCTATAGCGCTGGCAGTCCATTTTCAGGCTTACATCATTACAACAGGATGTCACAATTATTATAAACTTGACTAGGTGATGCTGTGATCACTGTGGGTGCCACAGTGGTTGATTTTGTATCCCTACCCCCAAGTTGTAAAAATACACAAAATTAATTAGAAAAAATTACTAAAGTTATTCCATTTCATTTTGACCTCTCTTTACCTATTAAGTTTCAGTAATGTGAGAATAAAGTGCAAGAAAATAAGGAACGTCGGCATCCTTTACGGTACATTCGTGGTGAATGATAGCTTTTTCCCATTTAAAATTGCCAAATTGGGAAACATACGTTGTTTCCGATGCCCTGAGAAATTTTGTATACAACCGATAGGTCTTTGTTAGATTTTATTGGTTAGGATAGAGTACCACAGTTACTCCCAACCTGATTTTGTGATGCTGTGATGCATTTAGGGGCCACAGTGGCTGAATCTGCTGCCCTACCCCCATTTTACCCGTACGCAAAGTAACGCAAAATAATCATAAAAAATTGCTTACGTCATACTCTTAAATATTTTTTGTTGCCAGTTTTTTTTTTTAATTTAAAGTATGTATATTGAGCATAAAAAGTTGTGATCATTTCATTAATTTCAATGTAACCCATCCATTTAATTGTAACTATTTTTAACTGGCTGGTCTTTTAGGTGATATTTTACCTAGTAAGGGTCTAGTAAGGTCTCCCCTTTTCCTTTCATTATTTTCATCTAGAAATGTGTAAATATGAATATGCGTAATAAAGTTTCATGGTTCCTAATAGCCAAAACAATGTTATCAAATACTTAGTTTCCACATGTCGACCACGAGATCTCCACTTCCACCTTCTGCAACATTCAATTTTTTTATGGCCGTCTTTAAATCTTATATTGTTCTGGCTGCCAATAAGTGAGCTGTCAAGAGCTAGGCAGCATGTTTTCAGAGTTTGGTGTACAGGGGCGTGTCTTCTGGTCAGAACTGCCAGCAGACCGCTTCTCTGTATGGACATGTTTGGAGAATGTGCTAAGGAGACTGATTTTCTACGCCAAATTCGCATAGGGCTGTTTCCGCATGACCCAGTCTCACGAAATGAGTCCAGCAGGGTCCTTACGATCTGTGAACATTTGTGAAAGTTGTTAAAAAATGACAAGGTTTTTCAGGGCCCTGGAAAGTCTGTCAATTTCAGTCCTTTTCCTTAAAGTCTGTGAAAGTTTGTAAAAATGACAACGTGCTGGCAAACTTTTGTCTACTTCTTTTTTTTTTCTCCCCCAATTTGTGACTATTCCATTGAAAACGATCATGCTGACGCTTGTTGCAAGTGATCTATATTTAGCTCTGATCATAAAGTGACTGCGTGGTCTTTCTGCTGAACATTCTGATTGGTTGTTTACGCTTCTACCGAAGTCCGCCATTCGCTAAGCGTTCTTTTATTTTGGTATCTCTTCATGCATTAGGCACGGAAGCTTCAAATAATTGCTGATACAGAATGATCTGATTAAAGTGTCTAAACCTTCAGGCTTCAGTTTGGGTTTGTGAAACGTTCCTGCATTTCTGTATGGACCCAGTCCAGAATAATCAGTGCGTAGATGAAAGATGGTGGTCTGGCTCTCCCTGTTCAGCTTGTTGATGTCATCTGCCCACGGGCTGCAGCCGCCATTCTGCTGTTGCCAATCACTTTGTTGTTGTAGTGTCTCCATTCCCAGCTAGTCCAGAATGCACTGGAATCTACTGCAGCACTATTTTGTGGACAGGGCATCCAGTCTATCTTGAAGTTTCCTGGTGAGATAAGTGGATCAAGCTGCTGCCTTTCCCTAGCTAGTGCTCTGCTGCTGTGTTGAGCACCTGCAGATCTGTATGATAGTTGGAGCTGCTGCCGCCAGCTGGTAAGGAGAGGGAGGTAGTAGTGCGGTCTGCACAACAGATGTACACGCCACTTCCTTCATTCCGCACGGCATCTTGTGTGGTATCACAGCTGCTGTGAGGGTAGCGCTTGTGCACAACCTCCAGCACGATGGCTTTGTGCAGTGCCGCAACCTTTGGCAAAGAGTCCGGGAACATTGTTTATGTTGTGTCTTGAAGGCTCTTTCGAGATGTCCAGGTATCTGAAGGGAGCTGTTCACACATCTTTGGGCTTGGTTCCAGGACGTCAGTGTTAGCCCTTTGCAGGACCTTAAGTTGGCGGTTCAGACTTGGGCGTTTCTGACGGTTCTTGGTCTGCTCCTGTAGTCTCCCATGCTGTTGGTGTTTAGTAAGTCTCTTCATCGCGTGTGCTGTTCTGCGTTCCAATGGCTCCAATGTCCTCCATTTCCTAAATTGGGGTGCTCCAGATGGCTCTAAGAATGTCACTGTATCATGAGAATGACCCATGTTCTGCATCTTGTCAAGCCTGGCTTTTTGGGTTTTGCAGGCAGTGTTTCATGTTGTCGATGTAGCTTGGTACCGCACAACTGGTCTGACCGAGCAGGTGTTTGCTTGTGCCAGGATGCTGTAATTTGCGCCAATGTGGTCCCCACCAGTTTCTTCATCAGAGACTTTTTTTTTGCAGCTCTAGCTTCCGTGGCTTCGATGTAAGGCCTCCACGTGAATCCAGTAATTTATTTGTTGCCAGTAAAGTTGGCCTGTCTGTTTTTGGTACTGGAAGGTCTCCAGTTTTGAGGTGACCTCTTCCGTCTGATTGAAAGAGATGGTCTAGCTCAGTTTGAGTGGCCTCTTTCAGTCCAGCTGCTGACTCTATTGGCAGCATCCTGGATTCTGGAGGATGCTATTTTTTGATGTTCTGCTGCGCTCCACACTGCAAAGTCATCCGCATGGAGGATGTTCGAGACGAACCTTGGTACTGTTGTACTGATGTCATTAATGTAGACCAAAAACAGCATCAGACACAACATCTCCCTGAGGTACACCTTCCCCGAGTTTGACAAGAGTGCTGAATGTGCAGACGGTAGAAGCTTCAGCGGCAGCCCCTGTTAAGCATGCCTTAAATAAAAAGAATTACAATTAAATTGATGGGTCACATTGAAATTAATGAAATGATCACAAATGTTTATGCTCAATATGCATATTTTGTTAAGAAAACTGGCAACAAAAATATTTAAAGCGAGGAGCAATTGTTATGATCATTTTTTGTTCCTTTGCATACTACCCCACCCGGGTCTGCCCTGGGGGACTTGGGTGGGGTTAGGTATTTTTTAGTTCCCAGGGTCACCCTGGTCAGCCCCACAGGGTGGGTTTTTCTCTCTATTCTGGGGCATGTGTTTCTGTCTACCCTTTGTCCATTCACCTGTATTTGCCTTTTTCAAACTCTCCCTACTGTCTGCACTGCCTGTAGCTCTTGATATTGGATGTGTGTTGCTAAATGGTCTTAGCTTTATTTAGGCCCCATGTGTTAGGTTTATTTAATGTATTTGACCGGCTGGCGACATACATTCAATGTTCTGTTGTTGTTTTTTTTTTCACAAGCAGTGCAGGCACGTCCTGAGAAAGCCTTGTTGCTGTCGGGACGTTAAGCAATGTACAATCAACCTTTGCATACTGGTAAAATGGGGGTAGGGCAGCAGATTCAGCCACTGTGGCCCCTAAATGCATCACAGCATCATAAAATCAGGTTGGGAGTAACTGTGGTACAAGAGTGAATGCAAGAGTTTATTGTATACAGACCAAGGGGAATTACTCAGCGCTGGACAGACAAATCGTTAGATCCCCTACCCCCGCCTATCAGGCACCCAATCGCCAGCCCACAGAGAAATACATAAGTATAGAGCAAGACGATTATCTACATCATCGAAAAAGGATGCATCAGGTCTCGCTTATAACCCATGTCTTTCCGGAACTTAGGAAGTAGGCAGGAGAAACATACATACACAAACACGAAGGTGCACTACTAAATGTGGTCGGGTAAATACCCTGATTTCCCACAGTAGATGCACACGACAATACACAACAATGTAACGTTATAAATTTGCCTCGAGTTATAGATACTCACAAACCTGTGGGAAATCAGGGTATTTACCCGACCACATTTAGTAGAGCACCTTCGTGTTTGTGTATGTATGTTTCTCCTGCCTACTTCCAAAGTTCCGGAGAAAGACATGGGTTATAAGCGAGACCTGATGCATCCTTTTTCGAGGATGTAGATGATCGTCTTGCTCTATACTTATGTATTTCTCTGTGGGCTGGCCTGATAGGCGGGGGTAGGGGATCTAACTGTTTGTCTGTCCAGCGTTGAGTAATTCCCCTTGGTCTGTATACAATTCTGCCAGCGCTAGCCTCACCTGTCTGGTTTGTAAGAGTTTATTGTGTATAACCCGATTTCAGAAGATGCTCTCCTGTTGCGCAATTTCTGAGCAGCTTTCAGGTGCCCACATTCTTATTTTGAAACACTAAAACCATGCTGTCCAAGAATTTGGCATAACCATTTTAAGTATTTTATTTCTCGAACCATTTTCAAACACAACGTGCAACCACAAAAAAAAAAAGAAAAAAAAAAAGAGGGGACAAAATATTAGGTGTGCTATCACTTTTACTAGAGCATGCGTTTAACTGATGAACTTTTGGCACAGTATCATATATACATCACCCCAGCAGCCCTCACCAAACAGAAGGATGTGATGATGCTGCTAAGCTCGACCACCCGTCCGTTTATGGCCTTGCTGATGAGCATCTTGGATGTCAGCTTGTCGCCACATGCCAGCAGCAGCGACGCCACGTTCTCCGCCAGCCATTCCTCCGGACAACCTAACGTAACAAAACAGAACAATTTTAAAATCTATTTTCGGATCTCTTCTTCTCCTGGGGTGGGGGGGGGGGTGGGGGTGGGGGGGGGGGGGGAGAGAGAGATATGTGCGCATTTTAAATCACAGGAAAATTACTCGGCTATTTCAGAAGGGTGGGTGGGGGAGGGGGAGTGAATGGAGCAGAACAGGAGATAAAGAAATATCAATAAAAGAGCGGGGGTAAGGATCAAGAAAGTGCTGAACAGATGAGATGTTCGGTGGGAAGAGGCTTTCCGTTGGAGATTCAGGCTTGGTGAGCCCTTTCTACCGTCGCCATTAAATCATTGTAGAAACTAGTAATAATCCATACTTATTGTTTCTCGTTGTTATAATATATCGTGTACGCACATGTCGAAATCTGAATAAACAAAATATTATCAAACCACCTCTCCGGGGAGACTGTTCCACTGACTTCACTGTTGTTCCTGGAGAGAATGACATCAGTCGATACTGCGTGCGGTGTGACTGCTGCTCGTGTCAATTATCGTGGGTTCTTCTAGTGGCTGTTTTCCGGTGGCCCAGTGGGTGTTCGTGACAGGTACGGGGATGCAATGTGGATCAGGTGGTAGTGGAACTTGTAGAACGCATTCATAGTATATAGTCAGTACAGTACGCATACAACGATGCAGACCGCTCCTACTTTGTAGTTAAAAATCTAAAGTACTTACTGGTAATTTCATCCAAGATGCTGATGAGTTCGTCCTCCGACCACTCATTACTGTGAGTGTAAAGAGTCTGCATGGCGCAAGAGAGTCCCCCAAAATTCTGAGTCGCGCGTGTCATGTCCACTGACGTGCCGCACATTTGATACCACTGTACCACGCCTGCATAACAAAGCGAATATGCTTTTGAATGCTGTTGTCTTTTTTCTCTCTTCGCCCCCCTCCCCCCCCCCCCCCACCTCCCCCCCCCCGCCCCCCTCCCCGCCCCACCACTTCCCTAAAAGGTGCTTGGAAAACATTATTTTTGGCGCTTCATATTTCGGTCAACATTACGCATAAATCTGAAGACACATTTCACTATTTGTGTTTTTTTGTCTTTGTCGACACACCTAATGAATTTTACGGTGAGCTAGGTCACTTCTATTGTGAAAAATCTTCTCTGCGAAAACATACTCCTTTTCCCTCAAAGCTTCTATCGAAAACCCGTAAATGTTAAATAAACAAAGTACCCGGAGTTTGTTTACATTTTTTCACCCTCAAAATATGTGCATTTTGCCTACTTTGGAACCTGGTCAAAGCGCACATTCTTCGTACGGCAGTGAAAAAAGTTATGTCGTTCGAAAGCCGCTTCTTTCCCTTGCAGCAATTTGTCCTTCGCCCTATAGTTTAGCAGATTACGCAATTTGTGCAGAGGCCGTAAGTAGTTCGTCAAAAGAGTAACAATGGTTTGCAGGTACGAAATGAAAGTACTAATGCCATATGGTTTATGCTTAACAACAATATTTGTCCTTAGGATGGAGACATTTTTGTAAAAGTGTTTTTCGAACGCTATTTGTTGATGTGAGGGAACCAGTCCTCGTACACGGCCCGGGAAAGGTTCAAGACATTTTTTGTGCATAACATTGCAAATTTCATCCATACAAGTTACAAGTTTATTCCAATGAGTAAATTAAAATCATGAGCAAGTAAACATGTATGCATATTTACGATAAAATAATTTATAAAGTAATAGTTTTAATGAGGCAAGCATACTCGCGTCGCTAGTTTCAAAATGTCGGTCAGCGAGATGCCTTCCAAAGAAGTCAATCAAACGCGCACGGTTGATGCAGGTTTACTTTGCTCCTGAAGCAAGACAGAGATTATTTTGGATTTGAACTTTGAAGTACATCTTATCAACGTCATATACGTTATTTTTCCTGGTCTTGAAAAGAGCCTTTCCCATAGAACTCGGTTTTTCGTGGGGGGAAAGAATATCGAAGTAAACTTCGTGCATGTTTTGTATTGTGTCTGCCGACCATCTTCAACATTCTAACGACTTTTTGTTCAGATACAACATGCATGTTGTTCGTTTGTTTTCCAGCCTAATGGCTCTATGTGTAGGCCTGCTCTTTTTGGTTTGTGGAGATGCGATTTCATGTTTATCTGGTCAAGCACGGTCTTATCCGTCTGGTCTTTTAGGCACATGCCAGGCAGACTGAAATCCATCTCCGAACCGTTTCCATCTAAATCACCATGTTCAACTGAACACCTAAATACACACATTTTTGTTTTTGCAACCCATTCAACCAATCCGCACTCAAGTACTCACAAGAACTCTTATGATCAAGCTTTATCAGGACTGCATGAGACACAATACAGATAGTAGCCCACGTCATTATATTGCATGTTTTATTTATTATTTATCCTTTTAATTATGGGTGGAAGGAATTACTTGATGCAAATGATCACTATAGTGGTATGGTGGTGGCCACCAAGGAGAGAAAAGGAAAAAAAAAAAGTTCAATATGCATACATCTGTGCATGTTCATAATCTATCCTTTACTTAGCATGCATGTTCATATGTCCCAGGTATCTATGACTCATTTTATTTATTTATTTTAAAAATTTATTATTTATTTATTAGTTTGTTTGTGATGTATGTTTGCACATACACATCAGCATACAAGATGAGAACATACATACATGTACACATAATGGTAATTGGTGCCATACCACGTGCTCCCCCCTCCCCCAAAAAAACCACAGAACACCCATAAAAAAACATGCACGTCTGTGTGTGTTCATAATCTATTCATTACTTGGCATTTATATGTCCCAGGTATCTTTGACTTACTTTATTTTATTTATTTAAATTTATTATTTATTTTTGTTTGTTTTTAATGTAGGTTTTGTACATACACATCAGCATACAAGAAAATATACACATATCCTTATGGTAATAGGTGACATACCGCCCGCTCCCAACCCCACCCCACATACAAACAAGATGGGATGAACCATAACCCACAAAGTCCCTTCTATATGAGAGCTGTCCTCGCTGTCCTGTCAATGGTCTCTACCTTTTGTCTTTGACCTGATTCTGATGTTAAATTATCTCCTACTGAAGTGAAAAAGTCTCGCAGATCTGCCAATGCGTCAGTCAGTGAGTTCTGGTGAAGGAGCGCAGGACATACGCATCATTGATTTGTCAAACGTCATTTGTCATGACGTAAGTTTTAGTTTTTACGTAATTTTATATTTTACGAGATATGAGTTTCACTTTTGCTTCATAGGCTTGAGAAAATGGTGACAAAACTAGAACTTCACGGTACAATTTCAGTCTTGCTATAATTTGTGTGAAAGCAGGTTGACTTTACCTAGCTGCATGATATACTAAGTATACGGCTCACCTGCATGCTCTTCTCAACTGAAAGCGCGTCGATGCATGTGTGCCGGTGTTAGTGTGTGCGTGCGCGCACGCTCCAAACATCTCCAAGAGGCATAGATCATCATGCGCCCGCCGGAGGGCGCATGAGGAACTACTCATCCTCCTGGAGATGCGCGCACGGTTGTGTGTGAGAAAGAGAGAGCCGCGCGCGAGAGAGAGAATGACGTCATATTTAGAGTATTATGTCAGTGTCTGCGTGGTGACGGAGTTGCCTCTTTTACGTCACCGCCACTGTCTGACTTTCGCTAGAAGTTTTTTTTTAGTGTTTTAATTTTTTTCTGAAGAGAATTAATTTTTACTAAAGAAGTTGAAAGGATACAAAGCTGGCTAACGAACTCATCCAATGTCTTTCTCCAAACTAGCTATATGCAAAAGTTCAAGTAAATATGACAAAAATTACGGACACTAATCTGGGTCAACCGACTTCCTATAACCGGTTGTTTATGTCTTCAATGAGACATTCAATTACAATGTGCTTGGAGGCTCTCTTAGCCACCCACTTAAGAAAGTATTTCGCCAAGTTTCAAGCTTGTGTGTACAGAAATATCTGAGATTCCCTTGTTTACATACATATGCACACACATACATACGCACATACATACATACGCATATACGGCGCTTCGCGCCAAATGTACGTTCAGCACAACGTAACTAGACTTGACGTTATTTTCATCTTGTTACTTCAATTGATAGAGGTTTAGCCTGCCCGCCTTTGACATCATGGACATGCTATTAAATTCGCCCCACCGCGACCCGTCCTAAAAATTCCCTTCTATAAATAGAAGGGACTTAAAAACCGCTGAACACCCACCAAAAGACTATCACATCTGCGCATGTTCATAATCTATCTTTTACTTAGCATTTATGTCCCATGTATCTTTGATTTACTTTATCTTATTTATTTATCTTATTTATGAGATGGAGATGGCGTTAGTCACCTGCTCGGCGTTAAACCCAAATAACTATTTTATTTATTTCTTTATTTTTTGTAATACTGGTTTTATACATACACATCAGCATACAACAAGAAAATATACACATAATAATAGATGGTAATACATGCCATGCCGCCCGCTCCCAACCCCACCCCATACAAAAACCGCAGAACACCCACCAAAAGTGTCACAGAAATGCATCTTTGAACAGTTAAGGTGGCGGCCTTCAATAATAGCAGCAGCAACAACAACAACAACAAAAAGCTGGAACCGGAATGGTCTCATCATCAGATATACTTGTGTGCCAAATTGTGATTGAAAAGTTTGCAAAAATTCTTTTCTTATTTTTAAATGTCATATTTCACACAATTTCCTCTTGTGGCCCTTGACCTTTCCGAGGGGTAATCCAATTTAGTATGCATACAAAGGTATTCCCATCAGGTGTCTCTGTTTGGGCACGAAGTTGAATAATTATAGTATTTGAAAAAAAAATACTGAGCAACATTTTTTTGTGTGGTCAAAATATGACTAATCTGACCTATCATGGACCCCGGTGACCTTGACCTTCGAGAGAGGTCACTGAAATTAGCATGTTTAAAAGGTCTTGTCATAAGGCAATCTTGTGCCAAGTTTGACGAATTTGGCTCGATTCGTTTCCGAGAAAATACCAACGTTAAAGTTTACCACCGACGACAGACGGACGATGGAGTACACCAGACGGACGACAGAGGCCCAATACATACTCACTATTGCTATCGCACGTGAGCCAACAATGACACTAAAGTTATTGTGTTATAACCCTACATTGTATTAGATTCCACACAAACCATCGTTGGTGCTGCCGTAGAGAAGGTAGAGTAACCTAGCCTGCTGCACCAAGGGCCAGGGTTTGAGGATCCTCGTGAGCCAGAAGGCCTTGTCGCCTAGCGTGCAACAGGCGTCTAGAAACACTCGCCGCAAGAAACACCGTATGTCATATTCCAGCGAAGCGAAAGCTCCTGTATATGTGAAGGCGTGAAACGATGGTTAGCACTGAACATTGAGTCACATTCACTGTACATTATTTTCCGAACAGTCTTCGCTTCAGTTCATGGATCAGCTGAAGGCGCCCGTCACCTTGATGCAAGATAAAACTACGAAAACTTTCGCGCACCCGATACAAAATCACTATACTCTTACAGTAAGCTTATATACTGGATACACGAAGTTTCACTAGAACTGAGAAGTGGAGCTTGGTGGCCGGTGGTAGAGCGGCGTCCGACTCTCGTCCGAAAGGTCCCGGGTTCAAATCCAGCTGGGATCAAAAGTTGTTCAGACCCTATTCGGTGCCCCGTCTTTGAAATCACCTTCGTGATGGACAAAAGACGTTAAGCCCTAAACGTTTAATGTTTTTCACTACAAGAAACCATTCTATTGTAATACATCAACGTGACGGACGCCTATGGGACTAAAGAAGGCTGTCAGTGCTCGTAAATGTATAGTGTGTTTCAAACTGCATTTAAAGATTAAATGTAAAAAATGCAACTGAAAGCAAACATTTACATCAATTAATGAAGAAGAAAAAAAAACAACAAACTAAAGTTAGCGAACCCACATACTATGGAACGTTACTATACGTACCAGGCTTTGTATTGACAACAATCTTGATGTTCTTGAGGATACACGTGTGCTGACAGATGGCGTCAAAGGTGCGCTGACACTCACTGTCGTCCCAACCGGCGATCATCGTGTGCAAGAACTTGCCGAAACACAGCTGTGCGATGCAGTGGGTCTGGTCTTTGCACACTGTGGAATTAGCACACATCATCTGAAAAAGACGAAATCAATCAACCAACCAACCGCCCAGTAAAGAACAGGTCATCGGGCCGCCGTTGGTCCGTGCATGTGTGCAGACCAACTGTGGCCGACGTAGGCCAGATGATCTGTTGCAACCAGTTCACGAATCGATGATTCAACAACACCCCGACGGCGACTTCGTTTAATGATATTTAAACATTGACAGGCCGTCAATAGTGACCCCCCCCCCCCCCCCCCCTGCGAGGGACGGGACTGACCAATTTTTCAGAAGCCTATCACCTATGAAGACGAACCGTAGGTGTTTGCCCAAATAAATACCGTGTCGAACATAGGAGGGCATGTACTATGTCATATTTTCCTTCTTTGGGCCCAATATTTTTCTTTTGGGGTTAGGGTTGGTGCTAACGATGCAGTTCCCGTAAAAAAAGCACGCAGAACTAAATGACTGGTATCTTTGGAAACAGAATACATTTACCTACCATTTACAACGATTCAATGTGTAAAAAGCAAAATGGTGACATCATCGCGGCGCCATCTTTTTTTTTACCTTTTATTATCCGCGAAATAGCCTTCTTGCCAGAAGAAAAGGTGTCCAATCTTTGACATACTATGATGAAAACATGTATGTCATAATATATCATCAATGGAAACGTAAACGATTCAATGTTTTCGACTGGTGACCTTGAAAGGTGTTATTTCAAGATCAAGGTAACCTAAGTTGTACTTTATGAATGAAAATATTTTTGAAAATGTGATAGAAAAATCATACTAAAAGTGATAACATGTAAGGAGTTGCTATGAATAGTTGATAAACGATTAGACGTGACTTTTTCGAAGGTCAAGGTCGCAGTTTTCGAAGAGTTCGTAAGAATATTCAGTTTATAATTGGGCCAAACATTTGCTCTGATTTTGGAAATATTTGCTTACACCACCTATACGATCTCTTACTACTGAATCATATTCTGTTGAGTTGAGATTATCAGGAACATTATACTATAGAAACCCTTTATAATTAAAGTCAAGGTCACAATATGTACAACTGTGCACTCAATCTGATAAGTTAACTGTTCTATGGTCCTGAAATTCTCTCTCTCTCTATCTCTCTCTCTCTCTCTCTCTCTCTCTCTCTCTCACACACACACACACAAACAGATAAAGAATCTAATATAGGTAGATACGTAGTAGAAAAGAAAAGGATCTCATTTATTGATTGTGTATGATCCATTCTGATAAGTATGAAACTTCTGCAGAGCCTTTAGCCCTGGCAAGTAATATGCAAGTCAACAGATCACTTGCTTAAACCAGCTATAAGACGGTAGTCATGTAGTTTCTCTCCCCCCCCCCCCCCCCCATTCCCCCCTCCTCACACCAACCCCTTCGCAAGAAACACTTGAACTGGAAATAAAATTGAAACAGTAAGCTATCTGGATTGTTCGCACTAGCATCAAGTCAGTGCATGGGCTGATGACACAAAAGAATGTTCAAGCAAATTATGAGTGTTAGCAAGGAATGTACGTGTTAGTTTGAAACATGGCGCCTGCAAGCGGATTGAGGTTTACTGGTCATGTGAGTAGTAACACTGGAGAAAAGACGTTTCTCAGACCACAGGAAAGCAAGCCAAAGTTAATTTGTTGTTGTTGTTGAATATTCTTTAAAACGCTATAACAAACTCACTTTATAGAGAGTTTTGGATACCTACCTCCCCCCCCCCCCCAACCCCCAAGTGCATATTTTGACGAGCAGTGAGAGTCCCGACACACGTCCCCCCCCCGGCCCCCCCTTGTTGTTTGATATTTCCGGCCGCGACTGGTGAAAGTGTTCGGCCATTGGAAGCAAGGTGTAGCGTCGGGATTGAGGCCTTTTATGCCAGGTTGAAGGTCCCAAACAAAAGGTTGAACCTCCCCCCCTTTCCACCTTTGTTGTTTTGTTGTTTGATATTTTGGCGACTGGTGAAAGTTTTCGGCCATAAGAAGCAAGGTGTAGCGTCGGGAGGCCTTTTGTGCCAGGTTGAAGGTCCCAAGCATAAGGTTGGATCGCCCCCCCCCCCCCCCCCCCCCGACCGTTTTGTTGTTTGATATTTCGACGACTGGTGAACGTTTTCGGCCATTGGAAGCAAGGTGTAGCGTCGGGAGGCCTTTTGTGCCAGGTTGAAGGTCCCAAGCATAAGGTTGGATCCCCCCTCCCCCCCCCCCCCCCCCCCGACCGTTTTGTTGTTTGATATTTCGACGACTGGTGAACGTTTTCGGCCATTGGAAGCAAGGTGTAGCGTCGGGAGGCCTTTTGTGCCAGGTTGAAGGTCCCAAGCATAAGGTTGGATCGCCCCCCCCCCCCCCCCCCCCCCCCGACCGTTTTGTTGTTTGATATTTCGACGACTGGTGAACGTTTTCGGCCATTGGAAGCAAGGTGTAGCGTCGGGAGGTCTTTTCACGTTTTTGTGCCAGGTTGAAGGTCCAAAACAAATAGTTGGAACCACCCCTGAGGTAACTGTTCCGCCTTTGGTGTGTGTGTGTGTGTGTGTGTGTGTGTGTGTGTGTGTGTGTGTGTGTGTGTGTGTGTGTGTCTGCCACATGATCTGCCATAAAAGTTTATTTTTTATTAGGATCATAGATAGCTCAGTTCACTACTGACAATACCCCACCCGGGTCTGCCCTGGGGGACTTGGGTGGGGTTAGGTACTTTTTAGTTCCCAGGGTCACCCTGGTCAGCCCCACAGGGTGAGTTTTTCTCTCTATTCTGGGGCATGTGTTTCTGTCTACCTGAGGTCCATTCACCTGTATTTGCCTTTTTTTAAAAATCTCCCTACTGTCTGCACTGCCTGTAGCTCTTAATATTGGATGTGTGTTGCTAAATGGTCTTAGCTTTATTTAGGCCCCATGTGTTAGGTTTATTTAACGTATTTGACCGGCAGGCGACATACATTCAATGTTCTGTTCATTTTTTTTTTTTCACAAGCAGTGCAGGCACGTCCTGAGAAAGCCTTGTTGCTGTCGGGACGTTAAGCAATGTACAATCAATCAATCAATCAACTACTGACAATAGTCTAGAAGTAAACTTCGGAATACATCTGGGCAAGGTGGGCATTTTATGTATTGCCCCTCGTGATCGTAATAGAAAAGACGCATCCTTGAACTGCTGTTTCGAGTCCACATGCCCACATTTTAATCGCAAACCCTTACCTCTACCAGCCATTCTTTAAAAGCACGACACAGCGACATACACACGCGTACGCACGCACCGTGGCACACACACACAATGATCAACAAACGATCCCGACATTAGAACTGCTATTGCATTGGAACTAGTATTCGAATCCCCTCATTCATACGCCGGGTTGTCACTAACGAAAGGTAAATAGATGCGTTGTGCAGCACGTATTACAGGCGCCCTACTCGTCTATACGCTTATTCTTTTCATTCCATTCCGATTGGGACACCATAACTGTAGTCATACATAATTTTAGCCTCAGTCTTACACTAGATGAATTAGAAACATACTGTAAGCTCTGTGTGTGTGTGTGTGTGTGTGTGTGTGTGTGTGTGCGTGTGTGTGTGCGTGTGTGTGTGTTTATTGCCCCCCCCCCCCCAACACACGCACACATTCTCACCCACCGAGTGCCTCCATTTTTAAGTCCCTTCTATTTATAGAAGGGACTTTTTAGGACGGGTCGCGGTGGCGGGATTTAATAGCATGTCCACGATGTCAAAGGTGGGCAGGCTAAACATCTAACAACTGAAGTAACAAGATAAAAATTACGTCATGTCTAGTTACGCTAACCTCGTTTCTGAACGTACATTTGG
This sequence comes from Semisulcospira habei, assembly GCA_036245525.1. Taxonomy (NCBI): domain Eukaryota; kingdom Metazoa; phylum Mollusca; class Gastropoda; family Semisulcospiridae; genus Semisulcospira; species Semisulcospira habei. The sequence goes on from BTPG01000006.1 coordinate 95,062,709, forward strand.
CGCGAAGCGCCGTATGTGCGTATGTATGTGCGTATGTATGTGTGTATGCATGTATGCATGTATGTATGTATGTATGTATGTATGTATGTGCGTGCGTATGTATGTAAACAAGAGAATCTCCGATATTTCTGTACGAACAAGCTTGAAACTTGGCGAAATACTTTCTTAAGTGGGTGGCTAAGAGAGCCTCCGAGCACATTGTAATTGAATGTCTTATTGAAGATATAAACAATCTTTTATAGGAAGTCGGTTGACCCATATTAGAGTCCGTAATTTTTGTCATATTTACCTGAACTTTTGCATATAGCTAGTTTGGAGAAAGACATTGGATGAGTTCGTTAACTAGCATTGTATCCTTTCAACTTCTTTAGTAAAAATTAATTCTTTTCAGAAAATAATTAAAACAGTAAATAACCTTCACTTCTAGAGAAAGTCAGACAGTGCCGGTGACGTAAAAGAAGCAACTCCGTCATCACGCACTGATACTCTAAATATGACGTAATTCACTCTCTCCGGCTCTCGCTCGCTCTTTCTCACACATATGCGCGCATCTCCAAGAGGCGTAGATCCTCATGTGCCCGGAGCACGAACATCTACGCCTCTTGAGGATGTTTGGAGCGCACGCATGTACTCACGTACACGCACACCAACACGCAAACACACACATCGACGCGCTTTCAGAAGAGCATGCAGGTGTACTTTGTAAAGTCAACCTGATTTCACACAAATTATAGTAAGACTGAAATTGTACCCGGGGTGAAATTCTAGTTTTGCCACCATTTTCGCAAGTCTTGATGCGAAAGCGAAACTCATAATTATCAGGTTAAATATAAAATTACGTAAGAACAAAAAATACGTCATGAAAATGACGTTTGACAAACCAATGACACATATGCGCGCATCTCCAAGAGGCATAGATCCTCAAGAGCCCGGAGGGCACATGAACATCTATGCCTCTTGAGGATGTTTGCAGCGCGCGTATGCAGACACGCACTCGTATACACACACATCGACGTCAACCTGATTTCACACAAATTATAGCAAGACTGAAATTGTACCGTGAAATTCTAGTTTTGTCACCATTTTCCCCAAGTCTTAAAGCGAAAGCGAATCTCATATCACGTTAAATATAAAATTACGTAAAAACAAAAAATACACCATGACAAATGACGTTTGACAAACCAATGACGCGTGTGCACTGCGCGCGCCCCTTTTAGAGTTCACTATGACGCATCGGCACATCTGCGAGGCTTTTTTTAGAAGGAGATATTTCAACCTCAGAATCAAGTCAAAGACAAAAGCTAGAGACCCTTGACAGCGAAGACAGCTCTCATATAGAAGGGACTTTGAGGGTTATGGTTCATCCCATCTTGTTAAAATTTATGCCCAGCATAGACGTAGTACTCACACTCTTAGCATCTACTGACTAATTTCCACCACACTTCAAAGCCTGAAAAATTACAAGAACTGTAGCTGTACAAATTCATATTCTGGAAACGTAATGAAAATCCAACCCCTTTAAGCTCACGGTACTATTATATGACGTCACCATATTTTACAAACTGCGTAACTGAATATGAAGTGCACATATATTACTGGAAGTATTTTAGCACATAAAAGTCTTTTGTCTCTGTGCAATTCCATTAATCATGGAAGAAGCATCAGAACACCGCACCTAAAAAATGGTGCCATATTCACAGGGTCCAAATATGGAATTCTGTGACGTCATCATGTATAAAAAGAAGAATATAATAAAGTTTATTATTTTCTGAATGCCCGATAAAGGACGAACACACCGATACCAAATAATAAATATTTTATTGTAGTACACCTACCCCACAAAAATTATGACCCCTTTCGGTCAAACTCTGTGGTATCTTCGATACGAGGTTTCAGGCACAGACATAATACTCTAAGACGTCATTCTCTCTCTCGCGCGCGGCTCTCTCTCTCTCTCTCTCTCTCTCTCTCTCTCTCTCTCTCACACACACACACACACACACACACACACACACACACACACACACACACACACACACACACACATACACACACACAAACATGCGCGCATCTCCAGGATAAATAGATCCTCATGTGCCCTCCAGGCGCATACGGATCTATGCCGCTTGGAGATGTCTGGAGCGCGCGCGCACGCCGGCACTAACACGCACAAACACATCGACGCGCTTTCAGAAGAGCAAGCAGGTGACCCGTGTACTTAGTATATCATGTAGCTAAGTAAAGTTAACCTGCTTTCACACAAATTATAGCAAGACTGATATTGTACCGTGAAATTCTAGTTTTGTCACCATTTTCTCAAGCCTATGAAGCGAAAATGAAACTCATATCACGTAAAATATAAAATTACGTAAAAACTAAAACTTACGTCATGACAAATGACGTTTGACAAATGAATGACACGTATGTCCTGCGCCCCTTATAGAACTCACTGACGCATTGGCAGATTTGCGATACTTTTTCAATAGGAGATAATTCAAAATCAGAATCAGGTCAAAGACAAAGGTAGAGACCATTGACAGCTAGGACAGGGTTATGGTTCATCCCATCTTGTTATTTTTGGGCCACTGGGAAGCAAGGTCTAGCGTCGGAAGGCTTTTCATGTCAGGATCTGCCGGAATTTTTCGTCATTATCCTTGATATGATTACAAGTAAATTTTACTCAACAACACGCACGATTATTGAAAGTAATTAAACGAAATCGCAGCACTTCTTTCATTAGTGGTCGTGTGCCAGTGTTTAGTCTCCAAACCTGAAACGGCCGCAAACTGAAGGACTCGAGGCAAAGGTTAAAGTTTTCTTTGGGACTGGGTAGATAAATTATATTGAGCCAAACTGTGCGTTATATAAGTGCAGATAACGACAGATGTGACTACTTGACCCGAATCAAAATGTCCTCTGCTAACATTTTTATTCGGGTCTTGTAATCACATCTACCATTACCGGCACTACTCAATCAAATCAAATGTGGCTCAATATTATATATATTGGCGTGACTTTGTGTTCATTGATGACATTGACAGTTGCACAGTCATATATATATATATATATATATATATATATATATATATATATATATATATATATATATATATATATATATATATATATATATATATATATATATATATATATATATATATATGACTGTGCAACTGTCAATATCATCAATGACACGCCAACAGACCAAAAAAGACAAGCCATGCATAACAATAATATCTTTGAACAAGAGAAGCAAGAAACATTACCAACACAAAAGCGAAATCAACCCTCAGAAAAAGAAACAAAGAAAGAAAAAGAACTCGAAGAAGAAAAAAACAAACAATCAAAGGACAAGGACACTAATCAGTAAACAAAGTTCACCGTCAAAGACAACAAAACAATGACTTACTCTCGTCAAAAAGTCACTGACGATTTTTAATCTATCTTTCGTAGCATACAAACATGTTGATCTTTTCACCAATAATCCTGGAAAGAACACGGGATCACGACATTATTTCTTATCTATTATTCTTAAATACTCCCGGCCGTTTACCACAACAGAATAATGCCTACAGCAGATAAGATAAGATAAAATATACTTTTTCCCGCGAGGGGAAACACAATACAAACCGTATGCAATACCTATCGCATACAAAATCATAAACCATTATGGCAAAGTTCATTTAAATAGTAAACGTAAAAGAAAGTCTTAAAACAAATAAAATCTACCACTTACTTCCAATATTATATAACACACACGCAGACAGGCCCTTACACGCACGCACGCACGCACGCACACACACACACGGCACACACACACACACACACACACACACACACACACACACACACACACACACACGGCACACACAATGATCAACAAATTAAGATTAAATAAGGATCTAAGAACAAGATTGAGGATCCGAATATATAAGAAACATGAGTTCACAGATCGACCCAACAGGCATGGGATATTCGTTGCGAAAGCGATCACCTCTGTAGCCCAGGTAGTAGAAAATAACACGTCTGTTTTGCAGCTATCATCCTACAACTGTAATCGACCCCGGGACGAGTCGATCTGTCATAAGGCCTGTCATTCTGTCTTTTTTAGTCGCACCTCTTGCCGAACATCAACGTAGAATATTCAGAAATTGACTACATGTACTTCCAATGCCGGAAAAATCAAAGTCATTTATTTCTAATGTGAAGGGGGTCACAATCTTGACACCTCGAGTTAGACTTAAATGTCAACACTTTCAAAGCTTAGTAACGACTTGTGTTATCCTCTTGCGATCAGTTCGACGCAAAACTACTGGCGGTGAGACGGGCTGACCATAACAACTGTCCGAAGGCAGTGACAGAGCTGGTGCCAAGCTAATGGTGTATCACTAAATGTGACACTCCCCCATAACTATTGTGGCAATCTGTCTCCCAAATAAGAGTGTCGAAGTTAGAAACGAATTAAACTGTTATTTTTATAATTTTAAACTTGGTTATGAAACTCAGTGCTCTTTATACCGAAAATCAGCACAGTATCCTCGAAATAAGTATACATTTCCAAAATAATAATAATAATACCGGCCATTATATAGGCGCTTTACCCAATTTTGTGAATCGGCTCAAAGCGCCGCGAACTGAACCCAACACACACGCTGACGTGAAATACACGCATTCACTCTGAAGACAAACACAGTACATTCACGTGGTGCGAAGGGTCAGCTCAGCTATCATTGAGGGTTCGGAAATTTTGATCGCTTGTATTTGAAATTTTTAAATTGGCCTGAAACAATGGCGGATCCGGGGGCGGGGCCTAGCGGGCCCGGCCCCCCCCCTCCCTCCCCCCCCCCCCGTCAGCCCTGACCCCCCACATTTTCTTTTATGGTTATTTGTGGATGCTGTGTTTTACGATTGAATTTCATGGTTCTTCTTTTCTTGTACGGTATATTTCACAATTATCTCACGGGATCGGTGGGTGGGCCTAAATGTGTTCATGGGCCTATTGTCAATTACCGTCATTTGGCACTGCTGGCCTGCACCTGTCACAGTACTTCACCCAGATATAGAGTGCCATGTCCCCCTGCACTTACAGGTGCTCATGTAAATCTGTGCCTCTTGCTATGCTATGCTATTATTGAAGGGACAAGGACTTCCAGCTGGCGCTGATTTCGTCCGGGGGGGGGGGGGGGGGATGGGCCAAGGGGTGGGGGGGGGGGGGGAGAAGGGAGTTTAGTTCTGGCTGTCGCTGGTGCTCGCGCATCGCTAGTTTTACAATCTTGCATCATGGCTGCCCGCGCCCTATGGGGGTCGAGTCGTAAGGGGGGGGGGGGGGGGGGGTTCTCCTAGTTCGTTCTTGTCGTCAGTGACGGGTCGTTTGTTTAGATGTGTTGGATCAGGGGGTGTTTGTTAAGTAGTTGTATTGTCTGGTTTGCGGTGGTGTGCCAAGTGTCTGGGGTGGGGTTTATGAGACCTTCCAGTGTGAGAGGTGGGTTTAGTATGTCTTCTAGTCTAGCTCTGGCGTGGTTTATGGTAGGGCAGTCTAGCAGTATATGTTCTGTTGTGAGTGTGTGGCCGCATGTACATATGACTGGGTTGGGGTGGACCAGGTATCTCTCGCCCCCTAGTCTGATTCTTGTTAGTCGGGTTTGGTCTTTCCTTTTGCCTGAGAGTAGGATGGGTACGTTGTTTAGGACCCTCGTGAGGCTTTTACGTCTACCTCTTTTTGCGTGATGAAATTCTTTTTCCCATAGATTTTGGAAGGCTGGCCGGAGGGCGTTTGATCTTTCGGCTGCCGACAGGGGTAGGTCGAAGAAGGTCGATTCTTGGTCGAGGCCTTTCTTCGCTATTTTATCTGCTTTCTCATTACCTGGGATCCCTAGTACATGGGAGGGAACCCAAATGAACTTAATTTCCTGGCCTAATTCTGAGAGTTCCGCTACGAGTCTAATAAGATCCGTTAGGTCTTCTCGGGAGGAGTCCAAGTTTTGGATCGCCTGGATCGCTGATAGGGAGTCGGTGACTATGAGAATTTGTTTAGCTGCATTCAGGTCTGCTTTTATTACTTTGATGGCTCCTAGGATTGCCGTGAGTTCGGCTGTGAAGACCGCCGTGTGATCCGGTAATTTGATGGCTCTGTCCGATTTGCCGTGAGGAACGTGGATACCTAGTCCAGTTGCGTGTGTGCGTGGGATCCATCTGTGTAGATGATGGTGTATTTATTGTACGTGGTTGTTCTTTTTACGTCGAACTCTAGTCTCATTTTGGGCCCGTCTATTTCTTTTTTGAGCTTGGTTAGGTCCAGGTCTACTTCTGTTTGCGGGTAGTTTCCATGGTGGTACGCTTATTGGTGCGTTGGGTGCTTTATTTGGTAGCTTAAGATTTATGGATTCTTCTAGCTTCTGTACCACTGTTTTTATTTGGGGTTGTTGAGTGGGTTCGAATTTGGGAGTGTGGTTGGCGTTTAGGGTTTGTTTGGCCGGGTGGTCGTCCGGCATACCTATTGTTTTATAGAAGAGGTTAGCTGCTCTTTCTGCTATTATGATGTTGATGGGTCTCTGGCCGCACTCCGCCAGTACAAGGAGGTTGGGGGTATGTCTTGGGACTCCCAAGACCACCCTCAGGGCCCCGACCTGGACTGTCAGGAGTTTTTTTGTTAGAGTTTTGTTGAGGTTGGTGAGGAAGGGGGCTGCATAAAGTAGCCTGGACATCACGTCAGATTAGGCAACGCGATATCCAAAGAATACACCTTAGATAACGGGGTACCCCAAGGATCGGTACTCAGCCCACTCCTATTTACACTCCTACTCACGGGTCTACAACACGTAGTCAGGAACAGTAACATAATGCAATTCGCAGACGACACGTCCCTAGGAAATCACGAACAAATGGAAAGGGAATAAAATGGAACTAGTGGGACTTCAAGAACTCCAACAAGACCTGACAAGAGTCGAGAAATGGCTAGTTAGAGCAGGCCTAAAAATCTCTACCCAAAAGACCCAGGCTATCATATTTCAAACCGGCAACCGCGCCAAACGATACAAAATAATAACCCCCGTGCCTCAGCTTCAAATCGACGGGACCGACATAGAATACCGCAAACAAGTCACATTCCTAGGAGTATTATTCACACACAATAATAATTGGGCACCATACGTAAACCAAATCTGTCAGTCGGCCAGGAAAGGAATCAACCTAATGCGCAAAGTAAGCGGAGCAGATTGGGGCACGGACCCCAAATCACTCCTAAATCTATACCACTCATACGTGCCTCTTGCTGTGCGATATAATCCTTATATACAGTGCGTCCTCAGACTGAGGCAGCCATCTGGCTAAAAGCCGCTGACTGCTGGTCAACCCCAGCGGTGGAAAAGTGTCCGGTCATTGCTGAACGGGGGCTCAACTCAGTTCCTCAGCCAGGCATAGAGTTTCATGTGCCCCTTCAGTCACAGGGGCTCATGAAAAGCATTACCTCTTTCTGTGCGATATCATTCATATTGCATCCTCATACGTGGCAGTCGGTATCTAGGTTTAAGTCTACGACTGTGGACACGCACACTCTGATCAGAAAGCGAGAAATCAACTGCACTGTGAGTATCTCACCATTCTTTTCAACAACAAAAAATAACAACATATAAGAATCAGAAATGCCCGATTAATCTTGTTTTGTTAGGGGGTGGGGTGGAAAAAGAGGGAAGCAAGGCAAGTGCACATGATCACTCCTTCTTTTTAAAAAAAGTGCCAAAAGCGGTGCTGTCTTGATATAGAAGAAGAAATGTTTTAATAAATAAACATCGTAACATCTGAAATCTCTAAGTATGTCTGAGAACCCCCCCCCCGCCCCCTCCCCCCAAAAAAAAAAAAAAAAAAAAAAAAAGAAAAAGAAAAAAAAAGAAAGGCAAAGCCATTATGGCTCACGTGTATGACCTATTTACATATGCGTGACCTTTGTGACTATAAGTAAAGGGCTGGCTTTTGCACCAGCAAAATCTATGTTTTCTAAAAATGTAAGCATTTTTCACACATATGTCAACCCCCCCGTGACCCTTGACCTTTGCGATGAGTCGATTAAATTAGTATGCATAGGAAGGTCTTATCATTAGCTACCCTTGTGCCAAATTTGATTGAAAATTTTGCAAAACCTACAATTTTATTTTTAAAAATTGCATTTTACACACACTTGCCGGTCTCTTGTGACCCTTGACTTTTCCGAGGGGTCATCCAAATTAGTATGAATAGATAGGTCTTACCATCAGGTATCTCTGTACCAAATTTGGGTTTGAAATAGTGAATAGTATTTGAGAACAACCATCTTTTGTCAAAATACGGCTATTTTGGACCTATTTCCTGAGCTCTTGTGACTTTTGACCTTTCCGAGGGGTCATCCAAATTAGTATGCATAGATAGATCTTACCATCAGGTATCTCTGTAGCAAATTTGGGTTTGAAGTTGTGAATAGTATATGAGAAGAAACATCTTTTTGTCAAAATATGGCTATTTTTCAACTATTTCCTGAGCTCTTGTGACCATTGACCTTTCTGAGGGATCAACCAAGTTAGTATGCATGTAAAGGTCTTACCATCAGGTATCTTTGTACCAAGTTTGGATTTGAATTTGTTAATAGTATTTTAGAAAAAATAAATTATGTCAAAATATAGCTATTTTGGTCCTATTTCCTCATCTCCTGTTACCTTGACAGTTGTGAGAAGTCACTCAAATTGGTATTTTTAGAAAGGTTTGTCACAAAGTATCCGTGGGCCAAGTTTGAAGACTGTGGCTTGAATAGTCTCCGAGAAAATGCCAACGTTGAAGACGGCGGACGGACGACGGACCGTTGACCACTGGCCGAGAACATAGACTCACTTTTGCTTCGCACGTGAGCCCCCCATTTAAAAAAATAAATAAATAAATAAATAAAATAAAAATAAAATACGCGTAGGGAGAACGGTTACAACATGATAGTATAATATTAAAGAAAATCCCCCAAAGAAAAGCACCATGAAAGAATAATTTCCACACAACTTATTTTTAATTATTCTTTTTAAGCGCGTTTCTTTCTTTCATATGTTTTTATGCTCGCCCGATAGTCACTGTTTGGGTCTGGATTTCTTTTGTATGTTGTATGACACGGGGGGTGGGGGGGTGTGAGGGGGGAAAGGGAGGGCTGTTGCCCCCTCCCCCCCCCCGATACCCTCTGGATCCGCCCCTGACCTAAGTGAAGGGGGAGAAAGAGCCGGAGTACCCCGTGAAAGAACCCTCGACGGTCCGCCCAAAATAACAGCGTGGAAAAAAGTCCGAAGCCGGCACCACTGCGCTACGGACCGCATAAAATAGTTGTGTATAAAAGTAAAAATATGCATAAAAATTAAAGCTATACTGACCTAAGTTCTTGTATCGTATAAGCCACTCCGCTTGCTTTTCGACATCCATTGAGCCGTGTGCACGTGCATGCACCACCAGTTCACGTGTGTGGAACATGCTCACTCGATAACATTCAATCAAATTGCGCATAGTCTTTGACGTTATGGTCAGAAGGCTGAGATCTTCGACTGAAAAAAAAGAAGCAAAGACAGTAACGCACAATGCAACTTACAGAGTAAAGTGCGAATATAACAAATCGTTAGGGAACCCACACTTTCATGTTGTTATATGCGAAGTTTGTTATAAGCGAAGTGATTTACATCGAAGCTTTCCTCGGTGTGCATAAGTCTATTAATATATAGTATTAGATATGATTTGTGCAGTGGCCAGTTGCGAATGCGGTGGCGCAGCGGTACTGATTCGCATTCAGTAAAGCTTGATCATGCAGTCAGGCCCTTATGTGCAGGGGCGGATCTGGGGTGTTTCCCCCCCTCCCCCCCGTTGTTTGATATATTGGCAAATGGCGAGTCTTAACCCCCCACCTCAACCCCGCCCCCTCCTCCCCCGGATCCTCTTGTATATGTGTGTGCCGTGTCAGTGTTATCGAACCTGTGCCAAAGTGTACGTAACTGACATGTAGTGTGTGTGTGTGTGTGTGTGTGTGTGTGTGTGTGTGTGTGTGTGTGTGTGTGTGTGTGTGTGTGTGTGTGTGTGTGTGTGTGTGTGCGTCTGTGCGAGAAAGATGTCGGTGCGCACCTACCTGAATATATGCACGCTGGCGTGAGTCAGAAAGATATTTTGCAATGGTGGGGCCTAGCGTGAATGACTTACTTTTATTTTTAACAAAAAAGGCAAAGCCCTTATGGCTCACATGTATGACCGATCCACACATGTCTGACAATAAGTAAAGGGAAGGCTTCTGCACTAACAAAATCCATGTTTTCTCAAAAATTTAATCAGTTTTCAAACATCTGTGAAACCCCCGTCACCCTTGACCGATGAGGCGACTAAATTAGGGACTCATATTAAAGTCTTATCAGCTACCTTTCTGCCGAATTTGATTGAAAAGTTTGCAAAAATGTTGATATTAACTACAATTATTTGCATTTTATACACATCTGTCGAGCTCTTGTGACCCTTGACCTTTTCTGAAGGGTCATCCAAATTAGTATGCATATATAGGACTTACCGTCAGGTATCTCTGTAGCAAGTTTGGGTTTGAAGTTGTGAATAGTAATTGAGAGAAAACATATTTTGTCAAAATATGGCTATTTTTTTAAACCTATTTCCCTGAGCTCTTGTGACCATTGACCTTTCTGAGAGGTCATCCAAATTAGTATGCATAGATAGGTCTTACAATCAGGTATCTCTGTAGCAAGTTTGGGTTTGAAGTTGTGAATAGTATTTGAGAAAAAACATCTTTTGTCAAAATATGGCGATTTTGGACCTATTTCTTGAGCTCTTGTGACCCTTGACCTTTTGATGGATCAACCAAATTAGTATGCATATAAAGGTCTTACCATCAAGTATCTTTGTACCAAGTTTGGGTCTGAAGTTGTGACTAGTATTTGAGAAAAAATAAATTATGTCCCAAAATAGCTATTTTGGATATATTTCCTGATCCCCTGTGACCTTGACCTTGAGAGAGGTCACTGAAATTGGTATGTTTAGAAAGGTCTTGCCACAAAGTATCCTTGGGCCAAGTTTGAAGACTGTGGCTTGAATAGTCTCCGAGCAAATGCCAACGTTAAAGTTTACCACGGACGACGGCGGACTGACGACAGACGGCGGACGGACGACAGACGGACGACCACTGGCGCAGAACACAGACTCACTCACTTTTGCTTCGCACGTGAGCCAAAAACAGAAAATACGGTTTCTTTGATTTCTTTTCAGCCTCTGTTCAAAAGGGTGTGGTGATTGGGCGGGGTTGGGGGGAGGGGGGGAAGGGGGGGGGGATATGTATGACCGATCCACATAATAAGTTTGACCTTTGTGGCCTTGACCTTTCCGACCGATCACTGAAATGAGCAAGTGTTCAAGCGTCTTAACACAAGTAAAGGGTTGGATTTATTACGTTTGTACCGGCGAAATCAATGCTTTCTCAAATTTATGCATTTATACGCATTTGGCAACTCCCCCCACCCTCGCCGGTCCGTGAACCTTGACCATTGCGAGGGGTCCACTAAATTAGTATGCTATTTGTGAGCCAAATTTGACAAAACAATGTGCGGGAAACTTTGAGGAAAACTAATTTTTTAAATCATTACTATTAGCATTTTTCACACATTTGCTGACCTCTTGTAACCCTTGACCTTTCCAAGGGGTCATCCAAATTAAGAAAGGTGGTATCATCTCTGTACCAAGTTTGGGTTTGATGTTCAAAATAGTATTTGAGAAAAACAATTGTTGTCAAAAGCTAGCTTGGTGTGACTAAGCTAGAAGTCATTGGGCCAAGTCGGAACAATGGCTTGAATAGTTTCCAAGAAAATGCCAACGTTAAAGTTTACCAGGGACGACAGACGACGGGAGACAGACGACGGAAGACAGATGACGGATGGCCCAGTAAATAGACTCACTTCTGCTATCACATGTGAGTATGAAAATCAAACAGAAAAATCAAAGTTTTCTCAATACATGTATTTTTTTCCTCTCCAAGCAATGAAAAAATCTAATGTTTTTAATCCAACATTTATTTTATTTTATTATATATATATATATATATATATATATATATATATATATATATATATATATAATATATATATATATATATATATATATATATATATATATATATATATATATATATATATATATATATATATATATATATATATATATATATATAAATTAAATTTATTCATTTTCTTTTGGCCGGGGGGGTGGGGGGGGGGGTGGGGTGGGGGGGATATACTCTGCCCTCCCCACCGCTTTCCCGCACATGTTGATTGGGGGGGGGGGGGGCAAGGCCTCCTCCCCCCCCCCCCCCAACCCAGGTTCCGCCCACGCCACTGCTTAATGGCGGAACTTCTCAAGTTATGCCGGCCGCAGCCCGTGTCGCAATAGTTCAAGAAAATTTGACACTTACTGGACAAATATCCAAGGACGTGAAATTTGAGCTCAATGGGCAAGATGTCGAAGTATCCCAAAGGGCTAGATGTTACAGCCTGCACTTTTTTCTCCTCTGCTTCTTTGACGATTAATCTGTTTGAACGTCGTGGTTTCTTGCATGTGAAAAAGGACTTAATATCCATTCCTACTCTGAAAGAGATAAACAATAACTGAATAAAAAGTAACAATAACTGAATAAAAAGTTTGTAGTCCTCACTCCTTCATAAACGGAAGTTAAATTTGAGTGAAAAGAAAGGCTATTTGTGACCAATTTCCCGATCTCTCGTGACCCTCGAGCTTTACGGTGGGTCAACCGAATTAGTATGCATAGAAAGGTCTTATGTGGGTTTGAGGTGATTAGTATTTGCATGAGAAAAACATAAATGATACCAAAATATGTTTTCTTAAATACTTGTTTCCGGATCATCTGTGACCTTGACCTTAGAGAGAGGTCACTCAAATTGGTATGTTTAGAAAGGCCCGGTCTTGTCACAAAGTATCCTTGGGCCAAGTTTGAAGACCGTGGCTTGAATAGCGGTCCGTCGCGCAGTGGTTAAGGCGCCTGCCACCAATGCCAAAAGTGCGAGGTTCGAAAACGGGTTCCGGCGTCGGACTTTTCTCCTCTGGTAAGTCAGTGTCACCGTTAATTCGGGCGGACCGTCGGGGATTCTTTCTCCGGTTCTTCCACCCCCCCCCCCCCCCCACACACACACACTTTGGTACCGGCTTCAGGCCACTTTACAAATTTCAAATACAAGCGATCAAAAATCTCTGTAACTTCAGTAGCTGAACTGGCCCTTCGTCTGTCTTGTACTGTGTTTGTCTTAAATGGCGTAAATCCGTGTCTGACGTGAGTGTGCGTGTTGGGTTTCAGTTCGCGGCGCTTTGAGTCGATTTGCCCAAAAATTGAGAAAAAGCGCCTATATAATAACGGTATTATTAGTATTATAACAGCCTCCGACAAATTGTCAACGAAAGTTTACCACGGACGACGGCGGACGGGTTCTCCACTGCTGGTAACCGGCTGGCCAAGCGTATTTTAAAACGTTATATGAAAGTCCCTTTTGGTGAGTTTGCCGCCCCCAAAGTGAAAAGTGAGAACGTGCAACATGTTGTCACACCCACTCGCCGTGCCTACTCGGCCCCCCCCCCTTTCCCCCTATTATATAAGACTGCAGTTATAGGATGGGTCGGGGTGAGGCGAATTTAAAAGCAATCCGTGACGACTTAGTCGGGTAGGTCACTGAATCTGACAACTAAAGTAACCAGATAAAAATAAATGTATGTCTAGTTACGCTCACCTCGCTGCTGAACGTACTTTTGGCGCGAAGCGCCGTACCTGTGTATGTGTGTGTGTGTGTGTGTGTGTGTGTGTGTGTGTGTGTGTGTGTGTGTGTGTGTGTGTGTGTGTGTGTGCACGCGTATGTATGTAAACACGCGACTGAATCTCCAATGTTGTGCGTACAAGCTTGAAACTTGGGGAATTGCTTTTTACAAGGGATGCCTAGGACAGCCTCCGAGCATATCAAAATTGTGAAGGACCGTTTATAGAAAGTCGGTTGTAACACATTCGAGTACGTAATCAGTCTGTCATATTCAGTTGAAATTTTGGATATACCTAAATTGGAGAAAGACATTGGGCGATTATGTTAGTCAGCTTTGTGTCTTTTGAACTTTTTCAGTAAAAATTAATTATGCGCAGAAAAAAGAGAGTTAAAAAAAACTCGACTTCTGGAGAAAATCAGACATTGACGGTGACGTAAAAGAAGAAATTTCGTCACCACACAGACATCGATGCAATACTTTAGATATGACGTCTTCAGGGGCGGATCAGTTACCTCGAGGGGTGGGGGTCCAACTTTTTGTTTGGGACCTTCAACCTGACACAAAAAGGGGGGGGGGGGGGTAGAGGAAGAAAGCGTCTGTGTGTGTCAACACTCTCGCCACTCGCCAAAATATCAAACAACGGGAGGGGGAGGGGGAAATAAGCGTGTGTGGGAACAAATTCAAATAGGGAGGGGGGGGGGGGTCCAAACATCCCAAAACGAAAATCGGGACTTTGTTATAGCATTTTAAATTATTTTGGGTCGGGGGTGGGGGTCCGGAACCCCTAGGATCTCCCCAGATCCGCCCCTGCGTCTCTCACCACGCAGACATCGACGCAATACTCTAGATATGACGTCTCTCTCTCTCTCTCTCTCTCTCTCTCTCTCTCTCTCTCTCTCTCTCTCTCTCTTTCTCTCTCTCTATGTTGGGAGACGCATATAAATTGAGTCTGTAAAACCATTGCTAAAAAACACTTTCCTGTTGTCCCAGCTTAGACAAGTAACGGATACACATACTCGTAAACTGGTGGTTTTTTTCATGCCCATATCAAGACTCACGTTGATTATGTCTCCACAGTGTGGGACGGTTGTAGTGATGTTTACATGAACAGGTTAAACTCTATATATAAAAGAGCTGTCAAATGATAGATACGCGGCCCATTCCTACCACAGACAAATTTAGACAGCTTCGGCCTGCGTCAACAATTTAATTTCAACAAATTAATGCATCCTCATGCACAAGATATTAAATAACATGACACCGCAGTATCTAACCACCAAATTTACGCCACAGCAAGAACGCGAACGGACCTCAAGGAACAATACGTTATCCCTACCTCTGCCTAGAATTGACCTCTTTAAAACTAGTTTATCATTTTCTGGACCGTTTGTATGGAGCACTATTCCTGCACATTTGAAGACTATAGCATCGCTTGGAATCTTTAAAACGAAACTTTTCGATTACCTGATGAGCAAAACATAACATCACTGGGCATTTATTTAAACAAACCCTGATGGTTAATACTTTCATGTAATACATGCATTTATGTATTGTGTTTGTGTGTGTGTGTGTGTGTGTGTGTGTGTGTGTGTGTGTGTGTGTGCTATAGATGAATGTTGAGTGTTACTATTATTTTGTGTATATAATTTAAAAAATTTTTTTATTGTTATTTTGCTTTCATTTCTTTTAAACATTATTGTTGCAAGAAATAATGTGTGTAAACATAATGTCTTTATTATTATTATTTTAAACCTATTTTATGTTGTAGATGTTAGCAACGGCAAGGTTGTAAAATGACGATTTGTTTCTGTCAAAACTTTTTACCGTTGATAAATAAAGTTTCATCAGCATCATCATCATCATCATCATCTCTCTCTCTCTCTCTCTCTCTCTCTCTCTCTCTCTCTCTCGCGTGCCTAAAATTTTATCCTGAATACTGTAAAATCGTTTCATCATCATCATCATCATCATCTCTCTCTCTACAAATCAAGCCTTCTATCAGTTTTCAGGTAGTTCTGTCTGTAACTCATTGCAGCGCCGGATCAATCAGTTTTCAAGGGTGGGTGGGTGGGTGGGTATGTTTTCTATTGCCAGGGTCTAGTATATATAAAAACACCACAACCGAAACTGTTCTTCTGACGTTTTTGAAAGTTTCTAACTGGTGTTACGTATGGCACTGAAACACAAGCGTTACAACTCAACTTTAAGGGAGGTGGGGGTGGGGGGTGGGGGGTGGGGGTGGGGGTGGGGTGGGGGGTGCTGTAGTACCAAAGCACCCCCCTCCTGGATCCGGCTCTGCATTGCCTTTAAACATTAAATCATTTTCAGGTAAAACCCATTTTAAACTTCCTTTGCACACTCACTTCCAATCAGCGTGACTTCATAGTTCGCCATATAAACATAATACTGCTGATAACACGTAAACGTCAAACATTTTCTCTTTCTCCATACATTTTCTAACTGAACATCTATTGTATTGTCGGTGTCTCTATACGCTTTTGATGCTGCTTATTCTACGACACTGTCTTAGATGAGCCCCAGTATAATATTAATGCTATGCACTAATTATTTCCCTTGCTTTTTGCATCGGTGGCAGTTACAAATTCTCCAATGCCAATTTTTTTTCTCCTTTAAGTATTTCACCTATTGTGTTCGTTAATTTCTTTTCCCGTGATTTTTGTTTGTTTGTTGGTATGCTATGTTTGTTTTCCTGTTACGTTCTGTTTTGTTTACAGGACAACTTGTAAGAATGTCGCAAAAGATTCATCTTTCTCTCTCTCTCTCTCTCTTCTCACACACACTCACACACACACACACACACACACACACTCTCTCTCTCTCTCTCTCTCTCTCTCTCACACACACACACACACACACACACACACACACACACACACACACACACACACACGCACACGCCCTGCTCAGAGGAGAATGCATGTACAGTAGAATACAGTAGAATATAATCATAGGTAAATTCAACCACTCTTCACATAAATTAAAGCAAGACTGAAATTGTACCGTGAAATTCACCACGTTTCTCAAGTCTAGAAGGCAAAGTGAAACTCATAGATCACGTAAAATACAAAATTATGTAAAAACTAAAATTACGTCATGACAAATGACGTTTTTCAAAACACTGAATGACGCGTATGCACTGTGTCTCTTATGGAACTCAACTGGCAAATCTGCGAACCATCAGAATCAGGTCAAAGACAACAGGTAGAGCCCCTTGACAGGGAGGACAGCTCTCAATGATATAAAAGGGACTTTGTGGGTTATGGCTCTCATATAGACAAGACTTTGTGCCGGGGTTATGGTTTATCCCATCTTGTTTTTCTCTGCCACTTGGAGCCTTTCGAATCAGGTTGAACTAAACAAAACGCCATTTGAATCCCTCCCCCCCCCCTCCCCCGCCCCCCCAAGCCTCCGGCAGGTAACTGATCCGCGCCTGAAACGTCATATTTTCCGTTGATACAGAGCGTTGCAGTATATCAACGCCCTTCCGGCGTCAGAATGCCTTTGAGTGGTCGTAGCAAAATGACGGTGGGTCATGGGTCAACTAAGTGAACTGACGTTCATCAAGGTCAAGATAGACTACATCCGACCGTGAGTTAAACAATCTTCCATTAAAGGCCAGACCTGAAAGGACCTGTCCCGGTCAATAAAGAGTTAAAAGTTTGCAAAATCTTCTTTACTTCAGTTGTAGTGCAGAAGCGGAGTTCTTCCTGCTACGCACAAGGGGCAGTAGAAAACCTTTGTTACTGATGTATCTACTCACGAGTCAGTCCTGCGGATTGTGAAAAGAAGGGCATACAAGTCTTAGTTTAGGCAAAACAACATTGGTAACCCATTGCATCAGCGAATTTAAGAAATTCAAGCCTGCCACGAAGCAGATCGTTTTAAATTGGGGACGGCTTTCGGTCAGTACTGAACTTGTGATATCGCCCCGGCCTATTAGTACGTCGGTCAGTGCCGGACCAGTTTAGGAAACCGTCTGATGGCGGCAGACCGGCCAGGCTCCGCGACTACGTGACCGGCGCCGGAGGGGTATGTCCTACCAAAGGCGGACAATACATTAATAATGTATTGTCTTTGGTCCTACTCAGTCAGTCGTGACGCGTGACCGTGGCTTTTTTTTCTGGTTCTCGTGACTGCACTTGAATTTTTGTCATTTTCAGTCATAATCCGACGGCCGACTGAGACTGACCGCACTGGTACTCGCCGTGTGAAACGTGAAAGTGACTCAGTGAAGTCGCGGCCAAAATGAGATCTGCCCATTGTCCGTTTGCCTCGTTTCGGCCGACGAAAAAAAGGTTAGTCAATTTGGGTTTAACGCTGAGCACAGGCCATCTTACAGCGCCGGGACCAACGAAAAAAAGGTTGCCGGTGAAACCCAGTACTGACTTCGTTCCGGCCATCTCGGTCTCGGCCGGCCACATGAAGTCAGTCGATCCGTGAACAACTGACGCGGCCGAGGGATGTACCGCTTCTCCCCCCCCCCCCCCTCCCCCCCCTTTCCCCTCCGTGACGGTCAGCCACTCAATGCCGACGGATTAGTAACTAAGTAAAAAAAAAAAAAAAAAAAAAAAAAAAGCTGCCGGCATAACTAGACTGAGCACTCAGTACCGCAAGTGTAGAACCTCAAATTTCGGCGTCTCAAGTTTGTAGTATACATGCGGCTCATAGCCTTCTTCCACGGTCAGTTTAGTCGGCACGATGACCCGCCGGCTCAGTGCCGGCGGATAGGCCGCCCGTGCATCAGTGCCGGCCGCAGCGGGTCACGTTCGCGCCGGTTTGTCAACTCATAATGAAGTCAGTCATGCGTTTTTTTGTTGTCAGTATCATGTCACTGTGACTGGTCGTGTGACTGGTCGGGTTCTGTGAGCACCCCTGAAGTTCACCTCGACCAGGTATTCACACTAACTAACACCTCTTAATTCTGTTTCTTTTCAGTCCGGCAGTTGCAGTTCAGTCCCCATTGCCGAAGTCACACTGAAAAACGCCGCAATGAGAAGTGTAATCCTTTGTTTTGTTCCAAAACCATACGTAATTGATATTACTTTACATAATGGTAAACAATTAGTAACTTACTGTCTTTTACAACAATGTTCGTGTTCTTCAGCCTCAGAGCCGTTTTACAAGGGAAAACGCCGGCTTTGAGAAACTGTCGTCTGCACAATCTCTTGAAAAAAATCGTCTGCTACATGATCATGCTTTCGAGCCGTGCATCTCACGTGTTTACGCGAAATTTCGCGCCGTATTGACATTCCGTTACATTGGGTACAAGTTTGAAAATGTTTACCACAGTGTAGGAAAAATGATAACTATATGTTGCTACATTTGAAAATGTTTAGCCACTCGATTTGCAACTTTGTTCGCTCGCCTATGCGGGAATCGCGTGCACATGATTTATTTTGTTTCCGATGCAAGAGAGTACGTCTTAAAAACTAATCGATAATAGACACTGAACTAGCTTTTTTCTTCGCAAATATTATATATACCGAAGAGGAAGACACTGTTATTATTATTAATTATGATATATTTTTCCAGTACTTTTCAATTTTGTAAAATAAATTTCTTTTAAAGGTAAGCCGTTCTTTGCTTAGTACATTTTTAAAATGGCGACGACCACGAGCTTCCAAAAGCGTGTGAAAGCAAAAGTGCGACATATTCATGGGACAAAGCCATCTTTGTACAACAACCAGCTGTTAATTTCAACAGGAATCCCTTCTCTAGATACTGTACTCGGTAATGCCTTACTTGAATAGTTTTCTAATTAAGTGATTCTACATTAAAACGCCCCTGTAGATGAATGAACTTAATAATAAATAATAATAATACCGTTATTATACGGGCGCTATTTCTCAATTTTTGGGCAAATCGACTCAAAGCGCCGCGAACTGAAACCAACACGCATACTCGCGTAACAGACACGGATTTACGCCATTTAAGACAAACACAGTACAAGACAGATGAAGGACCAGTTCCGCTACTGAAGTTACAGAGATTTTTGATCACTTGTATTTGAAATTTGTAAAGTGGCCTGAAACCGGTACCAAAGTGTGGGGGGTGGGGGGGATGGGTGAAACTTAGGCTGAAAACAAGCCTTTGTCGATATATGTTGGGATTGTTACATTAGAAAGTCTGACATTTCGCTTATAGCATTAACAACAACAAATCTCGGTCCCCTGCGAATTTGTTATATCTGGACTTTATTGTATACACACACACTTCTTCCTGAGTGTCCGAAGGCAGTGTACTGCTCACCATACTGACATTCAGGGGTTTCGCAGCAGTAGAAACATTAAATAATCATTTCATTATGGATATGTGTCTTAAAGAGTTCCTGAAAAGCGTGTGAAGACAAGGGTCATGAGGATAGATCTGCATAAGATCTGCATACAGGCCAGCGGATCGATCGATCCCAGCACCTCACAGTCACACTTTCATACAATACCAAGGGTATACACAATATATACTGTGAAATGCTTGCCTGTAATCTGCACAAGCCCATGTAGATATCTGAGATTATAGGGACTCATGAAAATCTGACACACAAACTGTTCTCATGAGAATTAATCTTTCATTGTGCACAAGCAGGAACTCTTATAATGCAGGGGCTCTTGAGGATCTCACAGGGTGTATGTCACATGCAGTAGCTAGTGTTTCAACTTACACTGTAATAATGGCTTTTAACCCTTATCATTTGGAATACAACAGTGTGTGAAATAAGTTTGACTAAAATAGTTCGAGGGTAGTGCCAGAATAGCTTGGCGCCTCTAGGTGCCAAGCTATTCTGGCACCACCCTTGAACTAAAGCCATTGGTTTATATACTTATCTGTAAGCACAGTATAATGTAGCTTGCATATGGCAGTGTACAAATTTGAAGCATTTAGTCTCAGTATGATATGGATTAAATCTCACTAGAGGTCACGGACCGCAGTGCCATTTCCGTACTGTCCAGTCTCTTAGCCTTAGTCAGTCCCAGTCATCCCCTAATTTTTCAATTCCCTAAAAAACAATACCGCCCACCAGCTGCACATTTGCCAAGCACAAAATAAAAAAAAAAAACCAAAAAAAAACAGCACATCACCCGTCTCATTTCTTGGCTATGAGACTGGTTCCTTACCAACCCCACACCCAAGCACAGCTGAAATAGCGTGCCCCTCAAATCACTACGTCAATGGCAAGACAACATAGGCCCACAATTGTCCACTGGATAAGCTCAGGATAGTATGAATCAAAGCACCAAACATGTCTCCTCTCAGCTAATCAGAAATTTCCAGCATTCAGCCCTACTACAAATTTTCAAACAAGACAAAATTATTTTTAAAAACACCGGTCCTCTTACTGCCTGAACTGGCCAAATTTGACTGTATAATGTGACCTGAAAGAGGAACTCTCCCACCTGAATACCATTCAATCTGCCATCAGTGCAACCCTTAGACACTAGCTAAGTCATACCCAAAGTGACACCATTGAATGTTGCTGCATCTTTATGTTATGGCTCATTATGTGAAGCGCAGTGTTGTGGCGTTCACTGTGCTGTTGATGTCTTGGATCATGCATATCTGATGCCATGAAAAACAGACTAGATATGGTCAGAATGCCTCCAAAATTGGCATGTACATCAAGTAACATATCTGACTTTCAGAAATGTTGCATTTGAGACACAGGCACATACAAGTTTCTTTTTTCATATTTTTCCATTACCTACCCCCGTACTTTTTCTGTTTTTCCAAGTTTACACACACATGCAATACAGTCAAACTGACTTCTGGTGGGCTGGACAACTGAACAAAGTTACCATGACACTGACATTGATGAAAAATGAGCTTTCAGACCCAAGGCCATTTTCTTGTGTATCTCAGGGCACCCAAAAAGACAATGCCAGGCATCCTCATTGACCCTGTTGTCTGGAGACAACAAGCAGAAAGAGGCCTGTAATCAGCTGCCATGCCCTATATGCTGCTTGCAATCTTTTCCTCAGGCAAAGGGGTCGTGAAGCAGCTCTGCAATTTAAACAATAAGTCTACTGAGCTATCCCACAGACAAAAGACTACATAAAACAGGCATAAACGATGCTATGCGGGACACACCGCATACCCAAACAAGTGTCTGGAGTGCTTATTTAGGAGGCAGCAGAGAAAAATGATTATGTACAGTTCATTTTTATATAAAACACACTTGTCAGAGTCTCCCCTCAACTCATCTTGCAAATGCAACAGGCATGCCTGTGCCAAACTTGTGAATACTCCTGTAAAAGCCTGTACTGGTGGCTGCAACTGCTGGTCCCATAACAATGCACTCAAATGAGCTTTACGCAGTGTAAAAGTGCTCGTGTTTGGCTCAGAATAGACACCAGAGACATCCCTCATGACAATTACAGCAGAATAACACCTCAGATGCACCCAGTGTAGCAGGATTATGCAAAATAACACTTCTGCATGTCACATTATTTTGGCGGCTTATTTCATTCTGAGGTCATCTGTTTGATGAAATGCACATGCTGACACTGTTTCATTGTAGTTTTCATCTTAACCTTTGATCTTAACACCCCCCCACCCCCCGCCTACCCCCCACCCCACCCCACCCCACCACACCCCACAACTTCAATAACTGAAAAAGTGCATTATTTTTAACGCATTTATCAAACTGAACGCCCCAAACCCCACCCCTTTCAAGGTCAAGGTCGAAGGTCGGACTCATGACTACCTGTAAGACAAAAAAATAAATGATCAAACACACTAAACATTGCTCACAGTGCAGGAAAACAGGGTATTGAGAGAAAAAAACGCCTATAAAACTGCAAACGCAGCGATTTTTGGGGCAAAATTTCAAATTTTTCCAACTGCAAAAGTACAAACTCAATGATATGGTTGCATTAAACCAGTTTCTGGTCTATGTCACATGGCATGTGGTGACCTGACAGGTCATGGACCGCAGTGCCGTTTCTGTACTGTCCAGTCTCTTAGCCTTAGTCAGTCCCAGTCATCCCCTAATTTTTCAATTCCCTAAAAAACACTACTGCCCACCAGCTGCACATTTGCCAAGCACAAAATACAAAAAAAAAAAAAAAAAACCAGCACATCACCCGTCTCATTTCTTGGCTATGAGACTGGTTCCTTACCAACCCTACACCCAAGCACAGCTGAAATCAGCGTGCCCCTCAAATCACTACGTCAATGGCAACACAACATAGGCCCACAATTGTCCACAGGATAGTATGAATTGAAGCACCAAACATGTCTCCTCTCAGCTAATCAGAAATTTCCAGCAAATTCCAACATTCAGCCCTACTACAAATTTTCAAACAAGACAAAAATTATTTTTAAAAACACCAGGAACAGGCCAAATTTGACTGTATAATGTGACCTAGAGGTCACATGACCAGACTGGTTAATAGCAAAGTGAACAGTCTCCACATGAACTCCCAGTCATAAGCACTTTAGTCAAAACTGGCAGTTGACATATATATTATCGAAGAACTAACATGAATAGTAATGTAGTTTGTTATTTGTGTGATGGAATGGGGTATCCACATGCAGGTCACATCAAGATGAACTTTAGTATGAATCTTGTTGAGTAATTTTTACGTACAGTGTAATATTTTATATCTATATATATTTATATATTTAAAAAAAGGCGCCCCATGCTTCAAGCGATAAATGAAAAGAAAAGTGTTTTTATGTTATCAATATTTATGTCTTGGTGAATTTGTATCTTTTAAACCTACAGGCAATATTGCATTTGCAGAGGAGTGCTCTCCGCTAGATTACAAAAGAAAAAACGATCTTCACTGTTATACTAAAGTTTACCAAGGATTCCACAAGCACTCAAGTGCTGAATTGTGAATTGGTTGCATGCATTTAATTTAATCAATTAATGACTTGCTTGTCACAGGTGGTGGGATTGCTGTTGGAACAGTTCTCCTGATTGGTAAGCTTAGTTTGTTTTTGACCTCAGTCTGTCAGTGTGTGTGTTGTGTATGAACTTTGTGCATGCATACAATTTTTTATTTTCTTTGCTTTTACTTTCGATTCAGTTGATTGTGTTTTCAAATGACTGATCTGACGCAGAGTTTTCTTTGATGTACTTTGTTTCGCTTTGCGACCCTCAAATATTTTAGGGAGACAGGCTGACTCACAGAAACAAAATCCTACAGGGAGCACTGCTTCCCCATCCACCTGACCAATGATAGCCCATACTGAGATTGCTGGATCCCCCAAACCAGACTGCTGTCTCACTCTCAGGGCTCCTTGTTTCTGTGTGTCAGTACTTCTATAACATACTAATCTGAAATTCACGAACTGAAAGTGTAACGGAGGTGTAGGCAACTGCACTAAAATTTAGCACATCTGCATTTGGGACGCACTATTTTTTAATTATTTAAAGAACACACAACTGACTCAAATCAGACCCTTTAAACTGCTGTGAAAATGTGAGAGGTGAGAAAGCACAGTGGACAGAGCGAGCACGATGCTTTGGACGATTGGCAGTATGAGCAGGAAAACTTTACAGAAACAATTTTTGGCTTACGTGCAAAGCAAAACTGAGTATGTTCTGGACCAGTGGTCGTCTGTCCGCCGTCGTCCGTGGTAAACTTTAACATTGGCATTTTCTTGGAGACTATTCAAGCCACCCTCGCGCTGGGACCATACGGCGTTGAGGCGCGTCCCCTAGGTGGTGGATAGGGGGTCCCTCGTGAGAGGGGTGCACCGAATAAAATAAGGTGCCGTGAACCAACATGGTCTAAGGGAAGGTGACCCCAACAGAAAACCCCTGGTCCTCCTAGTAAGGGGGTTGGGCGTGGGGGTAGCTTCCCCACCCTGCAAAAAAGGAAATAGCTACAAAAACGCAGATGAAAAGACTAACAGTAATTCCTTTCCTGGAGGAGGAAGGTTCTTCTACCTGAAGACTTATGACGTCCTGTGGTGAAAGCCGGAAGTCTTCGGAAGCCACAGGACCGAGCCGCCTCTCTCTATCCAGGGACACAACCATGGGCACATGGAACGTCAAGACCATGTACCAGAGCGGCAAGGCCGCCCAGATAGCAGCGGAAATGCAAAAGTACAACCTTTCCCTGCTAGGTATCAGCGAAGCCAGATGGACGCAGTCTGGCCAGAAAAGGCTGTTAAGTGGGGAGATGATTCTGTATTCAGGTCATGAAGAGAATGCCCCCCATACAGAAGGAGTAGCATTCATGCTGTCACCAGTGGCACAGAGAGCGCTGATGGGCTGGAAACCTCTTGGGCCAAGAATTATCACAGCAGCCTTTAGAACCAAGAAAAAGCTCAAGCTGAACGTCATCCGGTGTTATGCGCCCACTAATGACAGTGACGAGGAAGAGAAACAAGAGTTCTATGACCGACTCCAGAGTGCCGTGGACAAATGTGCGGAGCGAGACATCACCATCATCATGGGCGATTTTAATGCCAAAATAGGGGAGGACAACACCGGATACGAAGAGGTGATGGGGAGACAGGGACTAGGCTCGGAGATGAGTGAGAACGGGGAGAGGTTTGTAGACTTTTGTGCTCTAAACAGACTTGTCATTGGAGGCAGCATCTTCCCACACAGAAGAATACACAAAGCAACTTGGGTCTCACCTGACCATACAACAGAGAACCAAATAGACCATATCTGCATTAGCAAGAAATTTAGAAGATCCCTTCAAGATGTTCGAGTGAGGAGGGGAGCAGATGTCGCCTCAGACCACCATCTGCTTACCTTAAGAATGAAGCTCAAGCTAAAGAAAAGCCGCACAGAGACATCAAGAAGACAGCGCTATAATGTAGGCCTCCTGAGAGAAACTGGAGTTAGAGAAGAGTTCAAACTGGTGCTGTCCAACCGGTTTCAAGCGCTACAGGAGCTAGTAAATGAAGAGGAGGCGGTCACCACAGAGCAGCAGTGGAAGGCAGTTAGAGAGGCGCTGAACTCAACCTGCAAAGACACTGTAGGGTTCAGGAAACACCATCACAAGGACTGGCTGTCGGCACAGACCTTGAAGAAGATAGAAGTGAGGAAGCAGAAGAAAGCAGTTGTCAACAACAGTCGCACGAGAGCAGCCAAAGCAAGAGCACAGGAGGAATACTCGGAAGCCAACTGCGAGGTGAAGAGGAGTATCAGGACAGACAAGAGGGCCTACACAGACAGCCTGGCAGCAGAGGCAGAAAAGGCAGCAGGCAGCGGCAACATGAAACAGCTCTACGACATTACCAGAAGATTGTCGGGCAAGTATGGCCATACAGAAAGACCAGTAAAAGACAAAGAAGGCAAGCCTATTGCAGACAGAGCAGACCAACTCGACAGATGGGCCGAGTATTTTGAAGAGTTACTCAACAGACCTAGCCCACCCGACCCCCCAGACATCCAGCCGGCAGAGACCGACCTACCCATCAGCTGTGACAGACCCAGCCGGGAAGAGATCAGAAGAGCAGTGGCATTTTTGAAGAGCGGCAAAGCAGCAGGGCCAGATGGCATCCCAGCGGAGTCTCTGAAAGCAGACCTAGAGACAACAGTGGAGATGCTGTACCCACTGTTTGGAAAGATCTGGGAAGAAGAGGTGATGCCGGCTGACTGGAAGGAAGGGTACCTAATCAAGCTTCCCAAGAAAGGCGACCTCAGCAAGTGTTCCAACTACAGAGGAATCACCTTGCTGTCAGTACCAGGAAAGGTCTTCAACAGGATCATCCTAGAGAGAATGAAGAGCTCCGTTGACCCCCATCTGAGAGACCAGCAAGCAGGATTCAGGAAGAACCGATCATGTACAGACCAGATCGCCACTCTCCGCATCATCGTGGAACAGTCTCTGGAGTGGAGCTCCCCACTGTACGTCAACTTTGTGGATTATGAGAAAGCATTTGACAGCGTGGACCGAGAGACTCTGTGGAAACTCCTACGACACTACAGTGTACCCACAAAGCTCGTCCGCCTGATCAAGAGCAGCTACGATGGCATGACATGTCGCGTGATCCACAAGGGCAGTTCACCAGGGAGCTCCAGGTCAGAACTGGTGTCAGGAAGGGGTGTCTGCTGTCTCCGTTCCTCTTCCTACTGGTCATAGACTGGGTCATGAAGACGACCACAGAGCACAGACGAAGTGGAATACAGTGGACACTGTAGACACAGCTCGACGACCTCGATTTTGCAGACGACTTGGCATTACTGTTCCACACTCATCAACAAATGCAGGACAAGACCACAAGGCTTGCTGACATCTCATCCCAAGTGGGCCTCACCATTCACAAACAGAAAACAAAGACAATGAGGCTGAACGCAACCAGGGAAGAACCAGTCTTGCTTGCTGGGACCCCGTTGGAGGAGGTGGAGTCCTTCACCTATCTCGGGAGCATCATAGACCAAAAAGGCGGCACTGATGCAGATGTCAGAGCACGAATTGGTAAAGCCAGAGCAGCCTTTCTCCAGTTGAAAAAATTGTGGAGTTCCAGAGAGCTGTCACAACACACCAAAGTCCAGATTTTCAACTCCAATGTAAAAGCAGTTCTCCTATATGGAGCAGAGACTTGGAGATTGACAAAAACCACAGTCAACAGAGTACAGACCTTCATGAACAGTTGCCTTAGAAGAATTTTGAAAATCCACTGGCCAGAGAAGATCAGCAACATCAGACTCTGGGAGAGAACAGAGCAGATAACAGCAGAGAATGAAATTGGGCGAAGAAGATGGGGATGGATCGGTCACAGTCTGAGAAAGCCAGCTTCCAGTATCACTAGGCAGGCATTGTCATGGAACCCCCAGGGAAAGAGGAAAAGAGGTAGGCCGAGAAACTCCTCGCGTCGAGACCTCCAAGCAGACATCAAGAGACTGGGAACCACCTGGAGTAGAATTGAAGGAGAAGCACAGGACAGGAGTTGCTGGAGGTCTCTCGTCGACGGCCTATACTCGGGTAGGGGTGACAGGCGTAAGTAAGTAAGTAAGAAACAACATGGCAGACCATTTTTCAAAGCCACTGTGACTGGCTTCATCACCACATATGCTGTTTTAATGTATGTTGAAAGATCGTGTTCCTCGGCATTATTTCCACAATCCAGACCAAAAAGGTGACTGCCAAGCGTGTAATATGCAAAGAAGTACCAGAATTTGAAAAAAGGTTATACATATTGTAACAACTGTATGACCAGGAAGCAATAATTGTCAACAGTTCTTTTGTCAATGTGAGTTTAAATTTTGCCGCATATTGCATTTGATTCACAGCAAAACAGTATCGGTTAAGTGTAACTGCTAGCAGACTTGCTCACATTTTGTCTCTCCAAGCCTAGTCTTGGCTGTGTAGCAGAGGAGCCCTCTGCTAACGCTATCGCTAGTTACTACCAGCGAGTCAGAGTTCACTGGTTTAGTGCTCGCTTGGCGCACTGTGAGCGAGAATTTTGCTGACTCAACTAGTCGGCGAGTAGCGGGCTACACGCGCGAAGCTAGGTGACGTAGTTTCTGGTCCCAGAGGCTGGGAGCCTATATAAAGTGGCCGATTCTCAGTCTCGGGGTGAGTGTGAACAATGCTGACCACACGTCCCCCCCTGTGAGCGATTGCGAAAAGTGATTTCTCACACTCCCCTCCCTCTTCCCCCATAGGCGATTGTGAACAATGATCTCCTACATTTCCCGGCCCTACCCCACGAGGCGATTGTGAACAATGATCTCCTACATTTCCCGGCCCTACCCCACGAGGCGATTGTGAACAATGATCTCCTCAACACCCCGGCCCTACCCCATGAGGCGATTGTGAACAATGATCTCCTCAACACCCCGACCCTACCCCACGAGGCAATTGTGAACAATGATTTCCTCGAACCACCCCGACCCTACCCCGCGAGGCGATTGTGAACAATGATCTCCTCAACCACCCCGGCCCTACCCCATAGGACAGTAGCGGTTTAGTTCAGTTCTAATTCACCTAAATAGGGCTTAGGCTGTGTTAGGACTGCGCGTAGGTTTTATTGGTAAGTGCGTATAGGTGATAGGCCTAGGAGCTAGGTTCGCTAGGAATCGTATTCAATGTTATAGGTGTTAGTCATAGGAGATAGGTCTAGGTGTCGTGTCGGAAGGTATAGGTGTTATGCCTAAGGTGTTTAAGGTTATTAGCACTTGCACTGGTTTGACTAGCTTTGATTATGTTGTTTGTTTCACATCATGAATGCTTTACTGGTATAAATAAATCTTGGAACCATACTTCTATCTTATGATACTCAGCTAGAGTGAGAGCAAGACTGAGACTGTGCGGGTATTGGAACCATACTTCTATCTTATGATACTCAGCTAGAGTGAGAGCAAGACTGAGACTGTGCGTGTGTAAGTGCGAGAAGTTTGTTTTTGTGTACATCCGTGCATGTATGACGGTGTGACTGATCGTGCGAGCGCATGTTAGCAGCTCAGTAGGAACGATAACAACAAACACCAAATCCAGTCAAAATAGGGTTTTTCTGGATACTGTGGTCAGTCCATTGCGCAGGTAACTTTGACTTTTGAACACAATGCGAGGCACGGATTTTGTGCGCATGCGGGATTAGAGTAGACATATAGCCGGTTTACTCTCCACAGCAATCTCCAGCCCTTCCCTAGACCACAAAAGGGATGCGGACTTAAACTCTGTAGGCACTTGAGTACTGTATTAGATGGGCAGTTTTTGTCTATCTGATAAACTATTTAAGTCGCCTACACCCAGTCAGTCCGGTTACAGCTGAAAGTCACATGATTTAGCAAGCATTCTAGCGCTGCTATAGAACTGGCAACCAACAAGTTTGGAGAGATAAATTTGCTTGGTACCTCAAGGTACAAATATAGTAGGTGTATTTGATTAGCTTGGTGTTTACTTATTAACCTATTTAGCCCAGAGTCCCTACAGAAGGAGATAGATTGACCATGATAATTCAAGGGCAGTGCCAGATTAGCTTGGTGCCTTCAGGCGCCGAGCTAATCTGGCACTACCCTTGAATTATCGTGGTCAATCAATCTCCTGCAACTGGTACATAGTCATACATAGGCAACACCTCCAAAATTTGAGAAATAAGACCTTAGCGTTAAAAGGGTTAACAAGTAATCACTTTTTTTCAGGTGCAAGCTGGTTGAATCATCTCTAAGGGGTTGTGCGTAGAAAGTAGTAGAATGTAGGCAATAGTAGACTATAGCAGGTAATTTGGTCTGTGATTTTGTACCTCATGGCTTAGAGCCATAAGGTATAAACTCACAGACCAGCACACATTTTACTTTAGTAAATGTTATGACCCATATGTCAATTTCTTTTTAGAAAATGCAATATTTTCATTGTTTTACATTGAAAATCTCACTTTTCTCATAAATGGACATATTAGCTTTTGCAAAATGACGTCAGAAATATATATATTTTCTTCTAGAGGAGGATCTGTATGGAACGTACACAAATGTGATGGTGAAGTACTTTACTGCTGAGGGAGCAGTGAGTGGCCATTCCTTGTGTGTCATCTGCGCTGACCTGGATCCCAGTCAGATCATAAAGGTGCGGAAATACATACACTTAGTTTACTAGTGATAGTGATGCAGGTGCTTGTTCATTTAGTGCTTGTGTCGAGTCAAACTAAGTCACTGATAGCCTGCCTGAGACATTTGAAAAGAAAGAAGTTATTGAAAAGAAACATGAAAAATATATGACAGAAGCATTAACCCTTTTAGCCCCAAGGTCCCATTTCTCAAATTTTGGAGGTGTTGCCTAACGACTATGTACCAGTCGCAGGAGATGGATTGACCATGATAATTCACGGGTAGTGCCAGATTAGCTTGGCGCCTTCAGGCGCCAAGCTAATCTGGCACTACCCTTGAATTATCATGGTCAATCCATCTCCTGCTGTAGGGACTCTGGGCTAAATGGGTTAAAATGAAGAGCATCTGTGTGTTGCTTGTGTCCAGCTGTGAACAACAGCTGAACAAGTTTGTGTAATTGTAAGTCACTGATCAAACTGCATATAAGGTTAAATGGGAAATTGATCAACCATGATTTGCTGAAGGTTAGTGTCTGATTATCAGTAGCTCTGTCAATTGTCTGTGATAATCTGATTCTGAACCTACCCAGATGAACGTTGTTGACTACTGCCGTAATATAATGGGGTGTATGTGTGTGTTTTGCTTTGCTGGTGTTGAGCTTTTAAACCATCAACTGGCGCACATTATATGTAAGTCGACAGTCTTGGCTCAATTGAATCCTAGCCATCTCTGCGAAAGCATATTTATAGACTGCCTGCATCTCAGGTGAACCTTTGGGACCCGACGCTTTAAGTAACACATAGATCCCTAAAACTTGAGGTTGTCGTCTGAAGAGTGCATACTACATGTATTTCAGGAAACCGATTAACCGATTAACCATGATATGAGCTTAACCCATTTTGCCCTGAGTCCCTACAGCAGGAGATTGATTGACCATGATTATTCAAGGGTAGTGTCAGATTAGCTTGGCGCCTTATGGTCAATCCACCTCCTGCAAGTGCAACTGGTACATAGTCGTTAAGTAACACTTCCAAAATTTGGTAAATGCACCCGTGGGACTAAAAGTGTAAACCCTTTGGCTGACGGTAGCAGTTTTAGTGACATGATTCCTGCAGGAATCGTCATGATAAAACTGCTACCAACATCCAGAGTGTTAAAGGGTGGTGCCAGAATGGCATGGTTCCAAGTTAAATATTATAGTTGATCAGTTAGCAAATCGGGGCAAAATAATTTGACATCATGCAGGGAACTGCAGTGTTCTTTCTGTGCAGCCACTGCCTATTCCTAGTGGAATATGGATCTGCTATTACAACAGCGGGCAGTGACTGTACAGGAAGAACGTTCTGGTTAATTACTACATGTGTCATGATTAGACCTAAGTTAACCCATTTAGCCCTGACACACTACAGCAGGACATGGATCAACCATGATAATCTAGGACAGTGCCAGATTAACCCATTTAGCCCCCATTTCCTACAGCAGGAGATTGATTGACCTTGATAATTCAAGGGTAGTGCCAGATTAGCTTGGCGCCTAGCTAATCTGGCACTGCCCTTGAATTATCATGGTCAATCCACCTCCAGCAACTGGTACATCATTGTTAAGTAACACTTCCAAATTTGGGAAATGCACCTGTGGGGCTAAAAGGGTTTACTTGGGGCAATCGGGTGCTAAGCTAATCCAGCACTGCCGTTCAATTATGGTTGATCCATCTCTGATAATTGGTACATTGGTGAAACTTCTAAAATTTTGGAAGCGTAGCTTTGGGGCTAAATGGTTTAGTAGACTCATGTTGTACATTTGCAGTCACTGCCTGCTCCAGTACAAACAGATCCGGTCACCAGTCACACACAGTCACATCAGGCAGAGGTTCCCACAGGCAGTGGCGATGTTGAGGACAAAATGGCCATAGCCTGGCGATATCAGAACCAGCCCAAAGTACAGGTTTGTGCATAAGGCCACGTGAGTAGTGTAGTCACGCCACGCTAGTCTTACTCTTAGCGTACTGGCGGAAAGCAGGGGTAGGTGGGAGGGCCCTTTGAGTAATGCCATCGGTAAGTATATTTCCAAAAAAATATCGTTTAGAGAAAAATACATTTGTTTCCTCAATATCCATGCCGATGGCATTACTATAAGGAAGAGTAGCGAAAAGGAGGAGGGTGCTGCCCAACAACCCCGCCACTGCCATAAGCTTAGCCACGAGCATGGCTGTTCAGTTCTTCTACAAACCAACACATTTAGTCGGGGAGTGCCGCGCTATCTTATCAGCTGGTGAGGTGACCTAGTTACAGCGCATTCCAATGGGCATCTGGTACCGCCTGGTAGTAGGCCTTCTTTACGCTTACTATTTTATGTGGGCAGAGTGCCAAATTTGTGCTGGCTTTAAAGCTTACTGTGCTTTAAAAATACTTTTGTTTGAATTTTCAATGAGTGATATGTGTTAGTGTAACATAGTGCTACAAGTAAGTGTTTTTCTTTTACTGGATAGATTTACCTGTGATTTGTTATAGAAAGTTTTATAGACCAGCATATGAGTGTATTTCGCAGACGTTTAAAATGAAGTCTGACAATACAATACAATACAATACAATACAATACAATACAATACTACTTTATTAATCCCTCATGGGGAAATTCACATTTTTTGCCACCACAGGTGCTGCTTACATTCATTCACTCACTTGCTCATTCCACGAATTACAATAACAGAGCTACAAAGTGGACAATGACTCGGGACGGGTGAAGCCCGTCGCCAAGGCATCAAATGGAGAGAATGAGAATATGAGAGCCCCAGCCCACCCCTCCCCCAAACAATATATTTATTCTAATTAACATGGTAATTAAGCAAGCCCACGTCAACAAAGACACCCAATACCTTTATTACCTAGCCATTTTAGTTCCACTCCAGAAATCATTCAAGCTACGTTTGGGGGAGGGGTAGGCTGGGGCTCTCATATTCTCATTCTCAGAATAATTAATTCTAGAATGAGAATATAAGATTTGAAAACCAATCAAATCGATAAATGCCACATCGATCAACTAATTATTGTAATCAACTAGCCATTTAGACAAACCCAACGCCACCCAATACACCCAATACCTTTATTACCTATTCATTTTAGTTCCACTCCAGAAATCATTCAAGCTACGTTTTTTGATCAGCTACCAACCTGCGATTATTAAGCCAGATCCCCCACCTAACCTAAATTATTAATGCTGCCATTGACTTCTTTAAACAAAATTATTATATTACGTTTTAAAATGAACCAAGACGAATTACTTCTTCTAAGCGATATCTGTGCTGTAGAGAACAAAGACTTAGACCAAAAAAAACAGCGGCTTCTATCTGTAGTTGTGTCCGGCAAATCAAAAGCTTTTCTCGGTAAACAATACATGACAGAAGACATAGAATCCCTTACTGCTGATGAGCTAATTAAACTACATTCTAAATATGAAAATCACATTGCTTCACTAATGACACGTGATTTGAGTCGATCTCTTGTCTGCCTATACACAAAAGCTGTAAGTCACTTCCTACCTGTTGATAGTGACAGCCTTTCACATGATCTCGAAAGCAACCCCATAGTTTCAAGTTCAATAGGTAAATTAGCATGCCTTATGTTTTACAAGTTTGGGAATTACCTTGCACCTGCTGTAACCTTACTTGTTACTAGTAGTCATATTGATTTTTCTAAAATAAATTAAGAAAATGGACGAGACGACTCCACAACAGAGCCATGTCTTGACACAGGTTCAAACAGTGACTAAGACTAAAAGTCCAGGTCGAATAGAGGCTGGGAAAAGATTAGCTGAATATAACAGACAAAAGAAATTACAGCTTCAAGCATTAACAGAAAAGACTGACGTAACATCATCAGTGACACTACCATTAGAACCAACACATACCCCACAAAGTGATAAAAAAACAACTAAACCTGAAACAACAAAATATATAGTTGCTGGATTTGTTGTCGGATTTGGTTACGTAGGTTACCAAGTATATAAAAAATACAAACCACAGACTCAAACAGTGTACAAAAAATCAAACACTCCAAAAATAAAAGAAGAAGTCTCCACATTACCAGCAACACCCAAAGCCGTGGACCCATTTTACATGCAGTAAATAAATTTATTATTTTAATTTTTATGGTATAAGAAAATGAGCGACACAAAGAACTTAATGAACCTTGTCTATCACTCTGCTGTAATAAGTGGACTAGCAGTAGCTTATTCTATGCTGGGAAAAAGTCTTCTCAAAATGAAATCAGCAGACCTTAGTAAATTAGACTTCGAAGACAGTGCTAAACTAGTAGTTGTTATAACAGCATCGATTGCAACAAAAGATTTTCTAGTCAAGCAAGGAATTATTCCAGAAAATATTTCTATGTAAATAAAAATATGGCAACTATAGCTGTCATGATTGGTGGTGCAGTTATTAACGCATTAGCTTTTAGTGGATCAAACTATTTCTTTTCAAAAGTTAGTAAAGAAGAATCAGCAGAAGAAATGAAGCGACACAATGAGGCATCTGAAAAACTAGCTCAAGCTCAACAAGATTATGAAAAGCAAAGAATTGAGAAACTTGATTTTATTAATGAAAAACTAAAACTTGAGGGTCACGCACAGCATACATTTTCAAATGTCGATGACGCTATCAAAGAATACTATCTTGTAACTGGTGAAGACATGTCTATTCCACAACTAAAACTTAGTGACTACTACCAACCAAGCCCAGAACAAAGAAATGGAGAAATAATATTTGTTTTAGTAGGAATGACATTAGTATATTTTACAGGAGTTTATATTGCTAGAAAAAATGGCAGACGCTAAACTATCAAAAATATATTACTCCCCAATTGGCTACTGGAAAGGGAATACTGCAATAAAAAAATTACATGCTGCTGTGGGTGGAGATGTTAACCAAATAAAACAGTGGCTTAAAAAACAGGCAATTTGGCAAATATATCTTCCTGCTCCAAGAAAAATAACAAGGCCTCATTTTGAAAACACTATCCCTAATGACACACACCAAATGGACCTCCTGTTTCTTCCGCATGACACAATAAAAAAGAAACGATACAAGTATGCATTAACTGTTGTTGACATAGCTTCAAGGTATAAGGATGCAGAACCCATAACTGACAAAAAAGCTGTAACAGTGGCCACTGCATTATCAAAAATATATAGTCGAGGTCCTTTAAAATACCCTAGGCTTGTGCAGGTTGATGATGGGAGTGAATTTAAAGGCGCTGTTAATCAGTTATTTGCAAAGCATGGAGTGCTAGTGCGGCGAGGCATACCAGGCTTGCATAGATCACAGGCTATTGTTGAAAACTTTAACAAGCAATTATCGGAGAGACTTTTTAGCTATCAGTATTCTAAGGAACTCATGCATGACACACGTAACACTGAGTGGGTTAAAAGATTACCATCTGTAATAAAAGCAATGAATAATGAGGGTCACCCTAAACCTGTTGATGCTATTAAATTGAAAACAATACCGTCAGAAATAAAAACAACAACAACACCTCCAGACACTAACTTATTTACAAAACAGGTAAGATATTTGTATCAACCCGGTGAAGCCGAGAATGACGTCAGACGTAGGGCAACTGATCCAATTTGGTCTACATCTGTTCATAATATAAAAAAAATAGTTCCTTCAGCTAATGCAACAATATATTATCTTTATGAGCCTGCACCCCAGAGGGCTTTTGTTAGAGAAGAATTACAGATTATTCCCACAGACACCGTTACTCATTTTTAACAATTTCAATTCATCAATTAGTTCATCAAACAGTTCATCAGCTATTTTTTCAGATAATTTGAGCCTGTAATGACCTGGTGCATAAGCTTTTTCCTTACTATGAAACACTCTTTTTGTATCACCTACTGCTAGAGACTTTTTATATGTTTGAATCATTTCAATATTATGTTTGTTTGATCTTAGTGTCTTGTTTGGATAATCAGGCATTAATGCACCATCTAACACTTGCTTGTAATGTTCATGTCGAATGTCTTTATTTTTTATTGCTGTTTTTTTAATTCCTTTGGCTTTCGACTGACTACCTTTCTGATGCAGTATAGAATACATTTTTGATCTCAGTCCAACGTACTCAACTATTGGTACACCATTCAGTTCATCCTTAAACTTACCAGGCACTTTCTTGTTTTGTGTGTTGAACAGTGGATGGTCTTTAGGGTAATCAGATGTGTCATACATGTGTAACTCTGTTTTCATGTCTTCATAAAAGTCTTCAGTAGGCACGTCTATGATCATAGAGTCAGTGTCAGTGTATAGCAGACGACACTCAGGATACTTTGGTTTGAAGTAATCATAATAAAATTCAAGCATTAACAGTTTTGATAACTCAAGAATTGCCATACCAATGAATACTGGCTTATCCAGTTTAACAATCTTTTTTTTGAGTGACACAGCATACAATGATGAATGAAATTCTTTATACCCTGTGTACTGAGGCTTACTTGTAAGTTTAATTGCACCCGATTCAGTTGTGACCAGTCTCACATCTTTGCGGTGATGAGGATTTTCCATAGTCTTACCAAAACAGGCATTGTTCATAAGCTTAAAGAAGTCTTTGTCAAATGCAGTGTTACCTTCTCTTGCACGCAATGTTGTGTTCTTCATTATGTAATCTTTCATAAAAGCACTTTGGTCAAATTGAATTCCTCTATGAACTTTTTTTAGTACTAAACCATGTCTGATGTAAAACTGCAGCAATCGATAGTGACAAACGTAATTAAATTTGTCATTTAGATTGGGTACAAGTTTGGTGTCTTCTTTTTTCCCAGTCAAACTCAGTTTCTCAACTGCTAA
This sequence comes from Semisulcospira habei, assembly GCA_036245525.1. Classification (NCBI taxonomy): domain Eukaryota; kingdom Metazoa; phylum Mollusca; class Gastropoda; family Semisulcospiridae; genus Semisulcospira; species Semisulcospira habei. Next base: position 95,099,818 of record BTPG01000006.1, read on the forward strand.
TGGATAATCATTATGGTAATCATGTAAATGGTGTGGATACTCCAAGTCTACTTCAAAGATCCAACCCTTTTCATCATTTTGACCTCGATCCATAATATATTTTGTTAATTTTTTTATGCCATACTGTGACAAATCATACAAACAAAAGTTTTTTAATGGCAACAATTCACACATTGCAAATCCATACAAATTATTAGCATCCAAGTATGTAATAAATGACATTGGCTTTGAGGGGTCAAAGTCGTCAAGATATTTATTATTTGCCTTACCATAATTGTTTGCTGCTAGACTAATACCACCTCTCAATCCACGTTCCACCATTTCACCCATCGTACGATCAGACAACAGGTCTATAGATATCTTACTGGATTTCAAAAATGCATCCCATGTCATGCCAGGACTAGTTATGTAACAAGCAGGGTCAAGCTTGTAGTGCAACAAACCCTTTTCACGGTAACTTTCAAATACATCTGCTAGCAAGCAAACATCTGCCTTTAAGTACTGATCGTGGTAGTCACCAATTGTCTGACACCCTAGTTTTTCCCACGCATCAAGTGCATGCTGGTATTCAGAGTCAGAAATACCTTTACCAGTTAGTGTAGAATAAAATTTCTCTTTTGGAGGCAGTCTCCTTTCTTCAAACACTACCCAGTCACTGATGTACTCATATGGATAAACACCTTTTTTAATCAAGTCCGGCTCAAAATATTTACTTGTTATTGGATACTCACTCAGTCCTTCTGCCAGACTAGCAAGACCTAAAGACAAATGTTGCATGGAGTCATAAAATGCTAATTTATCTAACCTAAAAGTCAAGTATTTCTCAGTTGTCTGGGCAATACAACTAATTTTTTTGTACGACTCGTCTACAGCCTGCATGATAATGTGTGAATCATATCCCTTCAGATTGTGAAAAAAGATTGGTAACTTGTATGTCTTAGGATCTATTTTTAATAACAAGTTACAATTATTATGTGCAGCTCCTCTGTAACGCCCAGTTATGTGATCATGGTCACGAACTTTATCACCTTCTAAAGGCTGTTCACAAATCCAACACGTCTCTGCTGTATCAAATTTTAGTTTGTCTTCTTCTGTCATCACCAAAGGCATCTGACATGTTGTGAGATACTGTACTACCTGACTATACAGTTGTCTCATTTCTGTTAAAAACAGGCATGCTGCATTTTCACCCCTGTAGATAACAGGTTCTGAATGAAGACCGTCTGACCTAACAAGAATGTATCCAAAAGAACACACCACTTGGTCACTTAGTTTTATAGTCTTTGGTAATGACTCTGGAACTGGACCCTCATATGGACCAACGAGTGATTCAAAATCTGCATACACTACAAACGGCAGCTTTTGCTGATTCCCATAGTTCTTAAAATACACTTGACTACCAGGATCTGGATACTTAAGTACAGTTTGTATGTCATCAGCTGACCTGCAGTGTAAAATGTGATTATGTGCTATTTTAATAGAAGAGAATCTCTGTAAACATCTCTTGCACACTTCCTGTTTCCCATTGTGTTTCGTTGTATGTGAATAAATTAGACGTGACATATTCCTGATAATTGTGTAGTGGAAGTTATTGTCATCTCCAATTAGCAACATGTCAACATGTTTATCTTCCGGCTGCCCATAGGTTGGGGCAATTGGAGATACTCTAATTGGCTGTAACTTATTCTCAGATTCATTTTCCCACACAAACACATTCACAGATATACCAGGATTTAGTTTTTCAAACAAGTCTATGTCCTCTATTTTAACAGGGAACTCAATGCCACTGAAGTTGAGTTCATTTACAAATTTGGTATAGTTAGATACATGATCAGGTTTTGCTTTTACAAAATGAAGTTTAGCAAGCACACACCACATAAAACATAAATTATCATTGTTTTGAATATTGACTACAGCCTTTTTGTTTGCAACCTCTATTGGTAGTGGTATCCAAGATCTACCTAAAATAGGATGATATCTTGACTGCTTCAGTTGTAGTTCATGTACAAGGCCTTCATGCCAGCCAGACCCTTGCATTTCTGCTCTGTCAATTGCTTCATGGAAGTCTGGTAACAATCTTTCTCTAAACACTTTCTCTAGTTCTCTTCTCGAATTAACTGTGTGCTGCCTTGTTGAGATATACGTTACAATAACTTCACCAACATCTCTGGCAAATTCTATTTTTGCAACAATCTGAATCTTTACACTATCAGAAAGAAGGTTATTTTGTATGACTAAAAAAGATCTTTCTATTGATTCATAGACATTGTAAATATTAGATATAGGTAAGTCAGTTGTGTGAAACACGTTTCTTAATCTTTGATGGTTGACCATCTTTTTTATTTGTCCGACAAAAAAATAAATAGAAAATTATATAATGAAAATGGCACTTTATTGACTAAAATCTATAATAGACAAAATTAATTACCAACTAATAAGCCACTTCATAGATATGTCTTCTGTTGTATCATGTTCAATCTTTTGCATGTGTAATATTGTTTTATTAACAGTAATAAATTTAACATTTTTATTTTCTTTTTTTATTTGATGGTATATTTGTAAACACATAATCTTAAACCAGTCAGATTCAACATCATAAACTAAAAAATCACTTGTCCTATTATTATAACATGGAAAAGTATTAGAATATCCAAGATAAAAACTATATGTTATGTATATCTTCATCGGTGTTGGGAGTTTTAAAAAAGGGCGTCTAACTTGTGTTTTTAAGTCACTAATAAGCATAAAACCTCTAAAACTCGATGTAATATCCATGAATTTACCAATAGGCCAATTTTGATCCTCTTGTCCGTCCGTCATTTTTTAAAGACAAACCCAAAAGATAAATTAATTTACTAACCCATACCCAGTGGGCTGATCTGTCTTTAAAATAAGCTTTAGGTGCTTAGTCGATTTCAGTTTATTTTTTACATCATCACGTTCATGCTTATTTGGAATGACATCGTTTTCTCTGAGACAGTCTTCAAAGCTGTCACGATCCTTACAGTAAAACAAACAGATAAACTTTAACTGTTCTCGAAAATCTTTCAATACAGCATTATATTTCTGAGTGAGAATCCAAACACTGATGTTTGCGTGTCTACCACTGAAGGCAAGTTCTGCTAAAGTATTTCTCTTTTTGACAATGTCTTTCTCTGCAGAGCAATCATCGACAATAAATAAAGTTGGCTGTCCTTCAAATTTCTTGTAAAAATATTGTAGGTATTCATTCAGTTTTTTATCAGGATCAATTAACTAAATGTTATGATCAGTCCAAATAAAAAAACGGTTGTGATAAGCTTTGTTGTGTTTGATTGTTGGACAAAATATTACAATGTTTTCAAAATGGTGGATGTATCTTGTTTGTAATAGGTTAAGTACAAATTCAGTTTTCCCACACCCTGTCGCACCACAAAATAAGCCACAGTGTGGGTCAAGGGTCATTAGGTTCATTTTAATACACAATATAATTTTAATATATGTGTCCACTCAGTCTGCTTTCTGCAATATTGAGTTGTGCGTCATAAATTAGATACAAATATATGTTTATGGCTGCAGCAGTTTCAACCTTCTTTTGTATCTGAATTGTTATTCCATCACTACCATTCTCAACAGTTCGTCCTGACCCATGAAGATAGTCATCATCTGTACTACGCAGGTCTAACCACAGTGCATACTTGTTTGTCAGGTATTGACCAATCCTAACGTCATACAGATGTAGATCTTTGCACGCAATGTTTGCTGGTTTATCTCTAATCCTTCCACCCGCAAAATACTTTGTGATCTCATCGTAGTGTTGATAAGGCAGCATTCCAGACGCGTACACTTGATTAGGACGGCCTTCGATTGTGCAGGACAAATGTGTAATCTTAGGATTGTAGAATTTTTCTGAATCCCGTTTGTATGGACTCACAGGTTCAACAAACAACATAAGAATACCTTTCAATGACCTGGCAGGTGTGTTCAAGTTTATGTTCCACATTGGGTCGCTCTTGTCTTTTTGCATTAAACTGTGTCTAATCACCCTGTCATAATAAATTGGAAGTCTTGACTGGTACTGATTTTGAATGAGTCTGGCTAGTTCAGTATGTGTGACAATTTCGTATTCCAAGGAAATGTTAGAGATCTTGTATGTTGCATCTGTGGCAGATGATTTTATAACTTTGGAGTAGTCATTGAAAGTTAGTTCAAAACTCAGGCGGTCATTTAGTGCCCCTTGGTAATAAGGCGAATGTCCTGTTAGGATTTCAAATTCGAGTGGAATGCAAAACCTATTTCCATATGTTTCGGCCACAATAACGTCCTTGCCTTCTGTGGTTGTTTTGTCTGATGCATTTATTCGAATTTTCATAATGCTATCTGACTGTATGCCTTGGTAAATACGATCTTCTCGTTCTTCTCTTGTAAGCCACAAATCCGTGTAGCAGTAGAACACATCAGCATCATCAAGACTAAACACTTCCTGTCCTTCAAGTTTAACTTTAATATTCTTAATAATTGCTCTACCTAGATTGTTAACTAGTGTTCTTTTGTCATCTGCGTCCGATGAAAGTTCAATATTAAAAGCAAGACGAGCAGTACCAGGAACAATAACGTCACTGGGGCCTAGGTTTGGAAACTTGACAGTAAGAGTCTGGTTTTGGTCTATAGTACTAGGATTGTTTGTGATGACAATTGATTGTCTAACTGCTTTAACACCGAAAGGTTCACGTAGTTTTCTGTGTGGGTCTAACTTTGATCCGTAGGACTGTGTCATTTTTATTATGCACAAAAAAATTAAATTAATAAAAACAATGGCAGCGGGAGGATTTAATCATGAAGATTTTAACATGGATGTCATGGATGCCTCAGATACCAGTATCACAGATATGACTGGAATGGTAACTAGTTCTCCTTTGTATCATGAACTGTTAAAAGACAAAGTAAACTCATTTTATGACAGTGTTGGAGCGCGCCCAGATGTAATAGATCCTAATCAATTTGAATATGATAAAGGACACTTATTTGTAAATACAGACAGAGGGAAAATATATCTAACACATAAAAATAATCCTTCTAAGTTTAGGGCTTTAAGTACAATTAAAGGTGAAGTCGGTGGTAACTCTGGGTTGGCAAGGTATCTTGGAATTGGAGGGTCTCCTGTTCCCCCAAGACTTGTTAGTGTGCTTCACGACACGCAAACAAAGTTACCAACAGGGCAAGAGATTGAAATGGCACCAGTAACAAGCCTACCAGAAATAGCAAACACAGTGATACAAGAAACCTCATTTACTGAAGGACAAATAAATGATGTTATGAAAACAATAGATGATCCACCTTTGTCAATGCGGGAGATTATAGGGTTAGATAAATCACTGCAGACAATAAGAGGTGAGATGGTTAATAATCTTGCCAAACTGGGAGAGCTTGATAAACACATAGAACGTGAAAAAGAGAAACTGGCTACCGCAGACAATGGGAATCTTGACACAGAAATGAAAGAAAGAATCCAACACAGATTAAATGATTTGCAGATAGAAAGATCAGCGAGGTTAGAAGCGATTAGTATTGGAAGGGAAAAACTGAAATCACAGGTCAACAGGATTAGAGAAACTATTCAAAAAATACTTCACGAAGACACTACTCTGGCTGAGAGACTTAAAACACTTTTCAGAGAACAGGGTATCACAATTGCCAGTTTAATTACTGCTCTGGGGTTTATTATCAGTACAGTTGTGTTGGCTGTAACTTACCGTAACGGGTGGTGGTTCTCCACCTCCAGCACCACCAACCCCAGTCCCCACAGATCCAAAAGACTTACAGTCGTGGGTAAAGAAACAACTGTCACACATATCAGACTTGCTTAAGAAATTGGCTCTGAAAGCAGTAGACTCGTTGCCTGGCATTTTAGGCACGGTTGTCAGTTGGCTGATTAGTACAGCGGCAAAGGTAGTAGGGTTTATGGCAGAACATGTGTGGGTCTTTTTGGTGACAGTAGGAGGGTTAATGATAGGTTATTTAATGAAACAGGTAAAGAAGTAATATTCCTAATCCTGTTAATCCTATTGTCAATGCAGTTCTCTCGGATTCATGTGTGTCAGGGGTTGACTGTACTGGTTGTATAGCTGTTGGAGCAAGGGAAGTAATCACTTGTAATGTTTTTTTCAACTGAACATGCACAGTTGTTCCTCCTAAATTTACAGATTTATTGAGGCCTAATTTCTGATCACTCCCAGCAACAATGATTTCATTATTATAATTTCCCCCACCCGGGTCTGCCCTGGGGGACTTGGGTGGGGTTAGGTATTTTTTAGTTCCCAGGGTCACCCTGGTCAGCCCCACAGGGTGGGTTTTTCTCTCTATTCTGGGGCATGTGTTTCTGTCTACCCTTTGTCCATTCACCTGTATTTGCCTTTTTAAAACTCTCCCTACTGTCTGCACTGCCTGTAGCTCTTGATATTGGATGTGTGTTGCTAAATGGTCTTAGCTTTATTTAGGCCCCATGTTGTAGGTTTATTTAACATATTTGACCGGCTGGCGACATACATTCAATGTTCTGTTTATATTTTTTTTTTCACAAGCAGTGCAGGCACGTCCTGAGAAAGCCTTGTTGCTGTCGGGACGTTAAGCAATGTACAATCAATACAATCAATCATTATTATAATTTGTTATTGTACCCATTTGGAGTTGAAGGTCAGATGGTAACATGTATAACCCAGTGCCAACTACAAAGTCAACTTTTGATTTGGCATATCTGAGAACGTCTTGGTAGCGTTGTATGCTTGATGGGAGATCAACTGATGAATTTACTGAATCTTCAAGATTAGCGAGAAACTGTTTTTGCGAATCAAAAATTCCACTTCCATTCAGAATATTAGATTTTGTTAATGATTGTGCACCTAGTATACACCAGACATATGTTCTGATAGACTCATTGATGCGCTCGACTCCCGCTTGAGTAAATCCGTCACTCCTGTCCAAGACAAATGTGGTCCAGGCGTTAGACTGTTTCTGTTCTATTGAGCCTAACCACACTTCAGATTTTGATGAGAATGAAGTGTAGGGAGGCCAGTAATCTTGAGGGTATTGTCTGTGACTCAAAGCATAATATAATGTACCAATGCCGTGGTGATCATCAAGTTTTTGTGTAAAGTCATACTTTGTACTGATGTTAAATTCATTACAGATGCGTTCAAATGCTTTCATATCCATGGGGTTGTTAAACCTGTTAAAACTGGATTCAGTGGGTAGTGGTTAATGCAGTTTTGACAGTATACGTCTAAGCTGGTAATAAACATGAAAACGATACACAGACCTAATCAGTTTGTTTGAGTGATTCAAGTGATCTGTAAATGAAACACCACAACCTGTAGTAGAACACAGTATAGCAAAGTTGAGTTGGTTTTGAAACATCTGTAGTGGACTTGAAGACCACTTTCTTGCAGTAGCATCGTCTGTTATTGGAGGGTTTAGGTAATGATCAAAAGGGTTGGGTACTTTGACTTGAAATAAATCTTGTTCGCTTACAGCTATGTCGAGTTGATTTAGTTGAATTATTTTCTGTTCATAAGTAGGGGCGACATTATATTTAGCATCTACATTAAATTGAAATGCGTTTGTAGTGGTAATGGTTGGTGATTTAAATTCCATCCTTTTTTTATGTGATAATAAAAATGTTTATTACCTTAACAAATCTTGACACAAGCAAACCAGTGTGGTTAACTAATGGGATTGATAATCGTGATGGTAACAAGGCTGTGGCTATCCATGAAATGTTCTACACAGTAAAGTGGTTTAATGTAACGGATGATGAAAATTATTCTGTAAGTGGAACTCTCGATGGTTTAGAAAAGGGTGATACTTTACGGGCCGGATATTATGACTTTTGTACTTTAGCTGAATGGCTTCAAAATGAATTTAAAATTAAAGCAACTTTAAACCCAGCTAATTTACTTGTTACAATTGATTTTCCCAAAAGTGGTCAGTTTTCTTTATCAATTAGTCTTTTATTATTACTTGGATTTTTTAAAACAATAACACATCTAGATGAAGATTGGTCACAATCAGTTGGTAGTCTACTATCACCAAAAAAACCAAGAATAACTGGCAGATATCCTGTTCATTTGTCAGTACACACAGTGCTAAATGTTCATTTGAAAGAACTGAACACTACTGAAAATGTACACAATGGAAAGCCTTCAACTTTGTTAAGATGCTTGCCGACTGGAACTGCCCCATATTGTGAAAGTGTGGTTGCTAGATTTCCTAATTCTCAGTTTAAAAAATTAGGTTCTAGTTTCTTTGAATCATTGTGCTTATCTGTAACTAATCAGAATGGTAAACCAGTTGTAATGCATGATTTTTATGTTGTTTTGGAAGTTAAATAAATTTTATTTTTGTTTATAAAAATGAGTGGTCTTGGTCCAAAGCCTAGAATCATACCAGTTGCATGTCCAGTAACAGAGTTGAAAGATTTGGCAGACGTACAGGATTTTGAGAAGGAAGGGGAAATTGGAGAAATATATGGTTTTGAACTTGATTCAAATGGCATGTACAAGAGGAAAGTAATTGTTGACATAAAAGACGGTGAAAAACAGATTCCTAAACTTGGTCAGCTACGTGATGTTACTGTACCTACTCCACCTGTAAATAATGCGCCTTACAACTTAATACATGTGGGTAGTAAGTGGGTTGTTTCATCTGTACCGGCACCACCACCCACAATTGACTGGGACATAAAGATTGAATTTATTAGTCCTTATGTATACACTGATGACGAAGGTGCCTTAGTGTTTAGGAAGGTTGTTAACTCGGGGCCGCTTATTGTAAGCCTTGTTCCAAGTTTTGCCCTAGACAACAATAGCAGAGAAAAACTGAAAGTTGAAAATTATGAGAGACGGAGATATCTTCTTACAACTAGAAAGGGTAGATCAGATACTTCTGTTGTGTTTATGCCAGCAAGCTTAGTCGTGGCTAGAGAAGTGACAATAGTATTTGAAATTATCATGAAATCTGTTGCTACTGCTAAAGAGGCTCAAATTGCACAAGGAATTAAACTTACATGGAATGAAACAGTAACAGAATCATCAAAGGTCTTTATTGCTATTACAAAAAATAATGATGTTATTAATGTTTCGAGCAGTATTCCCGCTGTCAAGGTGGTGGTCGACAAAACAACTTTTATTCGTCTAACTTACATAAACCTTGAACACATTGATCTTGTTGCATTTTATTATGCCAGCAAATTGTATACTTTTGAAGAGTTGCAAAATGTAATTGCTGATTAAAAAAATATTTGTAAATAAAAAATGGTGAACTTGTATCCACAAATACCACCTGAGCAGCTTGAGCCTATTGAGCGTGATAAAACATTAAAGGCAGATTCATTCCGTTTAATGAATATTACAGAAGCGTTGAAGTATTTGGAAGAAGAACAAGCAAAATACTCGAGGTGTAAACGCCGTTACAATACGGTTTTCAATTCTGTACACAACACATCAATGGCCATGGGGGTGGTTTCGGCCGGATTATCTGTAGGAGGTATAACTCTTTTTGCAACGGGGGTGGGAAGTGTTATAGGAATTGCTGTTGAAGGTATTGGTCTTGTCACAAGTCTAGCATGCTTTGGTATGGAAGCTATTAACAAAAGATTTTATATGAAGTTGCAGAAGCATGAAGCATTAAGTACGCTCGCAGCAGCTAAGCTGACGAGTATGAAACTTATTATTAGTAAGGCTTTGGAAAATAATGAAATTGACGATAACGAATTTAAGAGAGTCCAGGATGATTTAGCAAATTACAAGCAACAGAAGTCTGAAATACAGAATAAGATGCGTAGTCAACCCGCGAATGTTGAAGAGCTAAAGCAATCTTTTTTAGAGGAAGGAAAGAAAATAGGCGTAGAAGAAACTATGAAAAAAGTTTACGGACTGTTAGGCAAGTAAAGATCAGTTTTGGTAATCATTCATTAATTCTGAAATACTCTTCACAAAGAGATGTCATGCCTGCTCATTTGATGCCATCAGCCCCACCACCAGAGTACTACTGAGAAAAAAAAGTTTTCTTGTTGTCCTTGTAACTTGGAAATTCTGTCCAAGTAAGTTGTGACTTGGTTCAATAACTTACAAGATCTTATGATTAGGTTCTTGTAAGAACTTGTTTTAAGTCACTTATCAGAACTTGCACCAACTAACTTCAAAGTTACCTGTAAAGTTAGTTAGCGGTTGTAGGTGACTTTGGAAATTTGTTAACAAGTGTCTGTAGGTAACTTAAATTTGTATCAAGTGTATATAAGAATGTTTTGTGTGTGTGTGGTTATTATTAAATAACTGTGTTTTGGGGTATTGACGTAGAGTCAATGGTATAAATGTTCTTGAAATTATCATATCTCTAACACTAACTATATTATATATACACATGCATAAATACACGCACAGACACACACAAACACTCGCACACATACATACACGCATGCACATGCATACATACTAGCATGCACACGCATACATATATGCACTCACACAATGACAAACACTCACACACAAACACTCGCACGCATACATACATGCACTCACACACTGACAGACAAACACACTCATACACTGACAGACACACGCATACACACTCACACATACCTACAAACACACACAAGCACTCACACACAGACAGACAGACACAAAATCTTTATTCAGCATGTAGACTCCAGTCCGCAGAAAACTTCACCGCATTTCAGTTGTATGACACGATATAGACGCGGCGACTGTGTACTTAGTCACGTTACTAAGTCCCTATGTCAGTGTTTACGTTAAAAACCGCGCTGACAGCGTTAGCGGCAAGGGTGTCAATAGAAGACTGAAGACTTTGTATTAAGAGTCATTTAACTCTATGTTCTGTCTCTGTTTTTGCTTGCTACAGAGCTACAGGCCGCTAAATATAAGTAGATCGGTAACTTCCGCATTGCAGCTAGTGACGTATTTGTCTGCACCAATACTCAAATGAAACTGTCTGCACGCTGCGCGCCAGCGATGTTTGCTACGTAAAATCTATTTTAAAACCGCGCTGACAGCGTTAGCGGCAAGGGTGTTATGATAGAAGACTGAAGACTTTGTATTAAGAGTCATTTAACTCTGTGTTCTGTCTCTGTTTTTGCTTGCTACAGAGCTACAGGCCGCTGAGCCCACGCCGAGCTATTTACCACCAGCGGTGGTTGCTACGTACAATCTATTTTAAAACCGCGCTGACGGCGTTAACGGCAAGGGTGTCATTAGAATATTGAAGACTTTATGTTAAGAGTCATTTAACTCTGAGTTCTGTCTCTGTCCTCAACTGAATGACACTGTCTGCAGTCCGCGCTGACGGCGTTAACGGCAAGGTGGTAAACAGAATATTGAAGACTTTATGTTAAGAGTCATTTAACTCTGTGTTCTGTCTCTGTCCTCGCTGTACTCAACTGAATGACACTGTCTGCAGTCCGCGCTGACGGCGTTAACGGCAAGGTGGTAAACAGAATATTTAAGACTTTATGTTAAGAGTCATTTAACTCTGTGTTCTACTCTCATTTCTTAGTTGTTTACGAGACGGAAGTAATAGCAAATGACTCTGTTTTAGTAGGCTCAATCTTCTGTTTTGCCCCTCAACACATGCTTACTGCGCCGTTAGCGGTCCCCGTGTGTGACTGCACACCTAAATTCGATAGAAATCGACATAGGTCTGTAAACGTGACACTGCCTAGATAAATTAAACAACCTGACGAGAATAAATGTCCTATTACATAGAGACCCGCATGCTTTTGCGTACGGTACAACCAATAAACTAAAACCGCGGTTTTTCACTCACAGCCGTGTTTAAAGTAAAACGCAATACTGAACCCGGTTGTACTCAACACTCGGCAATTTAACAGTAAGTTTTCTTTAGTCTCGGCTCACTAACCTTTTTGTTGTTTCAACATAACGCACAATAGTAATATTCTACAAGATGTATCACTGCACTGAATATCGAAGTCCGGAATTTGTAATATTTCCAATGGCTACCACAAATAACACATCTTCTCACAGCAACAGAAATCCTTGAAATGTCTCAACGACGCAATACTTGATCACGAGACTAGGGTCACGAGTTGACACGTAGCGTTGACGTCACTTACTTTTGGGTTGGGTGTTGTGGAAATTATGCCTAACGGGAATTCCCACAATGGCGCAAGTAGTCATTTCCCGAAAACGGCTGATAGTAGTCAATGGCAGCATTAATAATTTAGGTTAGGTGGGGGATCTGGCTTAATAATCGCAGGTTGGTAGCTGATCAAAAAACGTAGCTTGAATGATTTCTGGGGTGGAACTAAAATGGCTAGGCGATTAAGGTATTGGGTGTATTGGGTGGCGTTGGGTTTGTCTAAATGGCTAGTTGATTACAATAATTAGTTGATCGATGTGGCATTTATCGATTTGATTGGTTTTCAAATCTTATATTCTCATTCTAGAATTAATTATTCTGAGAATGAGAATATGAGAGCCCCAGCCTACCCCTCCCCCAAACGTAGCTTGAATGATTTCTGGAGTGGAACTAAAATGGCTAGGTAATAAAGGTATTGGGTGTCTTTGTTGACGTGGGCTTGCTTAATTACCGTGTTAATTAGAATAAATATATTGTTTGGGGGAGGGGTGGGCTGGGGCTCTCATATTCTCATTCTCTAATGGCCAGCGCCAGTGGCCTCATCCCGACCCGAACCTCCCTGACAAAAACAGAAAAACTAAGACAGCCCTATGTCTACTGAACACACTATTATAATGTTCTTTATTAAGTTCCTACTTGGCTAAAACTAGTACATGAAACAAGTTAACAACAGAAAACAAAATACCTGCGTCGATAGGGAGATGATCTCCGATCTAGGCAACATAAAACTGAACAACGGTCAAACAGCACCTGGGGGCCCGTCGCCGCCATAGTGCAGTGCCGGTGTTTAGACAGTTGCTCCGGCATAAACAGTCACCATCTTAATTATACTGAACTTAACTAGTATATAACTTCATAGTCATTTTAAAAGCAAAAGTAGTAGAACTACATCATTAACATGAAAGTAGTCCAAAATTAATGGTTTCTAAAGAGTACACACGCGGCTGTTCAGTAAGAAACACAGTCACCACGTCTGGGAGGTGTCTGTCATTACATCATTCGGCTAGAATGTGGGGCCTGAAGCTTGCTGGTACTCGCTTCGTTGAGTGCACTAGCGCAGGCAATGATGTTGAGCGTGGCGTGCCGGAAGAGCCACTCCTGAGATGAGATGATGAAAGGGGGGGGGAAAGCACGTTGGTTGTATTGCCACAGCATAGCGTACACTGTTCTTCTGATATCCGCTTGGTACAACAAGAATCAGCGTGTATCAACTCCCAGCATAGCGGCACAGCGGAGAAAAATATAAAATCCAATTAACAGTCACAGCACATCAAATTACCAAAAGTTGTCAAAAAGAAATTCCGGTCGTGATGCAGCATCGTATATCAAACATAGGTACAATGTCAGCTAGAATACTGCCGGTGGCGACCATTTCTGCCGGAGCGGGCGGCCAGGAGGTACATGGCACGATTGAGTAGTTTGTGCCAAATTTGTGCAGAGCGAGTAAAAAGACAAAAGAAAGACAGACTTAATCACTTTAAACTGTGCGTTGATTATGTAGATGATCTTTCTGCTTTTCATGGTATTGATGTATGTAAAGATGAAGAAGACAAACATCCGAAAGGAATGTGTAGAAAGTGTTATTTGAAACTCATATCATGCAAACGTGCACACTCATCTACCATAACGACCACTGTCAGTCATGCTGCAGAGGATATTCAAAAGATCCACATACATATAGACAAAATTTGACTCCACACTGTCAGAAAGTGAATGCAGCGCATGTAATCATTTTGAGTTACAATGTAAAGGTGGCCGGCCAAAGAATTCAAAAGTGGGTGCACCAAAACGAAATGTGTCCGAAATTTCTGCTGAGGCGGCTCAGTTTGATTACAGCATTATAGCTGATGACCAGATAGGTCCGTCGACATCAACGCCAGCAAAACAACAGAAAATAGCTGACATATTGCCTCAGGTGTTTCCAGTCATAATATTCAAAACACCCCCAAAACCCACAGTCAGATACATCGCCACATCACCATTTCATCAGCAGAAACAACTGAGACAACCTCATCACATCCAGACACCTCTGACCTGTGTCGAAGAAGACTTTAGTCTATCTTACCCAGCTGGCTAAAGCAAAAATGCAAGAATCCGATGACAAAATGACCATCAAATGCAAGACAGGAGGCCAGCCCGTTGTATTGAAAAAGATTCCACAGCCAAGAAAATCATCAGGGGTAGCAAATTCCCTTCTGAGGAAAAAATGATCAGGAATACTTCACAAAATGAGGCAAAATGTTTCTGGAGGAAATGCCAATGATTCTTTCACACAACAGAGTTCGGAGCTTAAAATTAAAACGAAAGAAGCCAGAGAACAAATCCTGAAAGCGGCAGGTTGTCACCAAGCATCTTTGACCAGCCTACAAGGATCTGCCTTTCGAACCCAAACAGGACTAAGCTGGTCTCAGTACCGAACTCAGAAAAGATTTCTGAAAACAGTTGTAGTCCAATTTGAGAGTGAAAGAAAGGAACGTCAAGAGCAGAAAACGGCCATGTTTGGAGCAGTAGAAACCGAACAAATAAATCTTGTTTTCGTCATTGAAGAAACACAAGAAGAAAAGCTGACGCCAGTTGGAAAGATTACATATGTTTCGAACTTGGTCACAAATCTTTTGGATGGATACGACAAAGCAAGAAAGTTGACCGGGCATGACAACACCATCCCTGAAGATGAGGTGTGGGTGAAATTGGGCGGGGACCATGGCGGCGGATCATTCAAACTAACACTACAGATTGCAAACATTAGAAACCCAAAATCAAAGAATAGCACGTCTTCTACTCATCGACGATTGCAAAGACAGTCCTGATAACCTCCGCAGACTGCTAAAGCCGTACAAAGACCAGCTCAAGACGTTGCAGACAGTGACATGGGGACGCAAGAAGATTCGTCTTTCTTGTATGGCGACTATGATTTTCTTTTAAAACTGTATGGGATTTCGGGCCACAGAGCACCCATCCATGCCTTTACTGTCAAGCGTCTGAAGCACAGATTCAAGCTCCACCCCAGTTCCTTGAGGGAAACATCCCAAAGCAAAGCATCGCTAACATCAGAAGTGACAACAGAAAATTCAGGCATTCCAAAAATAAAGTCGCTAAACTGCATAACAACGCAATTCAACGACCGATTATTGATATTGAGCTTGACTATGTTGTGCTGCCATATCTGGACATGCTGCTTGGAATCACAAAGAAACATCACGATTTGCTGGAAAATGACTGTCATTCTTTAGATAAAATAATCGGCAAGTCACTGGCTGAAAGTGACAGTGTCAGAGATAAAACAGCATACTTTGCACGAGTTAGAACAGTTGAAAGACGTGTCATTTGCAACAGATTTGCATTGTCTTCACGGTAAACTGCGCGCCGGTTGCCTGTCTTCTAGTCCGTTGCATGCATTGCTCATCTTCATTTTACTATGCATATCTAGTGTTATACAGAAAACTCATTTTTTTTAGCTTTTAAGTGTATGTCATAAATACAACATATGTTTAGTACAGCTTAAACAACATGCTGTAAATGACCGGCGCCATTAAAATGTATCCCGTGCGGTACACGGTCAGCGCTGAGCATGTACACACATAGCGTGCTCGAGTAAAACAGTGACAAGAATAGCGCGACTATAGTTGCACAGCCGTAACAGATTGCGCTCAGCTCTGCACTGTCGGCGGGCGGTATTCAAGGAGTTACACGCTGCCTGGCTCCTTATCTTACGGCGCCGCACGCGCGCGCGCCTCAAAACTAAATGGGAGGCCTTGAACAGCCGTGCGAGGGGCAACCTCCCGACGATTTCAGCTAAGTGTGACCTATGATGCCTGAGGCACCCGGAGGGAGTGTAACATGCCACTTGAATGCCGTGCTGCGGGAGAGTAAAATATGTAAACAAGCTTATCATGGTCGCTCATTTATTGGCAATCATTGCCACAAGTACATGCAAGCACATACCATCAGCCTACTGTCTGAGAGCATTGTTAGCAAAACAGCAGATCTTGTTGGTGAATCTAATATCAAAAGGAGAGCCACAGAGATAAGCCGCAAGTTCAAAACTCTGAACACCCTGTACTCAAACATACATGTCAATATTTCCCATTCACGACCTGTGAAGGAAGAAGACATTGACATTCTTGACAGAGACATCAAGCAATACAAAAATTAAAAAACAAAAATTAAAAACAAAATCGGAAGCGCAATCCACTTTACTAAATCTTACAAATCAGTCGGATGGGACACCCATAGTGAAAATAATAAACACTCTTAATGGTGATCAAATTGCTATTTTGACTAGGCGTAAATCAGATGAACACAGAACAGTTCTGGCAAAAATGTATCAGTCTCAAGACAGTTTATTTCACAGACAGACTTTTTGTTCTGTGTGTACTTGGTACTGGCGGCTCTACAAGACTTTTGAAGATAAGTGAAACTATTGACATGTGTTCCGTCATGATCACACAAATTTTTTTCTTGTTCATTTTTCATCCCCCATGCTCTTCGCTTGAGTCGATTGATGACTGCGTGCGTTTCTTCCCCTCCTTGCTCACCATGCAGTGCAAGTCCAAAACCGTTTGTTTTCTAAAAACACATTACCGATGGTATTACAACTAGGAAATGTTTCTTAGCTAGTCTAATTTTAGCCAAAAAATTGTTGTGTAGGATAATGGCCATGATGGCAGGAGAGGGGCGCCATAGGTTAGGCGGAAACCCGGTAGCCTCCCTTCCGGTTCAACCACGCATGTGCTCAGTGCTCAAACCACCAGTCAGTTTCTTCGCTAGTCGCGTGAGGTTGTGTACGCTGTGGACTCCTTCGTTCGTTGGCTATCGTTCACTGGCTTCGACTTTCTACTGTGAGAGACGGATTGTGGCCTTTGGCTGGGACGCTTTCGTGTGTGCGTTGTTTCGAGAGGACTTCCTAACGACGCTGGTGAGCTGTGCTCACTGTTGGCCGGTCGCCTTCAGCTTCTGGTGCCCTTGGGCTTCGTCCTTGGCCTACCGCGTGGGAAGGCCTTGTTCTGTGGCGGCGACGCTTTCCTGGGCGACTAGGGTGACTGTCGTCTCTGCGCCTGGCACCGGTCCCGTCGTGGCCTGTTGGAGTCGTTTGGCGCCTTGGTAGGACGGCTTCGGGCTTCACCGCTGACACCGCTCTTCGTTCCTCTCCTTTTCCCAACATGGCGAGGTAAAATCTCGGTCACTGCTTCCGTACGGCGCTCAGGGAGGGTTTGAGCGCCGCACGCCAGCATACGCCGTATCTCCTTCGTTCGTTTCGCGCGTTTCGTTGCCTGCCGGCTGGGCAGGTTCGATCACTTTCAAATAGATGGTTCTGCTTTGTGTTGCAGTTGGCAAGTCCGCACCTGTATCAGATGTGGACAATTCCAGTGGCCGAGTGATGGACATGAGGTGTGCCTGCCCTGTTCATCCTGTACCTCTTCCCAACCGTGCCTGGTCTGCGCCCCCTGGCGGGAAGAACAATGGACTCAGCTATGGGGTTTCTACCGTCGTGAACTGCCGACACCAGCACGTATACAGGGCCATACACCGGTAAGAACCACAGACCCGACTAGTGGGTATTACCTGGTGAGAGGACAGTCTACGCCGCGCCTTCCGCCGCGAGCCCGTCCTCCTGGGCCGGCAGCGAACACAGACCCGACTAGTGCGCGCTGTCCGGTAGCAGAGACTAGAACTGAAGTTTCAGTCAGGCCTGCTTCTTTGAACAATAAAGACACGCCGGTAATCACCACAGACCCGACTAGTGGTGCTTATCAGACGTTAGAACGTTCTCCATCGCGACTTCGGTCGCTAGCTCGTTCTACTACACCGGCAGCAGGCACAGACCCGACTAGTGCACGCTGTCCGGTTCCGCCGATTCTATCGGCGCGAGAGAGAGTACAGTTACAGACTTCAGTTCCGGTAGCGGTCTCGACTCAGGAGAGGCCCGCTTCCCAGCAGAAGGATTCTCCGCCTCCACGCGTCGACAGAGTTCGGCGTTCAGGTACGGACCGTATCTCACCTCGTTCCAGAGAGCAGAAGCACCGGACGGTCTCCCGCTCTTCTCGCCAACGTTCACAGTCTAGGGACAGGTCACCGCGGCATAGGCGTGCCTCCAGATCTTCCCGTACCAGTCGGCCATCGCGGACGGTGTCCGGGGTCGGGTCTCCGCAAGTGGTTCGTCGGTCCAGACCGCATTCCCCAGTTATGAGACATTCTACTCGGAGAACGCGTCAATCATCTACTCCACCCTCTAGGCCGTCGTCGTCAAGAGTCAGTCGACGTTGCCGCCGCCACTCCCGTTCTAGGAGTCCCCACTCTCGTCGTGAGCCCTCCCCACGGGATAGGAGATTGCCTCGACGCTACGCTCACCGTTCTCGGTCTCGGTCTCAAGTAACCTCCCCGGTCCGTTCGTGGCGTCACCGCTCAGAGAGATTTTCGCCGGCCAAGGCCTTGGTCACATCCCGGCTCGTCGCGGAGGCTGGGCCCTCACTCGTAGCTCGAACCGGCCCCACCCACCTACCTATGCAATTAGAGGATGACGCGCTCAGCCTTGCTCCCGAGGACTCAGTTTCGGCTTTACTTCAGGACGACAGCCCCGCGCACTCTATCCCGGCGCCCCCTGACGTGGATCAAGATGAGCAGGAACAACATCCGTCAGCAGTGGGACACAGGTTGGAGACTCTGCGTGCCCTGGACGAGGCAGCTCGCATCATCTCGGCGTGCCTACCGCCGGAAGACTGTCCTCCTTCTCCGCCGGCGAAGAAGAAGGCTGCGGCCTATGTAGATGCGGAACTCCATACTAAGACCTTTAAGACGCTTCCTCAACCTCCGGGTTTCAGCAGCCTACGGGACGCGTTCTCGGCTCGACTCGCTCAGGGACACTTGGGCACCGCTGGATTCTTCAATGACTCTAAGTGGCCGGCGGACCTACACATGTTTTTTAGGCAATCTTGGTACGCGGGACATTCTCAGAGCTTTACCTGCGCACTACCCAAACCGGACCCAGCTGCTTGGGCCCTGGCGGCTATTCCGGCACGGACCCCTCTGCTTCCAGGAATCGATCAGACAGGTAATCTCATACGCAACGCCTTAGCCTCCGTGGGATTTCTTGACCTTCTGACTCAAGCCATGGTTCGTCGCGTAGAGGAGGCTTGGCATCCGTCCCTTATGCCGCTGCTGGGAGATCTGCTCGCTCTAGCTGTCTCTGGTAACCGTGCATCCTACCACACCTGTGTCAACGCTATGGCTGCGGCGGCCAACTGTGACCTTTTGCGTCGGGATTTCCTCCTCCGCTCCTGCCCTCTCCCCAATGACCTGAAGCTTCAACTTCGTCAGGCGCCCCTTGGCGGAGAGCTTCTCTTCGGCCCCACGTGGTTAGCGGTTAAGGAGGCGAATAAGGACACCTGGCCAAGTCGTACAGTTCCTACTCCCTTTCAGCATACCCGCAGGACCCAGGGTCGCCCCCTGTGGGCGACTAGACCCGTTTCCCGGCCTTACACCAGAGGTGGACGTCTTCCCCCCAGCCCCCCTGCCTTCCCCCGTACCCGTCCTACTGCAGGATCCTCTTCGGCTCCCGCTTCCAGGACCTGGCCCAAGCCTGCCCGACGCCCCGGGCGGGGCAGGGCTTACTGACGTTCTCCACCTTCGGGCCCCGTCGACCGCGCTGGGACCTCCGGTCGGCGGGAGGCTCGCACGGCACAGCGCCGCCTGGCGGGCGCTGTTTCCGGACGACCCCTGGATTCTTTCAACCATCTCCCTCGGTCTGCGGATCTCGTTTCGCTCCCCGCCCCCACTGCGACGTACTCCGGCGTGGACCTTGGTTCCGACAGACCAGCTCAAGGCAGACGCTCTGCGCAACGAGGTGGCCGCCTTACTTCGAAAAGCAGCGACAGAGGTGGTGACACGACTCGACTCCCTAGCCTTCTACAGCCGGCTGTTCGTAGTTCCCAAACCAGGCGGCAAGTGGCGTCCTGTGATCGACCTCTCGGCGCTCAACAAGTTTATAGTAGCTCCACGTTTTCGCATGGAGACAGCGCGGGCCCTGCGTGCCTCGGTGCAACCCTTCGACTTTGCAATCAGCCTGGACCTCGCGGATGCGTACCTTCACGAGCCCATGCACCCAGCGTCCAGACGTTATCTACGCTTCGCCTTCAAGGGTGTGGTATACCAGTTCCGCGCACTTCCCTTCGGCCTCAACCTCAGCCCATGGGTCTTCACACGCATCATGGACGCCGTGGTGGCCAAGGCACGACGGACTTCCACGAGCCCCACGTCCAACTACCTGGACGACCTGCTCCTGAAGAATCAGACCCCTGCCGCCTTGGAAGTGGACCGGGATGCCTTGCTTCAGCTCCTCAAGACGCTGGGCTTCATAGTCAACTTCGGCAAGTCCGACCTCGTTCCGTCGCGCCATTTCGTTCACCTAGGCATGGAGTTCTACACCGACCGCAATATCGTCCGGCTGCCCGAACCCCGCATTCAGAAGCTGGCGGATCTAGCTCGGCAGGTATCCCAGAAGTCTTCGATCCCCGCCAGGCAGTGGCTTCAGTTGCTGGGGCTGATGAGCGCTGCAGCAGACCTTATTCCGTTAGGGCGTCTCTACTCCCGGCCGCTACAGTTGCACCTTCTGCTACACTGGCGTCCGTCGACCTCCGACCTAGAGTCTCCGGTTCCGATTCCTTCGTTGCTCCGTCCTCACCTTCTACGCTGGGCGGACCCCCTCTGGCTCGCGACAGGAGTGCCGCTGTTCTCGCCACCGCCCTCCCTCTCCATCTGCGTAGACGCGAGCCTCTCCGGTTGGGGAGCACACCTTCTACCCTCCTTCGAGACGGCCTCCGGCCGGTGGGACCTGGATCTCCGGGACCGACACATCGACTGGTTGGAATTGGAAGCCGTCTGGCAAGCCCTTCGGGTGTGGGAATCTCGCCTGCTTCACCGGGAGCTACTGGTGTTGTCGGACAACTCTACGGTCGTCGCCTACATCCAGAAGCAGGGCGGGACCCGCTCCCCATCTCTCTGCATCCTCCTTTACCAAGTGCTCCGGTGGTGCGAGGATCGGGACATTCCTCTCCGTGCTCGTCATATCCCGGGCCACTTGAATGTGCTGGCCGACTCCCTCTCCCATCGCGGTCAACTACTACACACCGAGTGGTCTCTGCGTCCAGACATCTTTCGGATGATCGGCGCTACCTGGGAGTCACCCATGATCGACCTTTTTGCCACGAGATGGAATCGCCAGCTCCCTCTGTTCGTCTCGCCGATTCCAGACCCCTTGGCCTGGGCAGTGGACGCCCTCTCCATCTCCTGGGATGGACTGGTCGCCTACGCCTACCCACCCACGGTCCTCATCTCCAGGGTTCTTCTCAAGCTGAGAGGCAGCAACACTATCCTGTTTCTGGTGGCCCCGTTTTGTTGGACCAGGTCATGGACGACCGACCTCCTGAATCTGGCAACGGCCCCCCCCCCACTACAGCTACCCACTCCACGAACGATGCTCAAGCAACCTCGGCAGACTCTGTACCATCCTTGTCCAGAACGTCTCCTCCTCCACGCCTGGAGGTTGTCCGGCAAGCCCTCACCGCTAGAGGCTTCTCAGGTGCGGCAGTGGACGCGATCGCTACAGCCCGCAGAGCCTCGACCAGACGAGTTTACGAGGGCAAGTGGAGAGTTCTCAGCACCTGGTGTGACGATAGACGCCTCTCCCCCACCGAGTTGACAGTCCCTCAGCTGGCGGATTTCTTCCTCTGGCTTTTTCACGACCAGTGTTTAGCTCCCATCACCATTCGAGGTTACCTGGCCATGATCGCTGATACTTACAGGCATCTGGGACGTCCCGACCCGGGCGCCTGCAAGGACCTCGCCGATCTGATGGGCCATTTCGGTCTGCATCGTCCCGCTCTACGTACACTGTTACCACGTTGGGACCTACCTTGGGTCCTCACTTGGCTCAACTCGGCCCGCTTTGAGCCTTTACAGCTGGCGAGACTACTGGACGTGACGAGAAAGACCTGCTTCTTGCTAGCCCTCGCCTCAGCCTCCAGAGTCAGTGAGCTGCACGCCCTCTCTACTCGCCCCACCTGTTTACAATTCCGGACGGACGGTTCGGTGCAGCTGCTTCCCGACCCGACCTTCCTAGCCAAGACCAGATCGCCACTCTTGGCACCACAATTGGTCACCATACTACCACTCAGAGAACCACGCTCCAATCGAGAGTCCAGACAGCAGGACCCAGTTCGAGCGTTACGTGTGTACCTGCGCCGGACCAAGCCCCTCCGCAGGGGACGCACCCGCCTTTTTCTTCCTCTGTCCCCAGGTAGACAGGACATCTCAGCCCAGACTATATCCTCCTGGCTTCGGTGGGTGATAAGATCCGCCTACCAGGAACTCGCCCCTGATGCAGCTAAACGCATGAGGATCAGGGCGCACGAGATCAGAGCCATGGCCACGAGCCTCGCATTCGAACGCAACTGTGCGGTCATGGACATCGTGGCGGCTGTGGGCTGGCGAACAGAGAACACCTTCGCTCGCTTCTACCTGAGGGACCTCTCCGGCCAGCGGCAGAATCTAGCGCTGGTGGGAGACATCGTGGCGGCGCAACACTCCCTCCCGGCGCCCTAGGCGCCGTAAGTATCTTCACTAAAATTAGAGGGAGGTTGCTTGGGGTGGACTTTCTAGTAGCTTCGATGGCAGGGGTAGGGCGGTTAGCGGCACCCGCCTCCTTTTCGGGATTCTTCCTAGTTGTAATACCATCGGTAATATGTTTTGAGAAAACAAACGTATTTTTCTTTAAAATAAGTTTTTTTGAAAAATACTTACCGATGGTATTACTCGAAGGTCCCTCCCACCTGCCCCGCTCGCCGCTGCGCCGCTAAGAAACTGACTGGTGGTTTGAGCACTGAGCACATGCGTGGTTGAACCGGAAGGGAGGCTACCGGGTTTCCGCCTAACCTATGGCGCCCCTCTCCTGCCATCATGGCCATTATCGTACACAACAATTTTTGGGCTAAAATTAGACTAGCTAAGAAACATTTCCTAGTTGTAATACCATCGGTAAGTATTTTTCAAAAAAACTTATTTTAAAGAAAAATACGTATTTACGAATGAATGGCAGACAATGATGTTCCAAGAGATGTTTAGGAGTGATTCGCGTGCGTACAAACTCTGCGGTAAAATGACTACTACCATCTGGGGAGGTTACTACTCCCTAAAAGTGAAAAAGTACGTCCCTCTCCCCCTCCGGTGCTTTAAGTGCCAAAATTATGGCCATGGGCAGAAGACATGCCGCCAGGCAGAGGCTCTATGCGCCCGCTGCACTAAGCCCGGACACTCTGCTGAGTCCTGCACAGCCATCCCCCTGTGTGTGAATTGCCAGGGGGCGCATATGGCTTCGGACAAGAAGTGCCCTCGTTGGATCTCCGAGTGCAGGATTCAGCAGGTGCGGGTGGAGAAGGGGCTGTCCTTTGCGGACGCCAAAAAAATGGTTGATGGCCCTGGTGCAGCTGAGGCTGCGCCAAACTCAAATAACAACTTTGTGTATACTTTCAGTGCTGTGGTGGCAGGCAAGCGCCCCACCAAAGACTTCTCTTGTCAAACCCCAACTTCTTGGTTGGGGGCGGAGCCTCGGATCTTCTCGCCCCTGGAGAGTAACCATCCTCCGGTTTTGATGAGGAGCCAGGGAACGCAGAAGGCAGATGTTGCCGGTCCGGTGGCACCGCCTTCTGCTGCCCCTAAGCCTCAGCCCCCATCCAAACCTGTCAATCTTACTACAAAGGCTTCTGGCTCTGGTCAGCCTTCTAAGGCCGCCAACTCTGGCGGCAGGAACGCTGCCCTGGCCCAGAAGTCTAAGAAAGTTACGGGACCGCTGTGCGTACGGGCCCAGAAGGGGGACACTGATGTCCCCCTTCAAAACAAATATGCTGCATTGGAGGAGCAGATGGAGGGGGTGGAGGTTGTCGTAGCTGGTGCTGCGGCAGCTTCTCCCCCCTCATCTCCGAGGAACCAGAGGAGGCCCGGGAGTCGACCCCCCTGTTTCTTCGACTCCTTCCAAGGCACAGGAAAAGGGGGGAAGGAACTCTTCTCCTACACATAAAACCTAACCATGTACTCTCTGCTTCAGTGGAATTGTCGTGGTTTTCACACCAACTTTGAAGAATTACGCCTTCTAGTCAAGTCCTATAACCCCTCGGTAATATCTCTTCAGGAGACTTACCTGAAGACTTCTGACCCTGTCTCCTTTAATGGTTTTAATGCTATCCATAAAGGTTCTGATTCGGAGAGACGCTCGGGTGGAGTGACTCTTCTCATTAGTTTTTATGTAGCCCCGTTAGTGTTGACACCTGTCTTCAGGTTGTCGCAGCTCGGGTTACCTTAAAGAAGACTATAACCATATGCAGTATTTATCTGCCACCATCCCTGCGGGTCTGTTGTAATGATTTTTTTAATTTAGTAGATCAACTGCCCCCTCCCTTTATTCTCATGGGGGATTTTAACGGTCACGCTCACCTTTGGGGTAGTGACCACTATGATGGCAGAGGTCAGATGTTAGAAGATGTTTTTTCTCAACTTAACCTATGTGTCTTTAACGATGGTTCACCTACATACTCTAACCCAGGTTCAGGATCTAGTTCTATTCTAGACCTCACTGTGTGTGATCCTTCTCTCATGCTGGATTTTGACTGGAAGGTTCACGAAGACCTGTGTGGTAGTGACCACTTCCCAGTAGTCCTGTCATCGGTCAGCTGTGGGGAGGATCCACCGGTGGGGCGCTGGAATCTCAAGAAAGCTAACTGGCCTCTGTTCGCCTCTCTCTGACAGTCTCGTATTACAGAGGAGGTGGTCATGTCAGCTGAAGAACCTGTTTCTTCTTTTACTACTATTTTGTTGGACGTAGCGGGTGAAACCATCCCTAAAACTTCCGCATCAATCCCTCGGAAGCCGAGAGTACCATGGTTTAATGAGGAGTGCCGCAAGGCCCAAAAAGCGTGCAGATCTGCTCAGCGACGTGCTTTCCGTAATCCGTCGCAAGTGAATATTTTAACCTTTAAAAGACAGAGGGCGAAAGCCCGTTACATTTTTAAACGTGAACGCCATACTTCCTGGAGACGCTTCGTCTCATCTTTAACTTCTCGGACTCCGTCCCAGAAAACCCCACCCGGGTATGCCCTGGGGGACTTGGGTGGGGTTAGGTATTTTTTAGTTCCCAGGGTCACCCTGGTCAGCCCCACAGGGTGGGTTTTTCTCTCTATTCTGGGGCATGTGTTTCTGTCTACCCTTTGTCCATTCACCTGTATTTGCCTTTTTAAAACTCTCCCTACTGTCTGCACTGCCTGTAGCTCTTGATATTGGATGTGTGTTGCTAAATGGTTTTAGCTTTATTTAGGCCCCATGTGTTAGGTTTATTTAATGTATTTGACCGGCTGGCGACATACATTCAATGTTCTGTTTAGTTTTTTTTTTTTTCACAAGCAGTGCAGGCACGTCCTGAGAAAGCCTTGTTGCTGTCGGGACGTTAAGCAATGTACAATCAATCAATCAATCCGTCCCAGAAAGTCTGGAGGGCTGTTCAAAGAATTAGGGGCAGGGGTGGCTCGGCTTCTGTCGGCCATCTTAGAGATGGTGCCAGCTTGGTCACAGATAAAAAAGCTGTAGCCAAATTGCTTGCCTCCACCATTGCCCATAATTCTTCAACAGAGCATTCACCCTTCTTCCAGAGAGAGAAGGAGAAGCGTGAGTCTCGTATTTGTGATTTTAAGTCCGATAACTCAGAAGACTATAATGCCCCTTTTACATTATCCGAATTGCAGCAAGCCTTGCAGAAATGTAATG
This sequence comes from Semisulcospira habei, assembly GCA_036245525.1. Classification (NCBI taxonomy): domain Eukaryota; kingdom Metazoa; phylum Mollusca; class Gastropoda; family Semisulcospiridae; genus Semisulcospira; species Semisulcospira habei. Next base: position 95,125,771 of record BTPG01000006.1, read on the forward strand.
ACTCTGCTGCTGGCCTAGATACCATCCACTATCAATTCCTAACGCATCTGCCAGAGAGGTCACTCCTTGTACTTCTCAAGGCCTTTAACCATATCTGGAGAACTGGTCATTTTCCGCCGTCTTGGCACCAGGCTGTGGTTGTACCGATCCCCAAGCCGGGTAAGGATCCTTCCGACCCGGGCAACTACCGGCCTATCGCTTTGAATCATGTTTATGTAAAACTATGGAGCGCCTGGTCAACGCCTGCCTGGTGTGGCATCTTGAGTCACAGGGTCTCCTCACAGACCTCCAGTGCGGTTTCCGGCGCTTCCGTAGTACAACTGACCATTTAGTCCGCTTTGAATCATTTATTCGAGATGCTTTTGTCAACAAACGGCATGTCTATGCAATTTTCTTCGATCTTGAGAAGGCATATGACACTACCTGGAAGTATGGCATAATGTCTGACTTGTTGGACATGGGTTTTAAAGGGCACTTGCCCGTTTTTATTAACAATTTTTTGACTAACCGGTCGTTCCATGTCCGTGTGGGCTCCACCCTCTCCGACTCCTTTGAACAGGAGATGGGTGTCCCACAGGGCAGCATTCTATCTCCTGTTTTATTTAGTATTAAAATTAATAACATTGTAAAGGCCGTCATGGATGATTCTGAATGCTCTTTGTTTGTTGATGACTTTGCTTTGTGCACACGTGGTCGAGGACTTGTGTCCCTTGAGAGGCGCTTGCAGCTGTGCGTTGATCGCATCCAGTGGTGGGTGTCTCTCAATGGATTCAAGTTCTCGCCCTCCAAGACTGTCTGTGTGCATTTTACTAACCAGACGAAATTTTTTCCAGAACCTAGCCTGAGCATTGCTGGAGTGCCGATTAAGGTGGCCGAGGAGGCAAAGTTTCTGGGGGTCATCTTTGACAAAAGACTTACCTTCTGCAACCATATTAATTACCTTAGAACCTCTTGTCAGAAGGCTCTCGACGTTCTTCGTGTCGTCGGTCGTACTGACTGGGGTGCGGACCGTACTGTCTTACTTCGACTGTACCGGGCCCTTGTTCGGTCCAAACTGGATTACGGCTCTGTGGTGTATGGCTCAGCTTCCAAGTCTGTGCTACAGCGTCTGAACACAATTCACCATCAGGGTCTGCGGATATGTCTTGGGGCCTTCAGGACGTCTCCAGTTCCTAGTCTGTATGCCGAGGCAGGGGAGCCTTCTCTCAAGCTCCGCCGCATCCACCTCATGCTCAGCTACGTTCTGAAACTGAAGGCCCGTCCAGACAATCCTGCCTATGATTGTGTTTTTAAACCATCATTTGCAGAGATTTATGAAACCCATCCGGGAGCTGTCCGTCCACTTTCTTTCCATGTCCGACCTCATCTGCAGGCGGCCGGATTGGACCTGGACAGAGTTTCGGAATCCCTGCAACACATCACTCCACCCTGGCTCTTACCAGTTCCAGACATCTTGCTGGACTTGACTGCCCACAAGAAAGACTGTACTCCACCAGCCATATACCAACAGAGCCTCAATGAACTGCTTTCAATTTTTCCTGGCTATTGTCATATCTATACAGATGGGTCAAAGTCTGAGGATGGGAGAGTGGCTGTGGCCGCAGTGTCCTCTTGCCATCCTAGACGCCCATTTAAGCACCGCCTCCCAGACCACTCATCTGTATTTAGTGCGGAACTGCAGGTGGTTCTGCTGGCACTCAGGCATGCTTATCGATCTAGAGAAAGGAACTTCCTGATTCTGACTCTCTTTCTGCCCTGCAGGACCTTCAGGGCACGGGAAATGACCACCCACTGCTGGTGCAGATCAGAGAGCTCCACGCGGACTTGATGAAGGAATATTATGACATCATTTTTATTTGGGTCCCAGGGCATGTGGGCATCGAAGGCAACAGGATCGCAGATTCTGCTGCCAACGATGCACACAATGACCCTGTCCTTGACACACAGACTGTTTATAGTGATTTTAGACATGTGACTAGTGCGTACGTAGCCCGTGACTGGCAGTCCGAGTGGGACAAAGAGGAAGCTAACAAGCTGCATGAAGCCCTTCCTAAGTTGTCCGATGGTCTACCTTATCGCTGTGGCAGCCGCCGTGAGGAGACTGTCCTGGCTCGGCTCCACATCGGGCACCGTATGTTTCGCACTCTTATTTACTAAAACAGGAGGAGCGTCCATGGTGTTATGCCTGCGACGAGCAGTACTCTGTTCAACATTTTTTGTTGTCTTGTGCTGATCTAATCGACACAAGGCATAAACATTTCACAGCAGACTCCTTGAAGGTTTTGTTCCGGGATGTGCCCCCGGACAAGATCTTCAGTTTTTTGAGAGAGTGCCATATTTTTAATAAGATTTGAGCGTTTATAGACTATGATATTTCTATTATTTTGACCTTTTTGAGAGTCTTTCAACGTTTTCTTTAAAGACCTGTGCGACATTTTAGCCTGATATATTTTTAAGGTATATTTACATCATGTCTTAAGACCTTTCTTTTAGTCTGGCTGACCAGATTTTTAACCTTCCCGCCGTGAGATGGCCTTAGTTGCATGCTCGGCATTAAACCCAAATAACTCTAACCCTGAGAGGTCCATCACGCTCCCGGGACCAGTAGGCCCAACTGCTGAAAAGAGTCGGCAACCATGGAGAGGAAGTCTCTGATGGAGTCTGCTCTCTAAACTGCCACCAGAAAAAAACTCAGCCAGCTGAGGCAGGTCAGCGTTCTGGGGGACAAGCGCTCCAACGCATAGCCGAATTCTAGGATCTTCCACTTCTCTGTCCGTCCGGTGGGCATAAGGTCTACCAGCTGTAGCGGTCGCCTCCACTGCTGCATTGGAGAACCTCGTGCTGCGAGAGCTGGCCGCACCACCACCAGGTGTGAAACAGTAGTCTCTCCAGGCAAGGGTGGAAGAGAGTTTGTCTGGCTGTTTCAGCATCGTGCGAGATGTGGGGAGCCGGCGTGGAGGGTCCGCGTCGAGGCTCAAGCGGTCTGACGTTGAGCGCCTGTTCCCGCTGACCGGGGCCATGAGGAGCAGGACCGTGTCGCAACCTGGATCTTGAGTAGGACCTTGTGCACCAGCCCTGAGGGAGGATAAGCGTAGGCCATGAGGCCCTCCCAGGAGACGGACAGAGCGTCCACTGTCCCGGCGAGCGGGTCCGGGATGGGCGCGACAAGAGCGGGAGCTGCTTCTTCCCTCTAGTCGCTGACAGGTCGAGCATGAGTGTCTCTCAGTGCACACAGATCCTCCCGAAAAAGTCCGGACGGAGAGGCCACTAGGAGTGGAGGAGCTGACCCTGCCGAGCGAGGACACTCGCGAGAACCGACAGGCGTGCCGAGATGTGCCGCTCCCGAGTGCCATTCCACGAACTCCACCCCACAGGAGAATCCAGTACAAAAGCAAACAGAGAGACGGCGACCGCGCGCCGTCTTGCTGCAGGAGACAGGCCATCACTGTTGTGTAGGCGGACAAGATCAGGACTTCCTGATTAATTAACACAATCCAGACGGCATTCAACTCCAGTCAGTGCAGAGCTAGTTACGGAGTTCCAATGGCCACCAACTCGAGAAGGCATGGAACTTCATCCGTACGAGTGCTCTAGAGCTGACAAGGCTTGCGTCCGAGCGAGAACTGTGGCGGAGGGGGGGGGGGGGGGGCTGGGGGGTACTGTGTGAAGGAGAGGCCATAGCAACAGGGAGACTGGGAACAGAGCCGCGACATCTCCCAAGGAGGATCGCCAGCGACACTGAAGTTGGAAGTTGGAGCGGGCGTGAAAAGAGCTGTCCGAAGAGTAACAGGCCACCGCTATGCTCATTATATCCAGGAGCAGGAGCCAAGTCCTGGCCGGAACTGCATCAGCGGGAGACACCTTAAGGTCAAGGATGCCAACTTCATGATCCGCGCTCCTGGTAGACGCTCCCTGTTGAGGTCAATCACTAAGTCCCCATGTTGACCAGGAACCCAAGCCGGTGACTAAGTGCTCGATTCTCGTCCGTGTTCTCCTCTAGCGAGGTCGCCTCCTGGATCATGAGGAGCAAGTCGTCAAGATAACAGGAGGTAGGGCTGGAGGAACTTGCCTGACTTTGGCTACTACGGTATCCATAATCCTCATAAGACCCCCGGGGCTGAAGATGAGACCCAAGGGGGCGGGCTCGGAACTGGCCACCTCCTCCGCGGAACGAAGCCCAGGTAATGGCGAGATGCAGGGAGACTGGGGACATGCGGGTACGCGTCCGAGGAGTCGAGACTGACCGCAAGTCCGTAGGCTGCCGCGAGGATTGTAAGGCTCTTGCCGTTTATGTGGAAGGGGTGACAAGAACTTGCTCCAGGCCGAAAGGTCTAGGACTGGTTGTCGCTTGCCGCTGGCGTCGGAACCATGAAGCGGAGACTGTAGAAGGCCGGAAAGTCGAGGTGGGCTACTACCGCTACTCTTTCTGGAGCAGAGCAGCGATGTCTCCCTGCAGAGCGTCTGCCTCACACTGGTCGATGGCCTGCGTGTTCTGAGCAAGGAGCGTCTTCGCGGGGGGAGTCAGTAAGAAATCCGGAGGCCCTCCGAGATTGTAGCGAGAATCCAAGTGACTTCCGGCATCACCACCGCCCCTCATAGTCCTGCGCGTCGCATCCCTGAGGTGGCGACCGGCCATCGCCTTACATCTGTTGTGAGAGGACGGCTACAGACAGTCCGGGTGGAGAGTCTGAAGCTCCACAAAAGGCGACCCACATCCTTGCAAGCGACTGGAAACTGGGATAAGTCCGCTCTGTAAGTGCTAGTCTACCGGTCCTTAGCTGAATCCATTACCTCCTGCTCTGTGGATCACCCAAGGGCTTGGTGTCGCGGCGAGAGGAAGGACGTGGGGAAGCTGGGCAACTCTTTCGAACAGTACCACACCTCATAAGTCACAGCTTGCTGCCGCCGCCAGAGCATACGGAACAACTTGCCGTGGTCGACACTGTTGGGGGTTGAACCTTCGAACCGGCATGTTGCCTGCACCACGCCGCTAGGTCCACCGCCGGAAGGGCCAACGAAGCTTGGGAGTGATCCACGTACCACGCTAGTCGGCACTTGAAGACATCCACTCCCACTGAGCGTTCGCAAGCCGTCCTCATCCTGTCACTTGCACCATCGCCGATGCTCATGCAGGCGGCCGAAGGTCCCGAAGACCTGGAGGCTGAGGAGGGACTTGCATCGCTTAGCTGGGAACAGGGCGCCCACCAAGGCCAAGGCCCTCTGCTTGATTGGTGGTGAAGGCAGGCCTATCCTCACTCTCTTCTCTCCTTCTTCAATCTTTCTTCTTCCGAGGACGCGTCACCGTTTGTAGGCTAGAATAGCAGAGAATACGCGCCGCCTCGTCCAAGGCACGAGAGTCTCGGGCCCAAAGGTGCATCTCCTGCCGAGTCGGGTGTGGGAGGGGTATGAGGGTGGGACGCGGGAGAACTGTCCTGAAACACCAGGGCTGAAGCTGAGTCCTCTGGGAGAATACTGAGGGCATCCCCGTTGTCTGTCAATGCCACCAACGAAGCCGGAATGAACTGGCGCTGAGAGTAGATCCCCTGCCCGCGGGGTCCAGCAGCAATCCTCCTGTGTCTCTCTTCCTTATCCAACAGCACTTCGAGTTCCCCGGTCACCTACTAACCGACCCGACATTGCTCCACTTCGGTGAACCGATGAAAACCGGTGTGTTCAACATGGTAAGCCCGTTGTCTGAAATGGCCGGAGAGCGAAGTGCCGGAAACTCAAGAGTAGCGCTGAATTCTGCCACGCTCACCTGCACGCTTGCTCGCTGGGAGCAAGAGGGATGTCTTCTCCTGGCGTCCACGCATTGAGGAGACTTTGGCTGCCGTCGCCAGGCAATCTCTTTCTCTCTTCCCCCGACGAGAATTGAGGCCTGTAGCTGTGTCGTCCCGAGCTAACCTCATCAACTTCGGACTTCTGCCTGAGCACGACCCCTCAGTGGGGGTGCACCGAATGAAATAAGGTGCCGTGAACCTAAGGGAAGGTGACCCCGACAGAAAACCCCTGGTCCTCCTAGCAAGGGGGTTGGGCGTGGGGGTAGCTTCCCCACCCTGCAAAAAAGGAAATAGCTACAAAAACGCCGACAAAAAGACAAACAGTAATTCCTTTTCTGGAGGAGGAAGGTTCTTCTAACAGAAGATTTATGACGTCCTGTGGTGAAAGCCGGAAGTCTTCGGAGGCCACAGGACCGAGCCGCCTCTCTCTATCCAGGGACACAACCATGGGCACATGGAATGTCAAGACCATGTACCAGAGTGTGGCAAGGCCACCCAGATAGCAGCGGAAATGCAAAAGTACAACCTTTCCCTGCTAGGTATCAGTCAAGCCAGATGGACGCAGTCTGGCCAGAAAAGGCTGTTAAGTGGGGAGATGATTCTGTATTCAGGTCATGAAGAGGAGAATGCCCCCCATACAGAAGGAGTAGCATTCATGCTGTCACCAGTGGCACAGAGAGCGCTGATGGGCTGGGAACCTCTTGGGCCAAGAATTATCACAGCAGCCTTTAGAAACAAGAAAAAGCTCAAGCTGAACGTCATCCAGTGTTATGCGCCCACTAATGACAGTGATGAGGAAGAGAAACAAGAGTTCTATGACCGACTTTAGAGTGCTGTGGACAAATGTGCAGAGCGAGACATCGCCATCGTCATGGGCGATTTCAATGCCAAAATACGGGAGGACAACACCGGATATGAAGAGGTGATGGGGAGACAGGGACTAGGGGAGATGAGTGAGAACGGGGAGAGGTTCGTAGACTTTTGTGCTCTAAACAGACTTGTCATTGGAGGCAGCATCTTCCCACACAGAAGAATACACAAAGCAACTTGGGTCTCACCTGACCATACTACAGAGAACCAAATAGACCATATCTGCATTAGCAAGAAATTTAGAAGATCGCTTCAAGATGTTCGAGTGAGGAGGGGAGCAGATGTCGCCTCAGACCACCATCTGCTTACCTTAAGAATAAAGCTCAAGTTAAAGAAACAACAAGAAGACAGCGCTATAATGTAGGCCTTCTGAGAGAGACTGGAGTGAGAGAAGAGTTCAAACTGGTGCTGTCCGACCGGTTCCAAGTGCTACAGGAGCTAGTAAATGAAGAGGAGGTGGTCACCACAGAGCAGCAGTGGAAGGCAGTTAGAGAGGCACTGAACTCAACCTGCAAAGACACTGTAGGGTTCAGGAAACACCATCACAAGGACTGGCTGTCGGCACAGACCTTGAAGAAGATAGAAGTGTGGAAGCAGAAGAAAGCAGTTGTCAACAACAGTCGCACGAGAGCAGCCAAAGCAAGGGCACAGGAGCAATACTCGGAAGCCAACCGCGAGGTGAAGAGGAGTATCAGGGCAGACAAGAGGGCCTACACAGACAGCCTGGCAGCAGAGGCAGAAAAGGCAGCAGGCAGCGGCAACATGAAACAGCTCTACGACATTACCAGAAGATTGTCAGGCAAGTATGGCCATACAGAAAGACCAGTAAAAGACAAAGAAGGCAAGCCTATTGCAGACAGAGCAGACCAACTCGACAGATGGGCCGAGTATTTTGAAGAGTTACTAAACAGACCCAGCCCACCCGACCCCCCAGACATCCAGCCAGCAGAGACCGACCTACCCATCAGCTGTGACAGACCCAGCCGGGAAGAGATCAGAAGAGCAGTGGCATTTTTGAAGAACGGCAAAGCAGCAGGGCCAATTGGCATCCCAGCAGAGTCTCTGAAAGCAGACCTAGAGACAACAGTAGAGATGCTGTACCCACTGTTTGGAAAGATCTGGGAAGAGGAGGTGATGCCGGCTGACTGGAAGGAGGGGTACCTAATCAAGCTTCCCAAGAAAGGCCACCTCAGCAAGTGTTCCAACTACAGAGGAATCACCTTGCTGTCAGTACCAGGAAAGGTCTTCAACAGGATCATCCTGGAGAGAATGAAGAGCTCCGTTGACCCCCAGCTGAGAGACCAGCAAGCAGGATTCAGGAAAAACTGATCATGTACAGACCAGATCGCCACTCTCTGCATCATCGTGGAACAGTCTCTGGAGTGGAGCTCCCCGCTGTACATCAACTTTGTGGATTACGAGAAAGCATTTGACAGCGTGGACCGAGAGACTCTGTGGAAACTCCTACGACACTATGGTGTACCCACAAAGCTCGTCCGCCTGATCAAGAGCAGCTACGATGGCATGACATGTCGCGTGATCCACGAAGGGCAGTTCACCAGGGAGCTCCAGGTCAGAACCGGTGTCAGGCAGGGGTGTTTGCTGTCTCCGTTCCTCTTCCTACTGGCCATAGACTGGGTCATGAAGATGACCACAGAGCACAGACGAAGTGGAATACAGTTGACACAGCTTGACGACCTCGATTTTGCAGACGACTTGGCTTTACTGTCCCACACTCATCAACAAATGCAGGACAAGACCACGAGGCTTGTTGACATCTCATCCCATGTGGGCCTCACCGTCCACAAACAGAAAACAAAGACAATGAGGCTGAACGCAACCAGGGAAGAACCAATCTTGCTTGCTGGCACCCCGTTGGAGGAGGTGGAGTCCTTCACCTATCTCGGGAGCATCATAGACAAAAAAGGCGGCACTGATGCAGATGTCAGAGCACGAATCGGTAAAGCCAGAGCAGCCTTTCTCCAGTTGAAGAAAGTGTGGAGTTCCAGAGAGCTGTCACAACACACCAAAGTCCGGATTTTCAACTCCCAACGTGAAAGCAGTTCTCCTATATGGAGCAGAGACTTGGAGGTTGACAAAAACCACAGTCAACAGAGTACAGATCTTCATAAACAGTTTCCTTAGAAGAATTTTGAAAATCCACTGGCCAGAGAAGATCAGCAACGTCAGACTCTGGGAGAGAACAGGGCAGATAACAGCAGAGAATGAAATTGGGCGAAGAAGATGGGGATGGATTGGTCACAGTCTGAGAAAGCCAGCTTCCAGTATCACTAGGCAGGCATTGTCATGGAACCCCCAGGGAAAGAGAAAAAGAGGCAGGCCGAGAAACACCTGGCGTCGAGACCTCCAAGCAGACATCAAGAGACTGGGAACCACCTGGAGTAAAATCAAAGGAGAAGCACAGGACAGGAGTCGTTGGAGGTCTCTCGTCGACGGCCTATACCTGGGGAGGGGTGACAGGTGTAAGTAAGTAAGTACGACCCCTCAGTGAGCACTGTGTCTCGGCCATCCCGTCTGGAGGGCCATGCGAAACTGTATGGAGACATCTGACTGCGCTCGTCTCCTCGGAGTGCTGTCTCTCAGTCATCCCGTTGGAGGACCATGCGATAGTGACTGTGTCTCGGCCATCCCCTCTGGAGGGCCATGCGATACTGAATGGAGACTGTATGCCATGACATCTGACTAAGTCCGGCCCGAAATTCGTCAATTTCCATGGGTCATGCCCACGCCACACACGGCTTTACCAGCCAGTGCTGGCGCCTAGCACTTAGTTCGCTTCCAGCTGCCAGAGAGATAAGGCGCCTTCGAGGTCACATTCCACTCTCGCCCGCTCATTCTATTTATATCGCACTTGCTACTGTGCGGTACACGGCGTGACCGGCGCTCTGCCGCTATAACAACTACCTACACATTTGTATTCATAACACATCTCTGCCTACAGTGACTGTTGTGGAAGCAACATCGTTCAAAAGTTGAAATTCTCACCTACACATCTGATACAAATATGACAACATTACGACTTGCACTTGTGTAGCAGGTTATAGTGAAAATAAAGAGAACGGGAATTTGTTGATGTACGATGTCGGTGTTTGTTGTGAAATTGACAAAGTTCCCACAGCCATAACACGAAGACGCTACTTTTCCCAACGAAACACACTTGCATGCATAAGGGTCAGCATGCCTACAGTAAGTATCACTTACCGGATTTTGGATTCATGGTGGGGGACGAAAGCAGGAGGGTGGTTAATGAGGTCACTGACAGGTCGCGTGTTCTGGCATTTCTCTCCCGCAGCCGTCTCGGTACTCCACAGACAGCTATTGCCATCCCGAAATACGATCGGTCCATAACAGGTCACAATATTCAACAGTGTTTTTAAACATACCTTGAGGTTTAACACATTTTCTGACACACTAGACATAAGAACCAAATACCGAGTTTCTGTTCACAGATACACAACTCCGGCGCCGTCTATGCGAGAATTTGTTTCTGTTTGACTACTGTAGGAATGACGGAGTGGAGGACGGGTGACACGAGTGTCATGTGCTCGGTCATGAGCAGTCTGAGTTTTTCCTCCTCCGTCTGCAAGCCATATGTCCTGCTCTTTAGAATGTTAATGGTAGCGTGACTTCTTCACCTCCCTGCTCACCATGAAGCGCCAAACCAAATCCCCACTTTGTCATAAATTCAACGCAGTGACATTCCAGGATATGTTGTTTCGGAATGATGCTACTGGCTGGAAAAGTACTTCGAAAATAACGCATGTAGTTTGCAATCTTGTCATTGATGTCTTGCATTGATTCATTCTTGCTCTTCACCGGCATTTTGTGAGAAACATTAGCATGAACTTGTGAGTAAAGGTCGTTCAGAATTCGGAACTTTAAGGATATGTCATGCGCTGCTGCATGAAATTTAGGATCATCTGTCAGCTTCATGGTATTGCTGATAACACTGTCACCAACATCAGTCAACACATCATACTTCAAGTAACGGTGGCATTGGTTGCCAACAAACGAACGGCCATGGTATGCTTGCATGACTATCTTATTCCTCTTTAGTGCTTCGTCAAGGCCAGAAGTGACAGGCCCGCACAGAAATGGCAACTTTGTCTCTTCTCTCAGAGCTTCTATTTTGTCCTCGAATTCTGCTACCCGCTGCATCTTCTGCTCACGTCGTTCATCAAAATTCTTCGCACTCTCATTGTGTCTCTTGTCGCTCAACACTGCAATACCCTCAGTCAGCTGTTTTCTTTTTTTCCAGTTCTTTGATGACTCTTACTTCTGAAATGTACTTTTCAAAAGGTGTGTTTTCATCATGTGCCTCCTTTCCCTCGGCCAGTCTTTCAGCTTTATCAAGTTTGTGGCATTCTTGCTCAAGGAGGGAATGATGTTTTTTTACTATACCTAACAGAAGATGGAGGTATGGTGGTGCCGTTTGCGAAATCTCAACATCAAAGATTGGTTCATGTACAACATTGTTGTAACCCTTGGCATTCTTTTTGTCTCCTCCTGCATGAATGTATCGCCTGTAATCCCTCTTGATGTTGTTCAGAGTTCGTTGTTTCACTTGTACTCGCTCATGTGGAGCTCTTTGTAACTGACTTTTCGAAGCTGTGCACCAAAGACAAGGGTGGACCCCTTGTGCTCCTGAGAGACCAAAAAGTTTGAGGAGAAAATCGTAATCGCCAAACAGAAATACACGTATCTGTTTTTCTTTCCATTTCATGGTTTGGAGAACTGACACCTGCTCTTTAAACGGCTGCAAAATTGTTTGAAGATTTTCATGACTGTCTTTACAGTTAGCCATACACACCAAAAACGTATTGTGTTTAGAGTTAGGGTTTTGGAGATTAGCAACTTGAAGCATTGTTTTATAACTGTTACCGCCATGATCTCCTAGTTTTATCCAAATTTCATCTTTTGGTATTTGTTCATGCCATTCAAGAAGATTTGCAGCTTCATACTTGTCAAGCAGTTCAGGAACAAAATGTGTGAGATCTTCTATGTATGCGACAGGCGTTTTCTGGCTTTCCTTCTTGTTTGTGACTTTGTTTTCAAAGGTCAGATTCTTTTGTTCAATGGTCACTCTGCCACAGAGTGCTTCCTTCTGGGCCTGCCTTTCTTTTCTTTCACTTTCAAGGTTGACACCAATACTTCTCATGAAGCGTTTATATGTTCTGTACTTGGACCAGCTTAATCCTAGATTGGGTCTCAGCGCAATACCCTGTTTTCTACAGACATACACAGATCGCCTATGGCCTGCTCTGTCTAATATTGCTGTCATTTTTTCCATTTCTTTCTCGTCTTAACTCGTCAGCTATTTGTTCAGTTTCATCCACCTCTGATCCGCCAGACATATTCGCTCTAGCACGGGCTAGCACCTTCGACCTTCTTTGTATTACGGCCGATGATGCCACTGTTGTTGGTTTTCTTGGTTTGGGTATGTGCATAAAATACAAAGGCTGTCCTCCAGTCTTGCAACGAATTGTGGCATCAGCTGATTCATTAAGCATTGTGCGGTTTAGTGCCGTCTGATATTTTTCTTCCTCCTTTGTCAGTGGCATCTGCAGTTCCTGGATAGGTCGAAGGCTGGGTCGTTTGATATGTGGAGATGTGGCTATATCGACACCCGTTTTTTCAATGGGTGAAATGGCTATTTCATGCATCCGCTTTGCTGGTGGAGATGGGGTCCACACTCTTTGTAACGGTGACGTTTGAGCATCGACTGTGCATGGCGTTTTACGGGGAGTAGACGTCGGCGGAATAAAAACTTGTATACCACTATCACCTTCATTAGTGCTGTTATCAGTGTCAGTGTTATGAGTGTCACATGCCGTGGATTGAAACGATCGTTTCTTTCCATGCCGGGAACCCCGCTTCGCTGGTCGTCCTCCTTTACCTAGCTGCATGAAGTGAACACACGCGACACATTCTTCAACACTCGTATTTGGATCGAACATGGTCCAAATGTGTTGTGATGAGGCAATATCAGATGCCGCATTTCGCGTTGTCTCCTCGGACACACGTGTTTCAGTCGAGTCTATCCGTTTCATCCGACAATAGCAACTCCTACACATTGTTTTGGAGTGCATCATGTCTTTGTCTTCCTGGATATTAATTCCATAACACTTGTGGATTAAGTGTTCATAATTGATACAAAGAAATGACTTTTTATCCGTGTATCTCTTTTGTCATCTCTCGCCACATATTCTGCACAATGCATTTACTCTCATTGCATGGAATACACCTGTGTGTACACAGACTGTACGTGTTTCATCAGACTCCATCATGATCAAAAGTTAAATCAAAAGTACATTTACAAGGTTGACTGTTAGTGTTACACGATTTCCCAAGAAAGAAACGTGGCTATCTCCTCAATAGTATCTGTGTAACTAAGCCCTCTCTTTCCCCAATGCCGGGAGTGTACACCAAGTCGGATGTCTGGAACTTGTCTGTCGACACCTGTCAGTGACCTCATTAATTACCCTCCTGCTTCCGTCCCCCACCATGAACCCAAAATCCATTAAGTGATACGTACTGTAGGAATGCTAACCCTTATGCATGCAAGTGTGTTTCACTGGGAAAAGTAGCGTCTTTGTGTTATGGCTGTGGGAACTTTGTCAATTTCACAATAAATTCTCGTTCTCGTACATCAACAAATTCCCGTTCTCTTTATTTTCACCATGACCTGCTACACAAGTGCAAGTCGTAATGTTGTCATGTTTGGTATCAGTGTGTAGGCGAGAATTTCAACTTTTGAACGATGTTGCTTCCACAACAGTCACTTTAGGCAGAGATGTGTTATGAATACAAACCAGTAGGTAGTTGTTATAGCGGCAGAGAGCCGGTCACGCCGTGTACCGCACAGTAGCAAGTGCGATATAAATAGAATGAGCGGGCGAGAGTGGAATTTGACCTCGCGGCAGCCTTATCTCTCTGGCAGCTGGAAGCGAACTAAGTGTCAGCTATGGTAAAGGCGTGCACAATAAATCCTCATAGGCATAACCCGAGGCCTTACCTCGCCATCTTCTTAACCACTAGTTGAAACTTAAGAAGGTAGCATAGCCATAGAATGTAATCCAATCCAAACCGGGAGGCTGAAGCTGGTGAACCGTTCTCACGTGAAGCTAAGGGTAAGACTGGCGTGGTGTGACTACACAGTACACGTGACCTTATGGAGGGAAGGGAGACTACCCAGGTCTTTGGTTACACTCTATAGAGTTGGGTCCCTTGTGTAGGAACACACTAATGGGTCTTATGGTGAAATCGTTAAGCTAAGGGGTATTTTCCTTATAGTAATGCCATTGGTATGGATTTTGAGGAACAAACTGATTGCTAAGTAAACCTGCTGACCTGTCCTTGGCTTGACTTCGCGAACGAAGATTTTATAGGAGTTGCCCACGACGTCTGCAGGCTTGTTCGTGGCTGCGGAGGCCAATCCGAGACAGGCAGGTTCGACCGCAGTGGCTGCAGGGGAAGGTCTGGCCAGGGTTCTGAGCTGCGGCATCTCTGTTTTTTCTCCTGAGCCGCTTGTCCTTAAGGCTAGCTCTGCGAGAGTCCTCAAAGGAGACAGCTGCCTTGTAAATGGTGGAGCGCCAGGTGTCACGGTCCGCAGCAAGCGAAGACCACTGGTGGTGGTCGATTTGGCAGGCACTAAGTGACTTCTTGAGACAGTCTTTGTATCTCTTCTTTGGTGCCCCTCTGTCACGGTGTCCAGTAGCAAGCTCGCCGAACAGGGTGATCTTTGGTAGGCGATGATCCTCCATCCTGGAGACATGCCCCGCCCAGCGGAGCTGTGTCCGCAGCAGCAAAGCCTCGATGCTCACAGTTTCAGCCTGTTCAAGGACCTCGACGTTGGTGACATAGTCACTCCAGTGAATGCCCAGGATGGTACGCAGGCAGCGCTGGTGGAAGCGTTCGAGGAGTCGTAGTTGGCTGCGGTAGAGGGCCCAGGACTCGGAACCATACAGCAGGGTGGTGAGGACCACAGCTCTGTACACGCTGATCTTGGTGCCTGTTTTCAGCTGTTGATTGTGCCACACCCGCTTGAAAAGTCGCCCGAAAGCACTGTTCGCTTTTGCCAGCCTGCTGTCAAGCTCCTTGTCCAGCTTGGCGTCCGACGTGATAATGCAGCCAAGGTAAGTAAACTGGTGCACTGACTTTAGTTCAGACTCGCCAATGGTGATGTGAGGAGGGCGATACACTGTCTTGGGTGCCGGCTGATGGAGGACCTCTGTCTTTTTCAGACTGACCTCGAGTCCAAAGAGCTGGGCAGCATCTGCGAAGCAAGACGTGATGCGCTGCAGGGCTCTCTCTGTGTGTGCAACGAGGGCAGCATCATCAGCAAAAAGCAGCTCACAAATCAGTTGGTCTAGGGTTTTCGTGTGGGCCTGCAGTCGTCTGAGGTTGAACAGGCTGCCATCGAGACGATACCTGATGTACACTGCATCGTCATCATCGAGGTCCACTGTGGCCTGCTTCAACATCATGCTAAAAAAGATGGTGAAAAGGGTCGGTGCCAGCACGCAGCCCTGCTTTACGCCGTTGAGAATAGGGAATGGTTCTGAGAGGTCATTGTTGAGTCTGACCTGGCCTTGCTGGTCCTCGTGTAGCTGGACAATCATGTTGAGGAACTTTGGGGGACAGCCAAGTCGCTCCAGGATCTGCCACATGCCTTGCCTGCTCACAGTGTCGAACGCTTTTGTTAGGTCGACAAATGTTACGTACAGCCCTTTGTTCTGCTCGCGGCACTTCTCCTGTAGCTGTCTCAGCACAAAGACCATATCGGTGGTGCTCCTGTTTGCTCTGAAGCCACACTGGCCCTCTGGGAGTTGGTCTTCAGCGATGGCAGGTACCAGCCGATTCAGGAGCAGCCTTGCAAGGATTTTCCCAGCAATGGACAGCAGGGTAA
The DNA here is from genome assembly GCA_036245525.1 of Semisulcospira habei. Lineage (NCBI taxonomy): Eukaryota > Metazoa > Mollusca > Gastropoda > Semisulcospiridae > Semisulcospira > Semisulcospira habei. Next base: position 95,141,350 of record BTPG01000006.1, read on the forward strand.
TTCCCCGATAGTTGGAACAGTCAGACTTCTCGCCTTTGTTCTTGTACAGGGTGATAACGACTGCGTCACGGAGATCTTTTGGTAGTGTTCCTTCCTCCCAGCAGCAGAGAAAGAGGTCATGGAGCTTGTTGTGCAGTGCTGTGCCTCCATGTTTCCAGATCTCTGGCAGTATTCCATCAATGCCTGCTGCTTTGCCACTCTTGAGCTGGTGGATGGCTGTGAGGGTCTCTTCAGCGGTGGGCGGTTCGTCCAATTCAACCTTTACTGGGAGGTGTGGGATTTGTAGGATGACTGCTTCCTGAACAGTGCGCTCAGCGCTGAAGAGGCTCTGAAAGTATTCCGACCAGCGGTTCAAGATGGAGGTATTATCTGTGAGGAGTGCCTGGCCATTCGCGCTTCGCAGGGGACTTTGTACCAGGTGCCTGGGGCCATACACTGCTTTCAGTGCTTCGTAGAAGCCCCTGTAGTCACCATTGTCAGCACAAAGCTGGGTCCTCTGTGCAAGTCTGGTCCACCACTCATTCTGGAGATCTCTGAGCTTGCGCTGGAGACTGCTGCAGACGAGGCGGAAGGCAGACTTCTTCACAGGGCAGGAAGGCTGGGCTAGGTGGGCCTGATGGGCGGCTCTTTTTTTTGCTAGGTGTTCCTGGATCTCTACATCGTTTTCGTCAAACCAGTCTTTGTTCTTCTTTCTGGCGAAACCCAAGACTTCTGCAGAGGATTTTGCAATAGCAGTTTTCAGTTGTTCCCAAAGTGTTTCAGGGGAGGAGTCTACTGGGTCCGCTGTGTCTTTGAGCCTGCGCTGTAAATCTGTCTGAAAGGCAGCTTTCACATCGTCACGCTGAAGGCTGGCAACATCAAGCTTTTTCTTCGGGGGCCCCCATTTCTTGGGTTTTGGCTTGAAGTGGAGCCTGAGTTTGCAGCGGACAAGGCGGTGGTCAGTGTGGCACTCTGCGCTGGGCATCACTCTGGTGAGGAGGACGTCACTGCGGTCCCTCTGACGCACTAGGACATAGTCGATAAGGTGCCAGTGCTTGGAGCGAGGATGCATCCAGGTGGTCTTTCGACTGTCCTTTTGCTGAAAAGTAGTGTTGGTGATGACCAGTTGCTGCTCCGCACAGAACTCCAATAGTAGGCGGCCATTGTCATTGCAGTTCCCCACGCCATGCTTGCCGAGGACTCCTTTCCAGGCTTCAGAGTCCTGGCCCACTCTGGCGTTGAAGTCGCCAAGGATGATGACTTTGTCGTCTGCAGGGGTACTCTGTAGGAGGCTGCGCAGGTCAGTGTAAAACTTGTCCTTTTCAGCAGGCTCTGCCAGGAGGGTTGGGGAGTACACACTGAGAAGGGTGACGTGCTGCTGGTGTCTCAGTGGGAGGCGCATGGACATGATGCGGTCTGAGTGGCCCGTTGGTAGGTTTTCCAGCTTAGTCGCAATGGATGTCTTGACCATGAAACCCACGCCTGAAAGCCGTCTTTCTGATGCAGGCCTGCCTGACCAGTAGAGGGTGTACCCAGCACCAAGTTCTTGGAGGCTGCCTTCGTCCGGAAGGCGTACTTCGCTGAGCGCGGCGATGTCGATGTTTAACCTCCGCAATTCATGGGCAATGAGGGCGGAGCGACGTTCAGGGCGTCCACTGTCTGCTGACCTGTAGAAGAAAAAGAAATATGCTGAAAACTGATTGACACATAAAATGGCTAACATTTATAATAAAAAAAAAAACAACACCCAATATGCTGAAAAACTGATTGCCATGTAAAAGTCTAACATAAATGCAAAAAGCAGTATACTGAAAACTGATAGTCACATAAAACAGCATGTAAAAGAGAAAGTAGAAGCAATATGCTGAAAAACTGATGGCCTTGTAAACCAGCTAGGCTGTTCAGCTGCTTCAAGTGCATGCCTTTGAAATGTCAGTGATTGCTCATTCACCTGTGTAGATCTGAAATGTTCAGTTGTTTGAAGCCTCCTAAATTCAGGAAACATGGGTGTACAGTATTTATTGAAAGTGTTCATGATGGTAATCAAGGAAAGCACCCCAAATGTTGCATACCACTGATTTGTTCCTTTATCGTGATATAATTATGTGCTTGGACTGTGATTTGGTCCAAAATCACAGACCAGCACACATTGTTCCTCATTCATTTTTTTCAGGTTGCTCCAGTTACCACAAAATTTGGACACTACTATGACCTGACCAAAACTATGGACTCCAGTAAAATTAATGCTACGCAAATAAACTGTTTTTGTCACAGTGATCTCCTCAGGGAAGAGGAGAATAAGTGAGTGTGCCCTGTAGTTCGATGCCCTATAGTTTTGCCTTTAACCCATTTAGCCCTGAGTCCCTACAGCAGGAGATTGATTGACCATGATAATTCAAGTGTAGTGCCAGATTAGCTTGGCGCCTAAAGGCGCCAAGCTAATCTGGCACTACCCTTGAATTATCATGTTCAATCTATCTCCTGCAACTGGCACATAGTCATTAGGCAACACCTCCAAACTTTGAGAAATGGGACCCTGGGGCTAAAAGGGTTAAAGATGAATAGCAGTAAATGGAATGTGCAAGTATAGAAAGAAATACCCGCTATATAAGTTTAAAACACAATCAGAATTTCCAAACCTTCAGTAACTTAGATGGCCTTTCACACCACAGAAATCTCCTGTCTTTATCTTGTACTGTGTTTGTCTTCAGAGTGTATGTGTGTGCAGCACATGAGTGTGCGTGTTTGGCTCAGTTTGTGGCACTTGGAGTTGATTCATAGGATTGAGTAAAGCATCTATATTATGACGGGTATTATTATTTAATGCTACCAGTAACTTCATTTCAATTTCAGTGTATCCATAAACAAAGCCACATAATGTGCCACAATGTGGATTCACAAGTGTTCAAGGACAACTATATTAATAGTATACCATTATTATGTTGATTACATGTACATCAAACCTTGTACGTGACATTCTTCATCCAGATCAAAAAGGTGACTGCCAAGCATGTAAAATGCAGAGTTTACATGTGTTTCTTTCTTCATTTGGTTCTTCTCTGACATCCGCATGTTTTCACAAGTTTAAACTCTAAACAAGTTTATGCCCAGAGTTTCCTTCAGAACGCTTTACAGGGGAGAAGACAAATCGACCACGCTACAGGTGCCAAGCTGTTCTGGCACCACCCTTGAACTATCATGGTCAATCCAAGTCTTGTTTTAGTGTCAGGTCTGAGTGCGTTAATGATAATTTATGTTGATGTATGCAAATATCCACGGAGGCAGTAGAAGCATATATTGTATGTTTTTTGTGACTAGGGTTACATTTGCACAGTTCCTTTTTTCAGAACCAGCACTCATACTACGTCCATGAACTCACGTTACACCTGTGTGCTACAGAGGATTCAGAAACAAATCAGCGAGGGAAATTTCAGCACGGCTGTGAAAAACGACAACAGAAATATTCTCAGGATAGGTACACGATTTTGTTGTGTTTGAGTTATTGCATATTTAAGATCAGTTTTCTTTTCTTGGATTAAGGTACTGGTCTTGAATTATTAACATTGTTTTTAAACTTTTTGAATACTTACCTGTATTATATAGCAAACTGGTCATTGTAGTCCATAGTTTATACAGTTTTTCTTCATTTCCATCAACTTTAAAATCATATCAGTTAGTTTCTGTTAACGTTTTTTTTTTTTTTTGCGTTTTCTACAAAAGTGCCTTCAAAATTTGTATTTCTTACACCCACAGCGTACAGTAAGTTTAGCCTGAAATGTACATTATTTATTGCATTTGCACCCATGATATAGAAAACAAGAGGTTTGCAATGTTTACAGTATGTATTTTATATATATATATATATATATATATATATATATATATATATATATATATATATATATATATATATATATATATATATATATATATATATATATATATTTGTTTTCATCCCTACGTCACATGAACAGTCGCTTTAGCGCAAACCGTACCATGTGACCGTAATACAAAACCCTTGTAGTGACAAATAGCAGACTTTGTGTAGCCCTCTTTCTGGCACGTCTTGGATGTCAGTTTTGTTATATACTACGGCAAAGTCATGAAATATTTTAAATTATGTCATAAGTCTATTATGTATAAATATAAATATAAAATAAGTTATTGGTCGCAGGGGTTTGCTACACTGACCCTTGTAGGCCTGAGGGAGGTCAAAGGAATCTTTGTACCCCGAAGGCCCAAGGGGTACAATGGTTCCTTTGACCTCCCAAAGGCCTACAAGGGTCCGTGCGGCAAGAACCTGCTACCAATAATGTATTTGTTTTCATTCCTCCACTATTTTCGTAAAGAAATCAAGAAGAAATATAAATTCTGAGAATGCTGTGCTAATGCCATGGAAATCCAGGCTGGTAAGCTTGCATTGTGTCATCAGAACATCAGCTGTCCTTTTGTGACTGCATCGCTTATTAGATCTTTTGAGCCTTCCACTGAACACCTACTACATAAAGTAATAGGGACTACCCCCAGGCGCCCCGCAACCCGCTGGAGAATATCCAGTCCTCCCCCCGAGAGGGGAGGCTAGTGCATGAATATTCCCAAACAGATCTTGGACCTGCTGGATAGATTTAAGATTTTGCCGCCTACGACTGGTTTCGACCCAAGGTGGGTCTCATCAGGTAGGCATACGGCGTAACCTGAAATTGCAAACACAACGCATATACTAGAAGCCGCCTCCAGAATTTGACTGGTAGCAACCACCAGTCCAGCCTGGATTGCATCCCTAAAGCTTTATGGGGTGTTGCAGTGGAAGAAGACTGACTAATTTTGAAAAGGCAACACCTAGGCAATTTTGTGGTACAATTATTCATATTACTTATAACAAAGGCGTCGCCCAAGCCAAAAAATGCACTCGATCAGAAATATATATATATATATATATATATATATATATATATATATATATATATATATATATATATATATATATATATATATATATATATATATATATATATATATATATATATAGATAAGTAGTCTGTAGCGATCAATTTCTTGCAATATGTAAGTGCATTTTAGTAATTTGCTACATGAGGTGGATTGACCACAAGGTGGATGGACCACAGCAGGTCAAGAGTGGAGCCTCTATGGGGCAGGCTATTTGAGGGCTGCCCTTGATTTGTCATGGTAGCGCACTCTCCTGATAAGACGATTTCTGGAAATCAGAAGTTGGTGAAAGTTTCATGTGTTTATGACGAAAACAGTGGATTACAAGCCTGTACAGATGTGCAATATCGCATGTTTGTCCAGGCTTTTAATCCACTATCATCGAAACATGCTGTTTCGACCTACTTCTAATTTAATTTCTGAACATCTGTTGTACTCTAGTCTTTATAGGACGCCTGCTAAACTTGGAAAATGTGACTACAGCCTGGCTTGACCCTTTTAGCCCCGGGACCGTGCAGCAGAAGATGGATTGGTCATGATAATTCAAGGGTAGTGCCACATGAGCTTGGCGCCTTCAGGAACCAAGCTCATCTGGCACTACCCTTGAATTATCATGATCAATCCATCTCCTGCAACTGGCACATAGTTGTTAGGCAACACCTCCAAAATTTGAGAAATGAGACCTTGGGGCTAAAAGGGTTACAGTGAAAAGGATGTGTGGCAAAGGATCCAATGCCGATATTTTATCAATACCATTTTTTTTTTGTTTCCTCGCAGCTATTCAAGGTTTGGGCTCACCCATGTGGGGAGAGAATGCTGGTACACATTATCACAGTGAAGAAAGAGACGTGTCTTTACTGCAGTTCCTGCTAGCTCTGAGAGCGACGCTCCGCACTGCCTTTGCTGCTTGCCTCATCACAGTACCAATGCATCTTTTCCATGTAAGTAGTAGTGTATACGGCCGTATTCTTACCACATATTTCATTTATTGAAAGAATTCTACATCTTTCCTTCCCAGAAAGCACCATGGTCTGTCTTTGCTTCAAACAGGTGTCAGAGTTGTCAATGCCAAATGAAAGTTTCTGAGAGGAAATTTATTGTCCTCAGAAACTTGTGGTCTTTTATTTGGATATTTATAACCCTTTGCGTGTCGGTAGCGGTTTAAATCACGATTATTCCTGTAGGAATCATCGCGACTAAAACCGCTGCCGACACTCAAAGGTTTAAAAATCGTCAGACTATGAAATTTTGATTGCCACAATAATTGTAGGGATCCCCTTGGACCTTGGCCAAATGTCTGATTTTTTTCTCATGGGAAATTCCATTACCTGCTTCTTCCACATATGACAAGTGCCTATAGTCAAGAGCCGTCTTGCCTAACAATTATGTACCCCACCCGGGTCTGCCCTGGGGGACTTGGGTGGGGTTAGGTATTTTTTAGTTCCCAGGGTCACCCTGGTCAGCCCCACAGGGTGGGGTTTTCTCTCTATTCTGGGGCATGTGTTTCTGTCTACCCTTGGTCCATTCACCTGTATTTGCCTTTTTAAAACTCTCCCTACTGTCTGCACTGCCTGTAGCTCTTGATATTGGATGTGTGTTGCTAAATGGTCTTAGCTTTATTTAGGCCCCATGTGTTAGGTTTATTTAATGTATTTGACCGGCTGGCGACATACATTCAATGTTCTGTTTATTTATTTTTTTTCACAAGCAGTGCAGGCACGTCCTGAGAAAGCCTTGTTGCTGTCGGGACGTTAAGCAATGTACAATCAATCAATCAATCTAACAATTATGTGGGCCTGGGCTTGTAATTGCTTGTCTGTTTAATTTTCCAGGACCCTGCATTTGTGTGGAGGGCAGAGAGACTGTGTGACACAGTTTTACGCCTTGAGAGTTTTGCAGGTTCAGAGAAAGAGAAAAATCCGGCCTTCAGAGATTTCAGTGGTAAACCTGTCCAGCCATATTTGCCACTGACTGGTTGTGTAGTTTATAGAAGGAAACTGATAGTTTTAACACTTTGAACTTTGTTTAGGAAGATAAGTGTGAGAACCCCTATATTGTTTGGACTGAGAGTTGGTTTGCAAGAATGCACGGTGCTGTGCATGAGCAAGAGGAGAAAACACTCTCTCGCCTCCTTCCAGTCCGCCCTCAAAACTCACCTCTTTCAACAGTTCTAGCACTAATCACCACACTCCCCACCCTAAGCTGACTGTTGTAATGTATTTGTGGTACGTGAGTCGTTGTCTAAAGCGTGCGCATGCGTACGCTAGTTATAATTATTATAAGATAAGCGCATTATAAATACAGTAATTATTATTATTATTATTAAGAGGAGCAAGTGTGTACTGAGCCATTCATCACCAGTCGTGTCATCTTTACTTAAGCGTTGGCATTTTCTTGGAGACTATTTAAGCCAAGGATGCTTTGTGGCAGGACACACTGGTTTTGATTGAAATGGTCAAGTTGATAGACAGTTGATAATTTATAAATACAAAAGATAGTTGTACATATGATCAGATACTAATTTGGTTATTTTTGGTAGACTGATACCGTTTTTGTCACTGTAGGGCTTCTTCATCTTGTTCAGTTGCCGTGTTTGAATGAGCTGGTACCTCACATGCCTGATACGCTCGATCTAGCCTTCCGCTTGCGACGCAAAAAGTTTACCATTGAGGTGAGCTAAGAATTTGTTATAAGTCTCAGCATACATGTTGTTGCTCACAAACCAGATAGGTGAGGCTAGCGTTGGCAGAATTGTACAGAAACCAAGGGGAATTACTCAGCGCTGGACAGACAAACAGATCCCCTGTCCCCACCTATCAGGCACCCATTCCCCAGCCCACAGAGAAATACGCAGGTATAGAACAAGACGATCATCTACATCCCTAAAAAGGATGCATCCAGTCTCGCTTATAACCCATGTCTTTCTCCGGAAAAGTTAGGAAGTAGACAGGAGAAACATACATACACAAACACGAAGGTGCATTACTATATCTGGTCGGGTAAATACCCTGATTTCCCACAGTAGATGCACAGAACATTACACAACAATGTAACGATACAAATTTGCCTGGAGTTATAGATACTCACAAACCAGATAGGTGAGGCTAGCACTGGCAGAATTGTACACAAACCAAGGGGAATCACTCAGCGCTGGACAGACAAACAGTTAGATCCCCTGCCCCCGCCTATCAGGCACCCATTCGCCAGCCCACAGAGAAATACGCAGGTATAGAACAAGACGATCATCTACATCCCTAAAAAGGATGCATCAGGTCTCGCTTATAACCCATGTCTTTCTCCGTGTTGTTCTATACCTGCGTATTTCTCTGTGGGCTGGCGAATGGTTTGTGTACAATACATGTTGTTGGCTTGCCCTTATGATAGCAGATTTGGTGATACTAGTGAATTCATGTGCCTGACACTTATCTGCAAGTGGCACAGATCCTCAGTCTGACAGGGCTTATTAGGATCAGTACCACATGCTTATCCATATCCCTGAGTTGGAGGCAGTCATTGGATGGTCAGTTTGGGTTGTCTTAAAAACTTCTTTAGCTGTTATGGTTCACAGACCTGTAGTCGGTGTTGAAAGCAACATGCACCCCCATTCACACCATTCAACATCGACATGTTTACTTCCAGAGGCTGTGAATAAAATCGCTGAAAGTATCACAAACTGAATGTCAGTACACCGTTATGCATGACAAACACAGATATGAGTGAGCCAGGAAGAGTTGTAGATCTTCTTGAGCCTCTGTGGCTGTGGAGGCTGATAAAGATCTGTGCATCTAGCATTTAGATGGCGTCTTCCGTCTCTTGGTAATAAATGCTGTCTCGATCAAAATTGGTTGCTGACTTAGGCCATTCACTGCTGAGAAAAATTGAACACAACCCAGCTGCAATAGGTGTAGATTCTCATGAGCCCCCGCAGTTGGGTATGCCTCTTGCTGAAACCACTTTGTACCCTTGTTTCTTTTGGGGATCTTTGGTGTTGAGTTTAGTGTGATGTCAAACAATCTGCATCCACTGGCAGTGAGGGCTTACAGCAAGTACATGTAATGCCTGGATTTGAAAATGTGTGTGTCAGATTGAAATTTCAATTAAACCAGAAAGACAAAGTATCACTTTTTTTCTTTCGGGGATCTAGTAAAATTATTTTGCCTTATTTTTCAGAAACTTCATCTGCCACCAGAACTGTCACAGACAGCTAGCCGCGACCAGGAAGATCCTGTCCCTTTTTTGCGACCATCCACAGGGTGTGGGACTGCCACTAAATCTGGTTCATCGAAACTGGATTTCTGATATCTCACCAGTGCTGAACTTCACTAATGGAATGTACATGTGTTTGCCTGACGTGTGTGTTCCATTATGTGTCATGATAGAATTTCCCAGTCCACTCAAAACAGAACAAGTGATAGTATTCCAGTTTCAGTGCAATAGCTCCTAAGACTAAAATCTTTCCTGATAGCTGTCTTGGCTATATAGCTGTTAGTGCCCTGATGATTAGCCATACTGCAGCTTCACACTATATTATGTAGAGAACATTCCAACGAAGAAAGAAACACACTTAGAAAAGACAGTTACAACTTAACTCGTTCGAGACATGCCACCTCTGGGTATGCGGCTTATCCTGCATATCTGGAGGCGGCACGTCTCGAATGAGTTATTACTGGTCATATTTTTGGGTTAAAACCCCTTTTCAAAATAGACATAGAAACATGCAAGTACACATTTTGCTACTTATCGTTTTATGAAGGCAAGCAGCAACACTGTTGCCGCATGCCTTCATAAAAAGATAAGTAAATGTGGCAAATTGTGTACATGTACTTGTTTGTATGTCTGTGATGGAAAGCGAGGTAGGATGTGAAAAATGGAATTAGCTGACTAGCTGTGCCCCTCTACAATGAAACTAGATATGTTTGTATCGGCATTGCAGCGACAGGACCCTGTCATGGTAGGTCCTCCTTGCGCTTGTTGGGTCTTTCCTCTGTGTTGACATGTGCCTGCTTAATGTGGTTCACCCGACTTAAGCATTCTAATGTTCATGTCCCACACGTTTTAGTGTCATGTGCTGTGTAAACCCTTTGGCTGTTGGTAGCGATTTTGTTGTGATGATTCCTGCATGAATCATGACAAAAACCCTTACCGACAGCCAAATGGTTAATCGGCGGAGGCAAGTAGGGACAGAGAAGTAGGGATTATGATTGTACATTGCTTAACGTCCCGACAGCAACAAGGCTTTCTCAGGACGTGCCTGCACTGCTTGTGAAAAAAAAATATAAACAGAACATTGAATGTATGTCGCCAGCCGGTCAAATACGATAAATAAACCTACAACATGGGGCCTAAATAAAGCTAAGACCATTTAGCAACACACATCCAATATCAAGAGCTACAGGCAGTGCAGACAGTAGGGAGAGTTTTAAAAAGGCAAATACAGGTGAATGGACAAAGGGTAGACAGAAACACATGCCCCAGAATAGAGAGAAAAACCCACCCTGTGGGGCTGACCAGGGTGACCCTGGGAACTAAAAAATACCTAACCCCACCCAAGTCCCCCAGGGCAGACCCGGGTGGGGGAGAGAAGTAGGGAGCAATAATCTCAGATGACACTTTGTATCAGGGGAGTTGGTATCATCATTGCGTCCAACTCTGCGGATCACAAGCAGGCTGGAAACACTGGATGCGGCAGGTTGTGAAGCCTCCAGCAGCTGTGTGCTCTTCATTTCCTTCAAACCACACATTTTTACCAGTGTGTCCACCATATTGAAGTTTCGATAAATATTCGAGTGCTTATAATGAACTGATCAAGGTGGCCGTCACAAGCCAAACCCTGCGGATACCAAACTTGCTCAAATTCACACGCACATTCTCACCTCAGTTACAACCGAAGCATGCCCATATCTGCAAGCACGCTGTCACCCAACAGCAAAATGCCGCAACACATGAACTTCACATCTGAACATTTACCACAAAATGGAATGCATTCAAAATGTGTTTGAGAAGTGACATTTTGGACTGTTTGTGTGATGGTGTTGAAATCGTGTGAGAGCCTTTTTCATTTTTCTTTCAAGAGTGTGATGTAGAATTTCTGCTTTGAAATACTGAGCACAGTATTATAAGCTGGAGTTTGCCACCACCTTGTAATTCTGTGCTTTTTATTGTACTTTTCTCAGGTACGGAATCTCGTTGTACATTGCAATCATTTTGTTATTCCCGTTTGTCTGGTGCTGATGGTGAACTAGCAAGTATATATTCACTGTGTTTAACCCTTTTCATCCTGATTCACTCCTGCTTGAAATTAATTTGACTAGGATAGTTTAAGGGTTGTGCCCGAATAGCTTGGCGCTGAGGCGCCAAGCTATTCGGGCACTACCCTTGAACTAAATTGGTTGATCTATCTCCAGTTATGTAGCTTTCATAGGACAATAAGCAGATTTTTACTAATCAGCCTCAGGATGTTATAGGTTAAATGTCAGCATGGTTTCTTGCATTATTGTTGCATGTCAGTGCAGGTGTATGATAAATGGTATCTTCATACACAGGAAGAAAACATGTTTGAAATGATACTGCCCTGACATCTAAATGTTTTCTTTCTCCCAGTATTGTGTGTGGTCACAGGTCGAAGGCACGTGTGTTTGACTGTAGGATGGCTGCCGTTGCAAGGCAGTATGTCCACTTTTGAGAAGAGAGAGATTTCACTGTATAAAATGGACATCCTGGCTTTTGCCATTTAACGGCCGATAGAGACTGATTTTGTTTTATCCACGAATCATTTAACCCATTTAGCCCGGGATCCCTACAGCAGGAGATGGCTTGACCATGATACGTCAAGGGTAATGCCAGATTAGCTTTGCACCTTCAGGCGCCAAGCTAATCTGGCACTACCCTTGAATTATTATGGTCAAGCCATCTCCTGCAACTGGTACATAGTCGTTAGGCAACACCTCCAAAATTGAGAAATGGGACCTTGGGGCTAAACGGGTTAAGAAAGCCACACAATAATGCACACGGACAAAAACTGCACGCAGACTGACCAGACATGATTTTAATAATAAATGCATTTGTACATGGGACCGATAACATCCAACCAACCGAGTAAACTAAATACAGTGGGTAAAATCAACTGATGGCCTTACACCCATGCCATCCAAATAAGATTTAAAGAAACTAAGGGTTTAACCCCCTTGTGCATGCATCCATAAGTACTGCTTACAGCATGAGCGACCGCATGCACAAAGGGGTTAAATATAAACCATCACAAAACGAGTACACCGTCGCAACAACGAAAAACCATGGGGAAAAAAAAGGACAGTCACAAAAATAGCCTTTGAACAATATCACAGGGAAGAGGAGGGCACTGCTAGGATTGGGGCTGTGTATGGCAATGTGCATCACAATCTAACAGCCAACTAGCAAATAAAATGGAGTGGAAATAAAATGTTTTATACACCTGGTGACCCACTAAGCATGAAAAATACAGATTTACATGAGTGAGGAATTGCAGATAGATCCTAATGGGCCCCTGCATGCATGGTTGGCTTATGATAGTCTGTCTTTTGTAGATGTTTCACAATATGAACCAATTCGGCTCTGATGCAGTACAAGAAGACGGAACAGCCCTGACGGTTAAACTTAAAAGTGTGGTTCCAGAATAGTCTGGTGCCGGGAGGCGCCAGTCCATTCAGGCACCACCCTTGAACTATCATGGTCAATCTGACTGCTAAACTGTGATTTTGATTTGTTCAGAAAACACAAATTTAGACTTTGGGCTCAAAGTAGCATAACAAGCATGGACCGGCATGACGCCCATATCACGTTGAGCTTCTGTATAAGAAATTTAAAATTCCATTCTCTAGCAGGGGTAAAAGCCGAAAAACGTGTACAGACTTTTATTTTTCATTGATGTTCTGCTTTACACAAAAATTGTTAGTGCTCCAAAATTTTTAAGCAGTCTGAATTTTTTTTAAATCAGTGTGTTTTGACATGCTATAAGATCAAATTACACAAACCAATTTCATAGTGTTAAGTGTTGGCATGTTCATTTGAATTATGTCCACTAATAAACACGTGAATGTCAATAATAAGTTGTGATGCTGGTGCGGAAACTTACTGCTCTGTGTGTTTGCAGTAGCTTAGCAGTTTTGTCTCTATTTCGTTTTGTGATGTCAGTTGACAAGATAATCTCTGGAAATACAAGAAATCTGCATTGCATGCATTGGGGACTCGATAGCATCTAAATTCTATGCCTCTTTCCGGCACTTGCTGGTGTACAGCAAACGAACAGCATGTGTGCGCTGATATGTGATTTGGACCTTACAGCTGGAAGCCATCATAAGGTCCAAAGTCAAAGACCAGCAGGTGTCTCCTGTTTGAGCAGCTAGTATTTGAGAAATCACCTGTCATTAAAGACCAACGATAGACCTTAACCCTTTTAGCCCCAAGGTCCCATTTCTCAAATTTTGGAGGTGTTGCCTAATGACTGCACCAGTTGCAGGTGGATTGACCATGATAATTCAAGGGTAGTGCCAGATTAGCTTGGCATCTTCAGGCGCCAAGTTAATCTAGCACTATCCTTGAATTATCATGGTCAATCCACCTGCTGTAGCGACTCGGGGCTAAAAGGGTTAATGAGGTGACACTTTTTGCCCTCAAGACTCGTCTTCAGAGAGTACCTGTCTTTTAAGACGATGTCCTTGCCAAAAAGGTGCTTGCTCAAATACGGTTATGCTGTACTGATACGGAGGGGACATGACTAGTACAGGAGATGGCCTGTTCATGACAAACACATAATAAGTTGCTGATACAATACTGAAAATGTGTACCAATTAATGTAAAATAAATAATAAATATTATATTCTAAAAGTCAGCATTATTGGAAGGATCAGAGATCGTAAGGTAGCGAATGTACACAGACTTATCTTACCCTTTTAGCCCCAAGACCCTACAACAGGAGATTTACTGACTGTGATAATTCAAGGGTAGTGCCAGATTAGCTTGGCGCCTGAAGGCGCCAAGCTAATCTGGCACTACCCTTGAATTATGGTCAATCCACCTACTGCAACTGGTACATAGTCGTTAAGTAACACTTTCATACTTCGGGAAATGCACCCGTGGGGCCAAAAGGGTTAACTGCATCATCGCCAGTGGACACAGATTATGTTTTTGAAATCATTGTAAACTCGACAACAGATCCACAGCCAAGGAACAGGGATGCAATGTGGTGCAATGAGCAACTGCAGTCAGATCATGCTCACTTTTTCCTCGGCAAATATGGGGCTAACAGTCAATCAGCCAGCCTCTTTGATATGTAATGCCTGAAGCAAAACTTCGGCTGTCCCTGCAGTTACAGGCGCTCGATAGAATAAATGCCTCTTGCAGCCTCAGATTGCGTGTGGGCTCCAGCTGTTTATCAGACTGAGTGTCCATAGGATTTAAAAGTTGTATGACTGTATAATTGATGCCTGAGTGGAGGAAATAAGTAGTATTGACTCCTTCACTGCTGGAACGCAGCCAGCAACACCCAGTGCAAGAGGTCTATTGTGGGGGCTCATGAAGATCTATGCTGCTTGCCAACACCACTCCGTGTTCGAGACGATTGGACAGATGGGGCTCTGGTGTTGAATCTTAATGGGGCACAACTGAACTTTTTGAAGGTTTCATTTCGTAAAAAGCTTTTACTGGGCTTCAGTATACATACCCACCCTATTGTCCCACCAAATGCTTTCGTCTGTTCAAAGCGAAAAGAGGCCCACCAGAATCTTGTGACGGGACACCGTGAAAAGATTGCTTCTGACAGGCGATGGTAGCTGACATCATAACTATTCTATACAACCTTAGGTCATCTGCATAATTATAACCAATCGAAGACAAGATGGCGGATGAACCGGCGAAGGAAAAAAGGAAGTATCGGTCGACTCGCGCCGACGATGACAGACTCGGAATTGAAGAGAAGAAAGAGGAGAGACAAAATACCCCTAAGTAAAATTGAAATCGGACAAGGGAATACGGAGCTTGGCTTGACCGCCCATCTGTCGAATTTGTCGCTTTCCTGCTCTGTGAATCAGTAAGTAATCTACGGTCTGTCGATCTTCCTATAGTGCCGTGAGCACAAGTGATTTTCAGAATTCATTATCTTCAGTAGAATTTATCTCTTACTGATTTCGCAAGATTTTAAACCTGTTTTATCAATAGTTACGAGCTAGTTAACATGTTTTATGAACAGTTATGAGCTAGTTATTAGATTTTATGCTGCAAGGATCTGAAAACTACGGTGTGTCTCAAAATTGTAGCATATCTGTTCGCGACGCGTTTTTGTCTGTGCGGGCGGCTCTCATTCACTCGATTCACAGAGGTAGTGTTTCTGCTGTGATGGTGCATTTGTCGTTTCCAGTGATGCTTTCAGTTACGCAGATTTTGATGTGCGAGATGTGAAATTGACTGCAGTGCAGAAAGTGGGTATAAATACGACTGTTCTGTTTCATGTTTCCGAGGTCAAACTAAGCACCCTGGATGCTGGCTCGGTCGCTTTGCACGGAGAGTCGAACAAGCCACGCTCCCGGCTGTGCACCGACGACGCAGCATGATCGTTACTAGTAAATACTAGCAGGTCAAGCGGAACCCGCATTGTGATTTTGGCAGCATAGTGAGTATGGAAGGTTTATTCTACATTCTCGGGGAAAATTACGTAGAAGGGGTGCCGGAGAACATCAGTACATGTGTGTACACCACACCGATGACCTCATGACCTGAAGTAGTGCGATACACTGATAGTCGGCTGGGTTCTGCGGCCTTGTCACGTAGGCTCATAAATATGCATATTCAAAACCAGGCCGATGCAGACGATAAATCCGCGACTCGGTATAAAAACAATACACCCTGCAAACGATGAATTTTGACATTTGGCAAACTGTGTATATCATAAAGCTCTAAGATAGTACACAAAGGACCCATACACATACTGTCAGCAGTATCTGTTGTAGACAGTTTTCTGACTGTGTTGAGATGCTTGATCCTGGGCAATATAACTTTAATGAAGACGGCAGAAACACAATCTGTGTCGACTGGCAATGTCAGGGGGCAATGACAACACAATGTTCAGACTTCTTCTCCAAAGACACGAAAGAAAGAGATAGATTGGTATGACAGTTCAAGAATAGTGCCAGATTAGCTTGGTGCCTTCCCAGGTGCTAACTAATCAGGCACTGCCCTTGACTATCATGGCCGATCCATCTCCCATAGCTGGTACACAACCTTCCCACAGTTCCCAAAGATTTGAGCGTTGTTATTATGGTAGGTGTGAGCGAGTTCATTGGATTCAAAGACCGCATGGCATACGACGATTGCTGACAAATAAAACTGATTAAAATCCTTATCAGTAATATCAGTTCCTGAGCCGAGAGCAGTGCCTGAAGAATATTAGGCCTATCTCCTGGAGCCATTGCCCCTTCCTGTCAATTGTATGTAGCGGATGATGAATGTGGCATGTGCACCATTTTCATCACCTGCTGGAAATGGGTGATGGGTTACTGGCCTTCATCAGTAGACGTTTGGAAATCAGAAGCAGGTCAAAACTGCACGAGTTTTGATGAAAACTGTGGATATAAAGTCCAGACAAAAATTGATACAGCATGTGTGTCTGTGCTTTTAACTCATTCTACCTGTGACGCACCACATCAATATATGGCTCGATCACGATGGGTCAAGGGTGGTGGCAGAATAACTTGGCGTCTATATATTAACTATCATGGTCAATCTGTCTCCTGAATTGTAAGGCAGCCTCGGAGGGCAACTCCAAAATGTGGGCATTTTGTACCTCAGACAAAATGAGTTAATCCACTGTTTTCATCAAAACATGCAATTTTGACCTGATTTCTGAAAACTAGTCTGTTCCCTGTGTGCTGGTCTACAATTTTGGACCTTGCAGCCTAAAGGCGAAAGTTCAAAATACATGACAATATTTAGACTGATGTTAAAAAAAAGGCATGTACACCAAATATAAAAACAAACATTAAAAATGTGTCGGTAAACAGGCAGCCCTACAAGGCACAGTTACGCACACATTTAGGACATGAATACAACAATTAACAACAAAATCCCACCAAATATCAACCTTTAAAAGTAACTTAACTGCCGTCATCTACATTGCAACACGCAAGTCCCTTGTGCATGCAGTCACTGGTGCTGCTTAACCCTTTTAGCCCTGAGTCGCTACAGCAGGAGATGGATTGACCATGATACTTCAAGGGTAGTGCCAGATTACCTTGGTGCCTTCAGGCGCCAAGCTAATCAAGGCGCCAAAGCTCATCTGGCACTGCCCTTGAATTATGGTCAATCCACCTCCTGCAAATACTCCATAGTCAAGTAACACTTCCAAAATTTGGGAAATGCACTCGTGAGGCTAAAAGGGTTAAAGTACTGGTGGCTGCATGCATAAGGTGGTGCAACATGTAAAATGGGGTTTAAGTATTTAACAGCGTGCACACATACCCGCAATGACATTTTCTGCACGTACGCATGTCAAAAGTACCTTCACGATGAGTAATTTAATTATTGAATGATCAAGTACATGTATTAAAAATCTGGCACACAGGGTTGATTGTGTTAACTTAAATTGTGACTGCAGTGGATGACTGCAGTAAGTACACATTCATAAGGGAAAGAACACAAGTGATTAACTCCTGCACTGCCAATATAAGTGAATACAACTCAACTGCATGAGGTATAGAGATCCTCATGAGCCCCTGCAGTTGCAAGGGCACATGAGGATCTATGCCTCTTTCAGAAACCACGTACCCATGTTCCTTCTGACAGCTGGGGACCTGTGATGTAGCATTACCACCACTTCCAAAACACAATCTGGCAGTCAAGGGGTTAACACCTGAGAAACTTATCAAGACAAGTGAATGGATGGGGATGGACCTGAAATATTTTCTTTTTTTGCAAAAAAAAACAACAACCCCCAAAAAAAAAAAACAACAACAACCCAACAACAACAAACAAACAAAAAAACAAAACAAGTTCCGGGTGGTGGTATTAGAAGCATGGGTAACCCTGGTTATCTCCTTTGATCTGCTATATTATACACAGATCACGGGGAGTAACCAAGGTAAGTTTGGCCATGACAATATAAGGACTGTTGTAAAGTGAGAATGGCAACATCCAAAAGGAAATAAACTGAAACAATAATCTGTGTAAGTTTATGAACAACATCACAAAAATTAAAATGGAATGAAATGTAATTTCTCCTAAATAAAATGACTAGGAACAAAAAAGAAACAATAGGAAAGCCCTGGGGACCATGTGCTTGATCTTTCTAACCTGCGACTTCTATTGTTACATGGCATACCTTCAGTTGCATGTTCACATCACACAGACAGAAGTAGCATATTGTTTAGTTGTTTGTATATTTTGCAAAAGCATTTAACCCTTTTAGCCCTGGGTCCTTACAGCAGGAGATGGCTTGACCATGATAGTTCAAGGGTAGTGCAAGATTAGCTTGGCGCCTTCAGGCACCAAGCTAATCTGGCATTACCCTTGAATTATCATGGTCAAGCCATCTCCTGCAACTGGTACATAGGTCGTTAGGCACCTTTAAAATTTGAGAAATGGGACCTTGGGGCTAAAAGGGTTAATCTGAAAATTAACCTGTCTTGTAACTGTCTTTCTATGTGAGTTTTTTCCTTCGTTGATTTCTTCTTGTGACCTTTCCAAAATGTCAGTCAAAATAATCTTGCTATAATTACAGAGTTGGCCATAGTACCTGTGAGCATTTATGTTATGTCAACATGTGCAGTATTCACACATTGAATGACCTCCCATGACCTTTAACCTTGACTGGTCAACAAAACTAGTATGAGCAAAAAGGTCTTGTCATCAACTATCTTTGTGCCAGATTTGCCTGAAATATTTACAAAAGGGCCAATGAAAACTAAACTAATGGTACTATTAATATCATTTCACACATGTGCTGACCGCTTGCAACTACTGACTTTTCATAGGGGTCCCCAAACTTAGTATGTTGTTTATCATTAGGTATCTCTAAAATTTGGCTTCGAAGTTTAAAATAGTATGTGAGAAAACACAACTTTAAAAAAAAAAAAAAATCCTTGGGCCAAGTTTGAAGTGTAGGCTTGAAAAGTCTCCAACAAAATGCTGACATTAAAGTTTACCACAAACAGATGGATGACGAACGGCTCAGTGCGTAGACACACTTTCGCTATCTCACAGGTGTCAAAACAAAACAAAATCAAAACACAAAGGATGCAAGGTGTGTATGGACGGACGGACAGATTCAGAAGCAGACATTCACTCGGTGAAAGACGGGAATAGAGCAAAGACCTTAACCCTTTTAGATCCAGGACCCTCCAGCAGGAGATGGATTGATCATGATAATTCAAGGGTAGTGCCAGATGAGCTTGGCACCTTCAGGCGCTAAGCTCGTCTGGCACTACCCTTGAATTATCATGATCAATCCATCTCCCACAACTGGTACATAGTGGTTAAGCAACACCTCCCAAATTTGAGAAATGGGACCTTGGGGCTGAAAGGGTTAACCCTTTCAGCCCTAGACACTAAAATAAAAGTCGGATTGACCATAATAGTACAAAGGTGGTGCCAAAATAACTTGGCCCCTTTAGTCGAAGTAGAAATGGTCTGCTGCTAATGCTGAAAATTACAATAAATCTATACTGATCAACAAAATAAACGCAAAACTCGAGTGTATGTTGTATTTGTATGATAAATCCACGAAAATACAAGTTACTCTATTTCTGATAGCCAGTGTACAAGCAACAACATGTAGGCATGCAGTCACCGTACTGTAGTAACTGTGTTACCCTCCCTGTGCACGAGGTACCCATATTGGTTAGGACGCACAGCTTATGCTTTCCACGCACGTGCATACACAGCAGAGTGATGTTGGGTCATGAACTGTGTTCAGCAATGCAAGGCAATAAAAAATCAGCCTTCTGTCATTTTTGCCGTTGCCACATCAACCATGCCAAGACTTGGCGCTCCCCAACGAGAACGAGCTCTTGGGCATTTGGAACCCGGAGAAGATCCACAAGCTGTGGCAGTGGCCTTTAGATGTTACATTTCGACCATTTACAGGCTGCAGCAACGCTATCAAGCCAATGCTGACACTCTCCGAAGTGGATGACCACGCGTGACAACTCCACGGCAAGACCGCCACGTTTTCCGGGCTCATGTGCGAAATCGCCTTCAGCTGGCCAAGGAAACAGCAAGAGAAGTTATCGGCAACCACCAGGCACTCATCAGTGGCCAGACAGTACGACGACGGCTAGAGGAGCATAATCTGTGCAACCGCCGTCCAGCCCGTGGACCTGTTCTTACTGACTGTCATTGCCGTGCACATCTACAGTGGTCACAGGCTCATGTTGACTGGACCTGGCTACAGTGGCAGAACGTCCTGTTTACGGATGAGAGCCGCTACTGCATCAGCCATGCAGATGGGTGCATAAGATTAAGAGTGTGGCGGAAAAGGGCTGAATGCTATGCTGATGGCTGTGTGCTGGAGAACAATGCCTGGGGCGGGCCAAGTGTGATAATTTGGGGTGGTATTACCCTGAACCAGACAGTAGGACCTGTGTTCTTCCATGGACTCGTACCAGGTCGTGGAAATGGCATTACAGCTCAGCGCTACATTGACCAAGTACTACACCCATATGTCCCGCCATTTTCTCAGGGACGCAGAAACTTCATCTTGCAGCAAGATAATGCACATACACACACTGCACGTATCACCCAGTACTTCTTGCAGCAGAACAACATCCCAGTCATGCCCTGGCCTGCCCTCAGCCCGGACCTAAATCCCATTGAACATCTCTGGGACCAACTGCAAAGGGAGGTCAACGCTGTACGCCCCAGACCAACGACAGCCGCAGAACTGGAGAATACCTTTGTCCAGGCCTGGAACAACATCCCCAGGGCAGCTGTCAATCGCCTGATGCACTCTATGCGCCGACGCTGCCAAGCCGTCATCAACGCCAATGGGGGTCACACGCCATATTGACTTTGTGCTGTGCCACGCTTGCCCCAAATACATAATAAACTTCCACACTGATTACGCTGGTGTCCATGATTTCATTCCTAAAATGTCGATAACATCCATTGTATGGTTTGTCCGAAATCGACTTTCAAATGCTGGATTAAATGTGATTTGAAGGGGCTACTTTGCGTTCTTTTGTTGATCAGCATATTTACCAATTCAATCAAACCAGCCTTATTTTCTTTATTGTTTATCACTTACAGATGCAGTTTTAAAAAATCCAGACCAAAACGGTGACTGCCAAGTGTGTAGAATGCTAAGAAAATCCCTGGAAAGAAAGCAACGTCCTAAGAAAAGACGGTTACAATATGATCAGGGATGCAACTAGGTGTCGGACATCGGTCACAGTCCAATTGCAGGGCTAAAATGTCCAATTAATGTAAGTGCCAGTCGGTCAAATGTCCTATTATAATTGCATTGTTGTTTTGGACTTCAAATTTTACGTAGCACATTAGAATTTGAAGTCTGCATTGCACACAGTGACCACTCATGATACACTATCCAATATGTACCTACTATACTGATGAGCAAAATAAATGGGACATCATTTGAGTCATCAGAAACACTGAAGTGTTTTTGATGACTTGAATATCACATTCTTTTTGCTTATCAGTATAACATTTCTATATGGTGAACCTTATGTCCTGTTCATGTTGGCAAACCCTGGATATCTGACCCATCTGCGGAAATGTCTAGTTGCATCCCTGTACAACTGAATGAATTTCATTTCTTAACCCCCAAATTGACTAAATTGCATTGTAACCGTCGTTTTTAAGCATGTTTCTTTCTTTGTTGGGATTTTCTTAGTTTAACCCTTTTAGCCCCAAGGTCCCATTTCTCAAATGTTGGAGGCGTTGCCTAACAACTGTGTACCAGTTGTAGGAGAATGGATTGATCATGATAATTCAAGGGTAGTGCCAGATGCGCTTGGCACCCTCAGGCGCCAAGCGCATCTGACACTACCCTTGAGTTATCATGATCGATCTATCTCCTGCTGCAGGGTCCCGGGACTAAAAGGGTTAAAAAAGTTCTGAAAATATCTAAAATTATCAGCTGACTTGGCCTGAAACCTGCTTTAAGTCCTACTATAGAATTAGAAGCAAAAGACATCTGTCAGGAATTGCATCTGGAGTACACATCAGACTCTGCCGTGTCAGAATTATGAATGAAGTGACACAGTGCCTGCATCACTGTACACGGGCATGTGGTGCTACAATAATTATTCATGAAAAATAAACATGGCGACGGTCACAGGAGGGCAACATTTCTTTCCATCAAAGAGGTAATAAATTAATGAATGGGAAATCAACATGCCATGAAACACCCTCCTTTCAGGTTATACAATACTTTTGAGCTGAAACATGTAACAGATTTTACAGACACTGACAATGATATGTGTAAGCAGACATGACACTGTATGTACAAAGGTTTAACTGTACACTATATGTGTTGGTGAGGTCTGTCATTTCAGACGTTGTGACTTTAGGATGTAAGGTCCAAAATCACAGACCTGAACACACACAGGTTCAAGATCGGTGTAAAGATCAGATCTCAAGTCACAGAAGAAAGGCAAACTTTACGTTCATAACCATTTACATGTACAAACTGATAAATTGTCTGATGTCTATGGTTTATAGTAACAGCAAGATTATGCGTAGTTATGTTTGACCTATTTAGCCCCAACACAATACAGCAGGAGATGGCTGGACCATGATAATTCAAGGGTAGTGCCAGATGAGCTTGGCGCCTTCAGGCGCCAAGCTCATCTGGCACTACCCTTGAATTATCATGGTCCAGCCATCTCCTGTAACCGGTACAGTGCAGCTTTGGGGTTAAATAGGTTAACCCTTTCACTGCCTCAGGACACAAATGATATTTCTGAAGCCGTCGCAAACTGAAATGATATCTGGTCTGAGTGAGGAAAAGCCAGCAAGAGGCATAGACCCCTCATGAAGCCCTGCATCTGCGGGGGCCCATGTTGATCTATGCTTCTTTCAACTGTGTGGCCTTCCTCCTGTCTTGGCAGTCAAGGGGTTATGTCATATCCAGCAGTGATAGGAATAAGTCACAAAGTATATGAAGTTACCCTTTGCAAGATTAACTCATTCGAGACGTGCCGCATCTGGATATGCGGCGTAACGCTGAGTATCCGGATGCGGCATGCCTCGAATGTGTTAACCGTTTGGCTGTCAGCAGTGAGTTTCATTGAAGTGGTTCTAGTCAAGCTAGAATCACCTCAACAAGAAGCGCTACCAACAGCTAATGTGTTAATTAAAACAGTACGTATTGCCAACATGATCAGATCGATTAAAAAAGAGTTGACATTGAGATATATATTGGTCTAGGATTATGCTCAATAAAACATCACACAGAACAATTTTGAGCAACATGGGATTTCTCTCATACATGTCGAAGAGACACAATTTGTGACATTAAGTGCACACAAATTACATCCACTTTCTAACAAATTACATGGCACGGCAATGTATGTGAAAAAGAGATTCTGTGACAAAGTGTCCAACTTGATGACATGTTTAAAAAAGGAAATAGATTGTTTACTTGTAATTCTTGGACAGAGGTGAAGAAAAAAACAAACAGAACGGGTTTAAAGTGCTTTGGCCCGGGACCAGCAGTGTACAGTTTTTAACTCGAATACATGACAAGCAACAGTGGGAGGTAAACTGACCATGATAGTTCAAGGGTAGTGCCAGATTAGCTTGGTGCCAAGAAAGCTGCCAACTGGCACCTTCTTTGGCACCAAGTTAATTTGGCACTACCCTTGAAGTATACGAATCAGCTTAACTAGCACCACCCTTGAAATATCATGTCAATTCATCTCCTATAACTTGCACAAGAAAACATGTCAGTCATTATAAAACACTTCCATATACCTATGACATTCCTGCTCAAGGGTGAACAAGTCAACTTGATTCTGAATGTGACAATTACGTGTATACCGCATGTAATTATAATTTTATTAATCCTTTGGCTTTTGGTATCACTTTCATCAATGTTGTTGGTACCGTTTTAGGTCAATGAGGTTCCTGCAGGAATCACCTCAACAAAAAGCACTACTGACAGCAGAGGGGTTAATCATGTTTACTGTTTCAAACACTGTGACGAAACAGAATCCCTGTTTTGATACCACTGATAAATCAGGGACTGAAATGTGCTGATCTGTAATGTTAAACCTTGTGGCCTAGGACTGTAAGTCCAAACTCACAGAACACCAAACCAATTATGAACGAATAATTCATTGGCGAGAGCGTATACCCCAGTCCAAAATGTAATGGCCTTGTTCAACAAGGTACAAATTCATTTTAATCATGTGTGCGTGAATTTCACAAATACTACCGATATCAACTTCCAGTTATTTGCTTTACTTATATGACCATGAGCTGCCATAAAAGATAAATTGCCATTTTGAAGAAGAAGAGAATAATTACATTTTCCAAAGAAAGAGCACAATAATATCAAAATTTGAGTAAATAAATAAGTGAATCATGTAAATGTTTGCCATAACTTATTACGTCTCTGTGCCCCCCACCCAAAAGACAATCATTAAACAAAGGTGTGTAGACCCCCAAACATCATGCCAATGCATGCACAACATCAACAGGTACAGATTATGTAAACCAAACAACTGTGACCATATAGGGAAGGCTGCCTGGCGAAAATCATTTCTATTTTATGGGGATGACACCAAACACATACAAGACAAAAGTAAAAGCCAGCAAAGTACTATTTCCTCTTAACCCATTTAACCCCGAGTCCCTACAGCAGGAGATGGATTGACCATAATTCAAGGGTGGTGAAAGATTAGCTTGGCGCCTTCAGGTGCCAAGCTAATCTGGCACTACCCTTGAATTATCATGGTCAATCCATCTCCTGCAACTGGTCCATAGTCATTAGGCTACACCTTCAAAATTTGAGAAATGGGACCTTGGAGCTAAAAGGGTTAACCCATCTAGCCCCAACTCCCTACATCTGGAGATGGCACAACCATAATTCAAGGGTAGTGCCAGATTAGCTTGGCGCTGTCAGGAGCAAAGACAACCTGACACTACCTTTGAATTATCATGGTCAATCCATCTCCTGCAATGTGTATACAGTCATTTGGTGACACCACCAAACTCTGTGAAAGGCGGTCGTGGGGTTAAAGGGTTAAACTCAGAACATGTACCACATGAGGTCAATATATATTAACCCCCTTCTGCATGCAGCCATCACTACTGTTTACAGTACTGGTGGCTACATGCACATGGGGGTTAAACAGTTCCCTTCCAGAGTGAAACATGCGGCTCACAGTTACGAGTCACAGAATCAACAAAAATGAGTCCATCAAAATGAGACTGAAGTTACACAAACGATCACATTTGGCACCATTTCTCTGCACTGCTTTTGGTACAATTTCACAGCACAGGCACCTGCACAAATTCGCCTACAGGCACGTGACGACAATCCGCCAAGCAGACACTGAACGTTCCTTCCTAACGTGCACCACAATCAATGGAGAACTGCTGCATAAAATCCTGCACTGAAGGTGTCCATCTGACGTTGTTGATCAAATTCGTTGTTTCTGCAATGTCAACCCTAGATGCAAGGCTAACCCCCTCGTGCATGCAGCCACTGGTGCTGCGTAATTACAGTATGGGTATAAAGGGTACGTGCATAAGGGGACTAATCAGACTGCGTACCAGAACGAGCAGTCAATCCATCACCTGCAGCTAGCAAATATAGTCCTTAGCCTCTTCATTGCTGGAACACAGCAAACACCACAGCCCAATCCAAGAGCCTCCTGTTGCGGGGCTCATGAGCATTTCAGCCTCTTGTTTCATTTACATCTGTGTGCCTCAGACAGACAGGGTTTAAAGCAGTGAGTCTGCACTGGTTTCTGAGAGATAATTTAACACAGTCTACCCCAGGACCAAAATTTTGAAGTTGCCCTCTGAAGTTGCCCGTAAAATTCCGCTGCCAGTACAAAATTGCAATTTTCGCCTATCGGCATTTTGACGGATCTCTCCCGCCGTACCTTTCTGCCAAGCTGTCTGTTTATCAGCCATCACGCACCCTCTGTTCCTCTAGTGTAAAACTTTTAAAAATCCCAAAGTTTAACATGAAAACTGTCGGGGAGCGTTCTTTCACCTTTTTAGCCCCAAGTGTGTGGAACTCCATGCCAACTGAAATGCAGAATCTGCCCACATTGTCACAGTTCAAAGCTCACTTAAAGACTTTTCTTTTCTGTCGGGCATTTAACACTTAGCTCATCTTTAGCTAACTGCTGACTGCCTTTTATTCTGATCCTAGAGGAAGTGAACGTATAGTGTTGGGAAGAGATGGGGTGGTTTAAAGTAGTGTATAATCGTGTGTGTGTCCGAGAGAGAGGGTGTGCTGTTGTGCATGTGCAGTGAGTCCAGTGTTTTCCTGGAGAACAGCGCTATACAAGAACTATGTATTATTATTATTATTATTAAGGACTGTATTACAATTCTAGAGACTGATCGAGCATGATAGTTAAAGGGACTAGCTTGGCGCCTATAGGCTATTCTGGCACCACCCTTGAAGCATCATGCTCGATCCATGTCTTGCTGTGGTGTGTCGGGGCTGAATGAGTTAAATATGCTGGCAGTGAAGTTTTAAAGACATCTCCCACATTTAACAAATTTGTTCTTACAACTGAAAGTGTTCTGCTAACACATGAACTGTTTTGTGCAGTCATGTCCCTTTTTGACACATTTCAAACGCACAAACGTATGACGAGGTATTTTGCAAGATGATCTAATAAAAACTTTGTTTGAGATGATAGTGTGAACATTCTAGTCTATATTTGCTATCAAAGAGTGACATAGAACAGTTGAAAACACTTTTTTCACTAGCTGCTCCTTGTGGCATCTTGTGAGATCCCAGAATGTTAGACATTTTCCAGATTTCATCATACCCACATACAACATCCAGCCAAATCTCAGATTCCAATTCCTTGTCTGTACTTCCCTGTCATTCCTGGACTAAAGTCCGAGACCTCATATTTTTGTTGTTGTAGGATCACAGCTGCCTGTACAGTGCGGTGGGAACCAACTTGGATGTCACAGTCACATTAATTTAGCGACCCGGACATGAGGTCAAAATCATTCTGTTATAGTGTACTCAGAGTTGAATGTGGCAGATACAGTCCTCAAGACAAGCAGACCCACCTGCTTCAGACACTCTCATGAGCCCCTGCAACTGTAGGGGCTCATGAAAATCTATGTCTCTTGCTTGCCAAAATCGCCTCTTGCTGTGTAGCAGACCCAGAAGTAAAACAAAGCAGACCACTCTGCAAGAGACAGATTCTCACGAGACCTTGCAACTGCAGAGTCTCATGAGCATCTATGTCTCTTGCTTAACCCTTTTAGCCCCAAGGTCCCATTTCTCAAATTTTGGAGGTGTTGCCTAATGCAAGAGATGGATTGACCATGATAATTCATGGGTAGTGCCATATTAGCTTGGTGCCTTCAGGCGCCAAGCTAATCTGGCACTACCCTTGAGTTATCATGGTGAATCCATCTCCTGCTGTAGGGACTCGTGGCTGAATGGGTTAACAAAACACTTGCTCCTGCTTGAAACTGAGGTCATCATTTTCCAGCTCAGACAACTGGACGAGAAATTCCAGTGTTCGAAGAACGAAGGCAAATGCCCAGCATTTATTCATTCTGGGGTGTGAAGTTAGTTATTAGGGTTTAACTCCGCAGAAGCGACAAAGACAATCTCACAGCAAGGGTCAAGAATAGGGTGATAAATTCAGGAGGCCCTTTTTCCTGGGCCCAGAGAACAGTGCTGTCATTCTGAAGTGAGCACAGTGAGCGACTGTATGGAGGGCTCACCAAGCGTGTGTTCGTACTCGCACAAGGCCTGGTGCACAAAGTCGTACTGTTCGTGGGTCTGAATCATACCGCCCCTGAAAACAAACAGAAAAAGTAAATATTGCATAACAATACATTTAAGTACACAAATGTTCTGAAAACATTCAGAAGAAATAAGAATGTGTCGTTTGGATCCACAGAAAAAAAAAAACAGTTCAAGAAAAAGGCACACACTTTTCACCGATTCATGCATGGAAAGATTAAATAGTCTTTCCTCCTGAAATATTCTTAACACATTTGGACGTAAGATTCAACAAATTCTTTAGTGTCGGAGTGGTCCCATGAAGACTACATATCACCCATTCAGTTCAACAGTGGTGTCAGAAGAGTTTGGTGCCAAAACCCTTGAACTATCATGGTCGATTGGCCTCCTGTTGTAGTGTCATGGGTGGGACCGAAAAAAAAGTTGAATCCTGAAGTGAGGGTCTTGGGGCACTTTTTAAGTGAATTTTTTTTTTTTTTTTTTTAAATCCGGAAATCCGGCTGTAGCCGTAAAGTCCCACCCATGTAGTGTGTAAATGCTGAATGGGTGAAACAGACTGTTGTTTTCACCTGTCAAGACGCATGCTGCAAACGATGCCCAGTATATCTACGGAGTGTTCCTCCCTCAGCTGCCGGATTCCAATGCTGATGGCCACAAAACAGCCTGTCCGTCCAATGCCCGCACTGTAGCAAACACAACAATCAGCATTTACAGTGAACTTTGGATATCACCAATGCTTGAAAATCCAAACTGATTAATGTTGTTAAACGAAAAGTTTATTTTCTGCGGAGTGAGTTTATGTCGAGAAAATGTGGCTGGGACCATGGGGGCCTGGACGAGTGGTGTGTGGACTAAATGCAAATCCACTGCGCCACCATGGAACTAGCTCAAGCCAGAATACAAGGGAGGAAACGAAAGGCATGCGCAAAATTCTAGCTGTGGCCAAAAGTATCCCGGACCTCTTTCTCAACATCTAGAATTGAACGTTAAACCCTTTAGTAAAGTGCTGTGTAAGAGGCCACACTGCACTGCTGTGCATCCATTGTTTTTTGCCGTGTTTACTCTAAAGTCAAAGCAAATTACTCGAAATGATATTGACAACCAAGCAGTGTTTAAACCAGACTCCACTAAAGTAGAGCTTTTTGGGCTGGGGGAAATGTGTACTTAAAGCGATTGCTGCATGCAGGTCACAAGTTCCTGTCGATAGTAAGATGCACTCTTGTTTTAGGCAGATGGCTGCTTTGAGGGTTGAAAACTGCTCTGGAATCACAGTGCTTTGCCACTTTGTGTGCCTTTCGTTTCCTCCCTTGTATTCTGACTTGAGCTAGTTATTTGGTGGCTGCGCGCATGCGGTGGTGCAGTGGATTTGCATTTAGCAGGCAAGGGAATTGCCCAAGTGAAATCATCTGAAACTAGGGGGGTCTGGGACCTTCAACCTCATACAAAAGGCCTCCATGAAGCTAGACCTTGCTTTACAGGGGCCGAAAAATCAAACGGGCAGAGAGGGGGGGGGGGGGGGGGGGGGGGGGGTAGTCGCGACACCTTGATGCCAGGGGCAGAAAATTCAAACACAGTGCGCGTCTGCCCAAGTAGGTTTACTGCGCAGCGCGGCGCACTAAGTCACCAGTGCGGGTCGCGGACACAGCCTGCCGCGTCGTATCCTACCAGTGGAGTAAAACCGGTACTTTGCTCGTTTTGCTACCCACAATGTTTTTTTTCGCATAGACGCCTTTTTAATTCAGACGATTTCTTCTTCTTCGCGGAATCCCGCGTTTTTCACGGACAATTCCCATGCCTGATTTAGTCAAAGCACAACTCCTTGCCAGGCCATGGCTGGGACTTATGCAAAAGCACTGCAGGCCACCTCGGACCAAAGTGGGCCAGAGGAGATTTTGCTCTCAGAGAGGACACTGGAGAGACACCAACCTGCAGTGCACGATGACGGGTCCCCGTGGTGTCAATCCATCCTGCTTGAATCTCCGCAGCTCAACTTCCTTAACCAGCTCCAGAAGCATGCTGGGCGAATCAGGGGGCTTGTGGTCCGGCCATGTGGTGTACCAAAAGTGTAGCAGCATCCTCGACTCCCCTTGGTACTGCACATGGCAAGGATCACCAATGATACACTGACAATTATGCATGCTCTACAACAGCATTGTGCCTGAACACATATCTGTCTTCTGAATGAAAAATTTTCTCTTCTTCAAAGATCTACAGAAAAAACCTAACAAAACCAAAAAAAAACTAACAAAACAAACCAATTAACAAAGAAAAAAAAAAGAACAAAGCAAAAACCAAAACCCAAATAAAACCAAACAAACTATAAAGCACCACCACCACCACCACCACCACCACCACCACCAAAACAAACGAGAAAGGCAAAGCCCTTATGGCTCATGTGTATGACCAATATACATATGCGTGACCTTTGTGACAGCAAAATCCATGTTTTCTCAAAATTCAAGCATTTTTCACACATCTGACCCTTGACCTTTGCAATGAGTCGACTAAATTAGAATAGATAGTAAGGTCTTATCACCTTTCTCTCTTAAAAATTATTTTTATGTGCTGTAAAGCGCTCAGAGCTTGCTGTCTGTGGGGAAGGGCGCGATCTAAAAACTATGTATTATTATTATTATCACATTATCACCTACCTTTGTGCCAAATGTCATTGAAAAGTTTGCAAAAATATTGATAAATAACTCATGGCAGTTTACCCTTCTCGAAATTCCTCTCTTTAGTTGGGCTCTGTGCCAGCTGTGACCCACTTAACTGATAAGTGCGCGCGGGTCATAGCAGGCTCCAGCCTAGCTGCTGGCGGGAAGCGTTGTGCTCTTTGTTCCCTGTTGAAGTCTGTCAGGCATGTGATAAGTTTAGTCTGTTTATAACTTATTATTACCGTGGCTAAAATGTTTTAATCGTAAATATTATTATGTAATACTATGCTTGAAATTGTCCTCTGTTCAAGCTCATATAAGTTTGGTTTGATGAACCTCTTCGAATTCTGTGCTTATGACTTGATTACAACGTGTGTAGTTCGAGGAACTTTCCTTCCGCTGTAGACAGCAGTGCTTGTGTGTGTACAAAACTTGCTTTCTGTGCCGGATGTATTACTCCAATGTGTACCCTTATCTGATGCATATATGTAAAGTACAGCTTGTTAAAGCCATGGAGAATGAACATTCCTTTCCAAGACATTTGGAAGCCGTGAATTCTTTGTGTAGACTTTGTGGTAGAAGGTCTAGGCGAGCAGTCAAAGACAAAAACAAATCCGTGTTTTTGTGCACTAAATACACCAGTGATATATTTTCGTGTTACAACATTGATGTGCTCAACGACCAGGAAGGGAAACATTCTAAAACAATTTGTTGCTTGTGTCGTGCAAAGCTTGTCAAATTAAGAAAACAAGTGGAGCGCACAGGCTGTACAGACATTCACAAACCGTGTGATTTTTGGGTGACATTTGATGAAACTCTTTCTGTTGATGACTGTCAAACATGTAGTCATTTCAAGCAGCAGTCAAAAGGTGGCCGACCGTCGTATCAAGCCAAAAACAGAATAGATGCACCCAAAAGAAAAGATCTTGATAATGTAGGGGATTCCTCGCGCTGGGACCATACGGCGTTGAGGCGCGTCCCCTGGGTGGTGGATAGGGGGTCCCTCGTGAGAGGGGTGCACCGAATGAAATAAGGTGCCGTGAACCAACATGGTCTAAGGGAAGGTGACCCCGACAGAAAACCCCTGGTCCTCCTAGTAAGGGGGTTGGGCGTGGGGTTAGCTTCCCCACCCTGCAAAAAAGGAAATAGCTACAAAAACGCCGACGAAAAGACTAACAGTAATTCCTTTCCTGGAGGAGGAAGGTTCTTCTACTAGAAGACTTATGACGTCCTGTGGTGAAAGCCGGAAGTCTTCGGAAGCCACAGGACCGAGCCGCCTCTCTCTATCCAGGGATACAACCATGGGCACATGGAACGTCAAGACCATGTACCAGAGCGGCAAGGCCGCCCAGATAGCAGCGGAAATGCAAAAGTACAATCTTTCCCTGCTAGGCATCAGTGAAGCCAGATGGACGCAGTCTGGCCAGAAAAGGCTGTTAAGTGGGGAGATGATTCTGTATTCAGGTCATGAAGAGGAGAATGCCCCCCATACAGAAGGAGTAGCACTCATGCTGTCACCAGTGGCACAGAGAGCGCTGATGGGCTGGGAACCTCTTGGGCCAAGAATTATAACAGCAGCCTTTAGAACCAAGAAAAAGCTCAAGCTGAACGTCATCCAGTGTTATGCGCCCACCAATGACAGTGACGAGGAAGAGAAACAAGAGTTCTACGACCGACTCCAGAGTGCCGTGGACAAATGTGCGGAGCGAGACATCACCATCGTCATGGGCGATTTTAATGCCAAAATAGGGGAGGACAACACCGGATACGAAGAGGTGATGGGGAGACAGGGACTAGGCTCGGAGATGAGTGAGAACGGGGAGAGGTTTGTAGACTTTTGTGCTCTAAACCGACTTGTCATTGGAGGCAGCATCTTCCCACACAGAAGAATACACAAAGCAACTTGGGTCTCACCTGACCATACAACAGAGAACCAAATAGACCATATCTGCATTAGCAAGAAATTCAGAAGATCCCTTCAAGATGTTCGAGTGAGGAGGGGAGCAGATGTCGCCTCAGACCACCATCTGCTTACCTTAAGAATGAAGCTCAAGCTAAAGAAAAGCCGCACAGAGACAACAAGAAGACAGCGCTATAATGTAGGCCTCCTGAGAGAAACTGGAGTTAGAGAAGAGTTCAAACTGGTGCTGTCCAACCGGTTTCAAGCGCTACAGGAGCTAGTAAATGAAGAGGAGGCGGTCACCACAGAGCAGCAGTGGAAGGCAGTTAGAGAGGCACTGAACTCAACCTGCAAAGACACTGTAGGGTTCAGGAAACACCACCACAAGGACTGGCTGTCGGCACAGACCTTGAAGAAGATAGAAGCGAGGAAGCAGAAGAAAGCAGCGGTCAACAACAGTCGCACGAGAGCAGCCAAAGTAAGGGCACAGGGGGAATACTCGGAAGCCAACCGCGAGGTGAAGAGGAGTATCAGGGCAGACAAGAGGGCCTACACAGAAAGCCTGGCAGCAGAGGCAGAAAAGGCAGCAGGCAGCGGCAACAGGAAACAGCTCTACGACATTACCAGAAGATTGTCGGGTAAGTATGGCCATACAGAAAGACCAGTAAAAGACAAGGAAGGCAAGCCTATTGCAGACAGAGCAGACCAACTCGACAGATGGGCCGACTATTTTGAAGAGTTACTGAACAGACCTAGCCCACCCGACCCCCCCGACATCCAGCCAGCAGAGACTGACCTACCCATCAGCTGTGACAGACCCAGCCGGGAAGAGATCAGAAAAGCAGTGGCATTTTTGAAGAATGGCAAAGCAGCAGGGCCAGATGGCATCCCAGCGGAGTCTCTGAAAGCAGACCTAGAGACAACAGTTGAGATGCTGTACCCACTGTTTGGAAAGATCTGGGAAGAGGAGGTGATGCCGGCTGACTGAAAGGAGGGGTACCTAATCAAGCTTCCCAAGAAAGGCGACCTCAGCAAGTGTTCCAACTACAGAGGAATCACCTTGCTGTCAGTACCAGGAAAGGTCTTCAACAGGATCATCCTAGAAAGAATGAAGAGCTCCGTTGACCCCCAGCTGAGAGACCAGCAAGCAGGATTCAGGAAGAACCGATCATGTACAGACCAGATCGCCACTCTCCGCATCATCGTGGAACAGTCTCTGGAGTGGAGCTCCCCGCTGTACGTCAACTTTGTGGATTATGAGAAAGCATTTGACAGTGTGGACCGAGAGACTCTGTGGAAACTCCTACGACACTACGGTGTACCCACAAAGCTCGTCCGCCTGATCAAGAGCAGCTATGATGGCATGACATGTCGCGTGATCCACGAAGGGCAGTTCACCAGAGAGCTCCAGGTCAGAACTGGTGTCAGGCAGGGGTGTCTGCTGTCTCCGTTCCTCTTCCTACTGGCCATAGACTGGGTCATGAAGATGACCACAGAGCACAGACGAAGTGGAATACAGTGGACACTGTGGACACAGCTTGAGGACCTCGATTTTGCAGACGACTTGGCATTACTGTCCCACACTCATCAACAAATGCAGGACAAGACCACGAGGCTTGCTGACATCTCGTCCCAAGTGGGCCTCACCATTCACAAACAGAAAACAAAGACAATGAGGCTGAACGCAACCAGGGAAGAACCAGTCTTGCTTGCTGGCACCCCGTTGGAGGAGGTGGAGTCCTTCACCTATCTCGGGAGCATCATAGACAAAAAAGGCGGCACTGATGCAGATGTCAGAGCACGAATCGGTAAAGCCAGAGCAGCCTTTCTCCAGTTGAAAAAAGTATGGAGTTCCAGAGAGCTGTCACAACACACCAAAGTCCGGATTTTCAACTCCAATGTAAAAGCAGTTCTCCTATATGGAGCAGAGACATGGAGATTGACAAAAACCACAGTCAACAGAGTACAGACCTTCATGAACAGTTGCCTTAGAAGAATTTTGAAAATCCACTGGCCAGAGAAGATCAGCAACGTCAGACTCTGGGAGAGAACAGAGCAGATAACAGCAGAGAATGAAATTGGGCGAAGAAGATGGGGATGGATCGGTCACAGTCTGAGAAAGCCAGCTTCCAGTATCACTAGGCAGGCATTGTCATGGAACCCCCAGGGAAAGAGGAAAAGAGGTAGGCCGAGAAACTCCTGGCGTCGAGACCTCCAAGCAGACATCAAGAGACTGGGAACCACCTGGAGTAGAATCGAAGGAGAAGCACAGGACAGGAGTTGCTGGAGGTCTCTCGTCGACGGCCTATACCCGGGTAGGGGTGACAGGCTAAGTGCAAAACAGGTGGTCAGTCACTTTTGCTGAAAAAGATAATAAAACCACGAAAAACGTGTGCTGAGGCCAATACCCCACTGAGGAAGAAGAGAGCCAACTATATGAAGCATGTGAGACTAAACGTGTCAGGGGGCACCGAAGAAGATGCACTGAAGCAACAGGGCACAGAACTTAGGACGACCTGTAAGGCCAAGAAAAAGATAGTCTTGGCAGAGGCTAAATGTGGACTGGTTAATGTATCCGCAGTTCAAGGTGCTGCTTGTAGAACCATGTTAGGCATGTCACTGACTAAGTACAGGTCACACAAACGATTCTTCAGAAGTTTAGGTGTTCACTTTGAAAGCGAACAGAAAGAGAGAAGGGAACAAGTCCGAGCACAGTGTGGAGAAGTACAAGTTGAGATGAGAAGTCTTGAAGTGTTCAGTGAAGTGGACCAGACACCGGAACTTGTACAAGCACCCGTGGCAAGCATCACAGACGTGCCAGCATTTGTCACCAAGCTGCTTCATGAGTATGACAAACAAGGTCTCTTGACATGGCATGACAGCTGCATTCCGGAAGATGAAGTATGGATCAAGATAGGTGGAGATCATGGTGGGGGGTCTTTCAAACTGATGCTGCAAGTTGCAAACCTCAAGAGGGCCAACTCAAAGCACAATACTTTCATCCTTGCTATGGCAGAATGTAAAGATAGCCCTGAAAATCTTAGGCGAATTTTGGGACCATACCAGGACCAAATTTCATCTCTTCAGACGATGAAATGGAAACGAAAAAATCTGCGACTGTTTTTGTTTGGGGACTATGAATTCTTGACAAAAATCTACGGACTTTCGGGGGCTCAGGCCATTCACCCGTGTCTTTTTTGTACAGCATCACGTGTGCAAATTCACGCACCACCTGTATACAACGAAGGTAATATAAGTCAAAGGACTCTCACAGAAATAAAACGCGACCATCAGAAATTCAGCCATGCTGGTAAAAAGAAATCCAAAGCCAAGCTTTTCAATAATGTCATCAGAAAGCCACTGGTTCAGCTGGAATTGGATCAAGTAGCACCACCATATCTTCACATATTACTGGGGGTGGTGAAGAAACACCATGACATGTTGGAAAAGGAGTGCCATGCCCTTGATGAACATTTAGCAAAGTCCCTTGCCAAACGAAAAGATGCCACACCAGAAGGTGTGTCTATCACATTTCAGAGCTACGTCCAGCAAATGAAAGAAATTGAAGACAGAAAAAGACAGATTAAGGGCATTCAGTCTCGCCCACACCACCAAGAATTTCAGAAAAGCAGGCAGGAGAAAATTAAAGAAATCAGAGCAGAAATTGTTGTGCTAAAATCTGAAAGGTTGCCATTTCTGTCTGGTCCTATTACCGCCAACTTAGACCAAACTCTCAACAACAACAAAATTCATGCACAGGCCTACCACGGCAGGGCACTGGTTGGTAACCACTGCAATAAGTATCTTAAACCACCAGTTTATGAAAACATATGTCAGAGTGTCATAGAAAAAACACAAGAACTGACAGATGACACAAGCCTTCTTGCAAAAGCACGAACAATATGTCACAAGTTCGAACAGCTGAACGCACGCTACTCAAAAGTCCATCAGGGCATATCACATCAGCAGCCAATAGATGACGAAAGTATTGCAGGGATACAAGATTCCATACAGAGATACATGTCATACTTTCGAGGACAATTTCCTGAAATCCGTGTGATCCCCAAACAACATTTGTTAGAGTACCATTGTGTGCCCTTCATCAGGAGATGGGGTATGGGGCTGGCACTGTTGGGGGAACAGGGGGGCGAGGAAACTCATGCAACCGTGAATATCTTGAAAAGGAAGGCATGGGCACAGAGAGATCCTCAACAGAAGCTTAGAATCCTTCTGACAGAGCATTTGGCTTTAGTTTCTCCACATTTTCATCAGGTATTCATAGACTGTCACTCGTCCAAAAAATGAAACTGATCGGCCTATCAAGTTTAGACACAGCATCACAGTGACCCTGTAGACACACTCATTTTAAGCTATTTTAATGTGACACTAAGCCAAAACTGAATCTCTTAATAGCAAACAGTAAACCTCTGCTTTGTGCATTGTGCTAAAATTGTGATATTGTTAAAAACATTGACTGTATCGGTGAAATTCGCATACTTCATGTCGGCGTGCTCTGAATGGATTACCGTTTTCACTTGGCCCACCAAACCGGCTTTAGCAGGACTCAGGTATGTGGTTCATAAAGATTTTAGCATGGGATATGCCAGTTAAGACATCTGTTGACAGCACTGACTTTGTCTGAACTTTCCAAAAACATCCGTTTTTGAACTGTGATGCGATGAAAAGTATGATAAACTAACGGAAGGCTGCATCTAATCTGTCTCCTAGTGATACTTTAAGCTAGTGCATGACAAACATCCACGCAGATTACCCCAGCATGTTTGGTGTCCAAAGATAGTACAATTTCTCCTCTACAAGACGATATATGTTCAAATAATCACTCACAACTGCAGGTGAACTAATTCCGGTTTACAGACAACATCTGTAATTTACAGCTTATTCGCCGATGTATGCAGCAGAGGCTAAGAGCTAATCGGGGTCAAGCACAGTAGTACTGTAAACAAAGACGGCTGCTGCGCTATTCGTATCCCCAGTGGAAGCGAGACCGCACAGCTGGTGCCTTATCAGTGATGGTATTTAGCGCGCTGATAGTAAGAGGAAGTAGGCTGCCTCGCTATCTCAGTGCTTTCGCAAAGCCAAAGCGATCTCTAAGTGTGCTGGCGCGCGCCGGCGGGCATAGAGCTGAAAACTAAAGAGCATAGGGTAAACTGCCGTGAACTACAATTCTATCAAAAATTGGCATTTTTCACACATTTGCTGACCGCTTGTGACCCTTGACCTTTCAAAGGGGTCATCCAAGTTAGTATGCATAGATAGGTCTTACCATCAAGTATCTCTGTATCTAGTTTGGGTTTGAAGTTGTGAATAGTTTTGAGAAAAAAACATCTTTCGTCAAAATATGGCTATTTTGGACCTATTTCCTGAACTCTTGTGACCCTCAACCTTTCCAAAGGGTCAACCAAATTAGTTTGCATAGAAAGGTCTCACCATCAGGTATCTTTGTACTAAGTTTGGGTTTGAAGATGAGAATAGTATTTGAGAAAAATACATTTTGTCCAAATATATCTATTTTGAACTTATTTCCTGATCCTCTGACCTTTGTGAGAGGTCACTAAAATTGGTGTGTTTAGAAAGGTCTTGCCACAAAGTATCCTTGGGAAAAGTTGGAAGACTGTAGCTTGAATAGTCTCCGAGAAAATTTCAATGTTAAAGTTTACCACGGACAATGGATGGACGACCACTGGCCCAGAATATACACACACTTTTGCTTCACATGTGATCCAAAATCATGTTCTAGACAGAAAGTCTGTTGACAGGTCCTGGCAAATCAAAGTGGCACAGTTGCAGTGTGCCTGAATAAATCAGTGTTCAACTTCGTCCCCTATAATGCGCCCATTGGGGCCAACCATTATCACTCTAGTGCTGCGATGTTAAACCTCAAACCAACTAACCAAAACAAAGGTAAGCAAACAACAAAAAAGCCCACTAACCAACTAACCACCTCACCTTCAAATGCAAGTGACGCACAGCGTAACCTTTCTTTTGTATGACCTTGGCAATTGTGACCTCAATGTCCCCATACACACCATGGTGCTCAGGAAGGTAGTTCTCACATTTGGGCTGCACAGGTACAAGAAATAACAGAAAATGTCATAACACTTCAAACCACTCACAAACCAGATAGGTGAGGCTAGTGCTGGTAGAATTGTACACAAAGGGGATCTAACTGTTTGTCTGTCCAGCGCTGAGTAATTCCCCTTGGTATGTGTTCAACACACTCAGCCATATCCTCCAATTTGGTGCTTATTTTTTAAGACTTTTATTACAGCTCAGCAGGTATATCGACCATCACACTGGTTCCTTACTTATATTAACATTAACACAAATAACATGTCTGAAGCACATCACACCGGGCCTTTATATCAACACGAACACAAGTAACGGGTCCTAAGCATATCACACTGGTTGTTCCTTTATATTAGCAGTTTTTAGAATTTCCCTTTCAGGGGTGAATACAGTTTTTGTAATTGAATTGAATTACGTCTCCTTTTTCCGGTTGTTCGTTAATTATGTGTCCCTTTTGTTTGTTACTACGAAAAGGGGAGACTGCTAGTTCAGTATTTGAAAAAAAAAACATCTTTTGTCAAAATATGGCTATTTTAGACCTATTTCCTGAGCTCTTGTGATCCTTGACCTTTCTGAGGGATCAACCAAATTAGTGTGCATAGAAAGGTCTTCCCATCAGGTATCTCTGTAGCAAGTTTGGGTTTAAAGTTGTGAATAGTATTCGAGAAAAAAACATCTTTTGTCAAAATATGGCAATTTTGGACCTATTTCTTGACCTCTTGTGACCCTTGACGTTTCTGAGGGATCAACCAAATTAGTATACATAGAAAGGTCTTACCATCAGGTATCTTTGTAGCAAGTTTGGGTTTGAAGTTGTGAATAGTATTTGAGAAAAAAAACATCTTTTGTCAAAATATGGCTATTTTAGACCTATTTCCTGAGCTCTTGTGAGCCTTGACCTTTCCGAGGGATCAACCAAATTAGTACTAGAAAGGTATCTTTATACCAAGTTTAGGTTTAAAGTTGTGAATAGTATTTCAGAAAAAAATAAATTATGTCAAAATATAGCTATTTTTGACCTATTTCCGGATCCCCTGTGACCTT
The DNA here is from genome assembly GCA_036245525.1 of Semisulcospira habei. Classification (NCBI taxonomy): domain Eukaryota; kingdom Metazoa; phylum Mollusca; class Gastropoda; family Semisulcospiridae; genus Semisulcospira; species Semisulcospira habei. Next base: position 95,180,909 of record BTPG01000006.1, read on the forward strand.
TGTGAAAGGTCACTCAAATTGGTATGTTTAGATAGGTCTTACCACAAGTATCCTTGGGCCAAGTTTGAAGAATGTGGCTTGAATAGTCTCTGAGAAAACGCCAACATTAAAGTTTACCTCGGATGACGGCGGACGGACGGACGACCACTGGCCCAAAACATACTCACTTTTGCTTCGCCCGTGAGCCAAAAAAGTATGACTTTAACCCTGTTCATGCTGATACATTACTGCCTGAAATTAGTTTGACTATGACAGTTCAAGGGTGGTAACAGAATAGCTTGGCTCCTGAGATGCCAAGCTATTCTGGCACCACCCTTGAACAAAAACGGTTGATCTATCTCCTAATCTGTAATGCAGCCTTCATTGGACAGTAAGCAAATTTTAAAACAAGCCTCAGGATGTAATGGGTTAATAATTTCCCAACAGAAACAAACACAAGGTTTGCCTTTACACTGCTGAACAACTACCCTCACTACAGTAGTGAACCATACTCGATCACTTACCTTGTTTTTCTCTTTCAGCTTGGTGATCATGACCACAATAGGACAGCTCTCGTGCCAGACCATCTGCCAGAAATCCACAATGGTGTGTGCCATAGGGCCCTGGGTAGCGATGTAGGCTTTGTGCTCTCCCTCATAGCCCTGTGATTGTGAAACACATGCACCGATTACAATATCTCTAGACAATACAGTGTCGCTAGACCTTCCATTCTGGAGTTTGGAGTGCCTCAGGGCTCTGTCTTAGGCCCTGTATTGTTTACGTTGTATTTACAATGGCTGTCAGATGTTATTTCCAGCCATCAGTGTTCTTATCATAAGTATGCTGATGACACTGAAATCTCTCAGAGTAGTCCACCTGGGGAATTTCAGTCTGTTGAAACTGGCATCAAGTCTTGTGTTGACGATGTCATGCGATGACATGAACGGACAGTAACAAACTTATGTTAAACCCAGAAAAAACAGAGTTACTGCCCGTTGGCTCAGCATCCCAGCTTCGACAAATTCACACTGAGTCTTTACGCATAGATGACACTGATCTTCAGGACGACGATCGGTGTCCGTCAAGGATGCCTGCTCTCTCCTGTCCTTTTCAACATATTCCTGGAGAAGATCATGCAGGAAACCCTCCACGACCACCATACTTCAATCTCTATTGGTGGCAGATCCCTGTGCAATCTTCGATTCGCAGACGACATTGACCTCATGGCAGGCAGCAATAGTGAGCTCCAAAACCTGACAGACAAACTTTCAACTAGCGCAGGGTCTTATGGCATGGAGATCAGTACGGATAAAAGCAAAGTGATGATCAACACCACAAGCGACAGCAGCAGCAACATTCACATGAACGGCCAGAAGCTAGAAGAGGTCAATAGCTTCAAGTACTTGGGAGCCACCCTGTCCAAAGACGGTAGTTGCATAGCAGAGATCCGTATCAGGATAGGTACAGCAACATCCGCAATGGCCAGGCTGGACAGGATATGGCGAAGTAACTCCATCAGCTTCACCATCAAGTACAGGCTTTACAAGTCCCTCGTAGTGTCTATTCTGCTCTACGGCTGTGAGACTTGGACACTGCTTGCAGACTCAGAAAAGAAAATCCAGGCCTTTGAGAACAAGTGCCTGAGGAAGTTGCTCCGCATCTCGTACCGCGAGCACAAGACCAACGAATATGTACGGAGCATCGTCACTTCCCTGGTGGGCCCACATGAACCCCTTCTGGCAACCGTGAAACGGCGCAAGCTTGCTTGGTTTGGCCACGTGACCCGACACAACACCTTGTCCAAGACTATCCTCCAAGGCACTCTCGAAGGAAGTCGTCGGCGAGGTCGTCAGAGAAAGAGTTGGGTCGCAAACATAAAAGAATGGACCGAACTCGAGATGCCAGACTTGCTTGCCACCGCCCAAAATAGAACTCAGTGGAGAGCACTGTCTGTTGCTGCTGCCTTTCAGTCCCCCCAACGCCCAGTTCGGGCAAGGGACTGATGATGATGATGATGATGACACTGATATTCCATTTCAGTCTTCGGTCAAATATCTTGGTGTCAAGCTCGATAAGACTTTGAGTATGCAGGATCACGTCGGTGAAATCTGTCATGGTGCTTCATGCTCTCTGAGACGCATCGCGTCTGTCGACACAGTCTTTCTGAATCTGCCACTGCAAAGTTAGTGAATGCTTTAGTCACGAGCCGTCTTGAATACTGCAATTCTCTGCTTTTTGGTCTTCCATCTGAGCAGATTAGCCGCCTTCAGCGAGTTCATAATAATGCCGCAAGGCTTGTGAAGCGCAGGCGAAAACGAGACCACGTAATCCCTATACTGAAAGACCTACACTGGCTTCCAATCCAATCCCGCATACAGTTTAAGATTGTGACCCTTGCATACCGCCACTTTGACAGCAGTCTTCCATCATACCTTTCCTCCAGTCTAATTACTTACCAGCCCTCTCGCTCACTGCGTTCCTCGGGAGAGAAACTTCTCAAAGTTGCAAGGTACCACCTGAAATCTGCCGGTGAACACTCTTTCAGATGAACTGCTCCTTTAATTTGGAATTCCTTACCGACTGAGCTGAGAAATGCCTCCCACTTACACAGTTCAAAACAAAGTTCAAAACTTACTTTTTCTCGCAGACTTTCGTGTAATCTCTACGGTTTTCTGTACAACCCCCCCCACCCCCCCCCTGCAGGCTCAAGCGCGCGTGCATGTGTGTGTGTCATTTTCGTCTGCGCACTGAGTTATATTATAAATATGAGAAATGCGCCAAATAAATACCATGTATTATAATTATTATTAATATCACTGTCTGTAACACATTCTGGAGTGCAAGCAAATTTTCATGATAATGGAGAAGTTCTCTGCAGGCTATAAAACAGGTCAGGTGATAGACCAATCATGACAGTTTAAGAAAAGCTTGGGATTCTTCTGGTACTATCCTTAACCCTTTTAGCCCCAAGGTCCCATCTCTCAAATTTTGGAGGTGTTATCATATGACTATGTACCAGTTGCAGGAGATGGCTTTACCATGATAATTCAAGGGTAGTGCCAGATTACCTTGGTGCCTGGAGACACCAAGCTAATCTGGCACTACCCTTGAATTATCATGGTCAAACCATCTCCTGCTGTAAGGATATGGGGCTAAAAGAGTTAAACTATCATGGGCAATCTATACTTCCTGACAAAATTGTAATGTTTAAGGGCTTAATGGGTTTTAAAAGCCTGAGAAGAACAATATGCTTGATGTATAATTGTGATGAAGCTCTATGCTCGGGCATAGTGCTCATTTAGTAGGATTAGTACGGTACGGTTTTTGTTAACGGTTTGTTGCCGAAAGTCCGTGTTGGACTAGACGTACGTGAAATCTGTAAGACATGGTTAGCACGGGTTTTTTAGTGAGTTCTGTTTAGTGAGTTCTAGGCGGAAGCTGTGACTGTCAGAGGTCTAGTTTGGTTATTGCGGGCTGTCTTGTCGTATGGAACGGTTGTGTTCGAGTTACCTAGCCCGCATTCCCTGACTCTGAAGCCTAGATTTCAGGTATGTTTCTATAAACGTAGTATTGATAGTTGTTTAGTTAAAGACAGTATGCGTGGTAAGATTAATGTGGTGGTATAGTGGTGTTCCGGTTTGGTTTAGTATAGTATGTTTAGAATTCGGTGAAGTAACCGGTGTTTTTGTATACAGTTGTTTACCGAGTTAGATGACTAAAGGAATATGAAGTGTGTATGTCTAAGCCGCTATGAAGATAGTCTCTCTCTTGGCTTGACTTCGCGAACGAAGATTTTATAGGAGGAGTTGCCCACGACGTCTGCAGGCTTGTTCGTGGCTGCGGAGGCCAATCCGAGACAGGCAGGTTCGACCGCAGTGGCTGCAGGGGAAGGTATGGCCAGGGTTCTGAGCTGCGGCATCTCTGTTTTTTCTCCTGAGCCGCTTGTCCTTAAGGCTAGCTCTGTGAGAGTCCTCAAAGGAGACAGCTGCCTTGTAAATGGTGGAGCGCCAGGTGTCACGGTCCGCAGCAAGCGAAGACCACTGGTGGTGGTCGATTTGGCAGGCACTAAGTGACTTCTTGAGACAGTCTTTGTATCTCTTCTTTGGTGCCCCTCTGTCACGGTGTCCAGTAGCAAGCTCGCCGAACAGGGTGATCTTTGGTAGGCGATGATCCTCCATCCTGGAGACATGCCCCGCCCAGCGGAGCTGTGTCCGCAGCAGCAAAGCCTCGATGCTCACAGTTTCAGCCCGTTCAAGGACCTCGACGTTGGTGACATAGTCACTCCAGTGAATGCCCAGGATGGTACGCAGGCAGCGCTGGTGGAAGCGTTCGAGGAGTCGTAGTTGGCTGCGGTAGAGGGCCCAGGACTCGGAACCATACAGCAGGGTGGTGAGGACCACAGCTCTGTACACGCTGATCTTGGTGCCTGTTTTCAGCTGCTGATTGTGCCACACCCGCTTGAAAAGTCGCCCGAAAGCGCTGTTCGCTTTTGCCAGCCTGCTGTCAAGCTCCTTGTCCAGCTTGGCGTCCGACGTGATAATGCAGCCAAGGTAAGTAAACTGGTGCACTGACTTTAGTTCAGACTCGCCGATGGTGATGTGAGGAGGGCGGTACACTGTCTTGGGTGCCGGCTGATGGAGGACCTCTGTCTTTTTAAGACTGACCTCGAGTCCAAAGAGCTGGGCAGCATCTGCGAAGCAAGACGTGATGCGCTGCAGGGCTCTCTCTGTGTGTGCAACGAGGGCAGCATCATCAGCAAAAAGCAGCTCGCGAATCAGTTGGTCTAGGGTTTTCGTGTGGGCCTGCAGTCGTCTGAGGTTAAACAGGCTGCCATCGAGACGATACCTGATGTACACTGCATCGTCATCATCGAGGTCCACTGTGGCCTGCTTCAACATCATGCTAAAAAAGATGGTGAAGAGGGTCGGTGCCAGCACGCAGCCCTGCTTTACACCGTTGAGAATAGGGAATGGTTCTGAGAGGTCATTGTTGAGTCTGACCTGGCCTTGCTGGTCCTCGTGTAGCTGGACAATCATGTTGAGGAACTTTGGGGGACAGCCAAGTCGCTCCAGGATCTGCCACATGCCTTGCCTGCTCACAGTGTCGAACGCTTTTGTTAGGTCGACAAACGTTACGTACAGCCCTTTGTTCTGCTCGCGGCACTTCTCCTGTAGCTGTCTCAGCACGAAGACCATATCGGTGGTGCTCCTGTTTGCTCTGAAGCCACACTGGCCCTCTGGGAGTTGGTCTTCAGCGATGGCAGGTACCAGCCGATTCAGGAGCAGCCTTGCAAGGATTTTCCCAGCAATGGACAGCAGGGTAATTCCCCGGTAGTTGGAACAGTCAGACTTCTCGCCTTTGTTCTTGTACAGGGTGATAACGACTGCATCACGGAGATCTTTTGGTAGTGTTCCTTCCTCCCAGCAGCAGAGAAAGAGGTCATGGAGCTTGTTGTGCAGTGCTGTGCCTCCATGTTTCCAGATCTCTGGCGGTATTCCATCAATGCCTGCTGCTTTGCCACTCTTGAGCTGATGGATGGCTTTGAGGGTCTCTTCAGCGGTGGGCGGTTCGTCCAATTCAACCTTTACTGGGAGGTGTGGGATTTGTAGGACGACTGCTTCTTGAACAGTGCGCTCAGCGCTGAAGAGGCTCTGAAAGTATTCCGACCAGCGGTTCAAGATGGAGGTATTATCTGTGAGGAGTGCCTGGCCGTTCGCGCTTCGCAGGGGACTTTGTACCAGGTGCCTGGGGCCATACACTGCTTTCAGTGCTTCGTAGAAACCCCTGTAGTCACCATTGTCAGCGCAAAGCTGGGTCCTCTGTGCAAGTCTGGTCCACCACTCATTCTGGAGATCTCTGAGCTTGCGCTGGAGACTGCTGCAGACGAGGCGGAAGGCAGACTTCTTCACAGGGCAGGAAGGCTGGGCTAGGTGAGCCTGATGGGCGGCTCTTTTTTTTGCTAGGTGTTCCTGGATCTCTACATCGTTTTCGTCAAACCAGTCTTTGTTCTTCTTTCTGGCGAAACCCAAGACTTCTGCAGAGGATTTTGCAATAGCAGTTTTTAGTTGTTCCCAAAGTGTTTCAGGGGAGGAGTCTACTGGGTCCGCTGTGTCTTTGAGCCTGCGCTGTAAATCTGTCTGAAAGGCAGCTTTCACATCATCACGCTGAAGGCTGGCAACATCAAGCTTTTTCTTGGGGGGCCCCCATTTCTTGGGTTTTGGCTTGAAGTGGAGCCTGAGTTTGCAGCGGACAAGGCGGTGGTCAGTGTGGCACTCTGCGCTGGGCATCACTCTGGTGAGGAGGACGTCACTGCGGTCCCTCTGACGCACTAGGACATAGTCGATAAGGTGCCAGTGTTTGGAGCGAGGATGCATCCAGGTGGTCTTTCGACTGTCCTTTTGCTGAAAAGTAGTGTTGGTGATGACCAGTTGCTGCTCCGCACAGAACTCCAACAGTAGGCGGCCATTGTCATTGCAGTTCCCCACGCCATGCTTGCCGAGGACTCCTTTCCAGGCTTCAGAGTCCTGGCCCACTCTGGCGTTGAAGTCGCCAAGGATGATGACTTTGTCGTCTGCTGGGGTACTCTGTAGGAGGCTGCGCAGGTCAGTGTAAAACTTGTCCTTTTCAGCAGGCTCTGCCAGGAGGGTTGGGGAGTACACACTGAGAAGGGTGACGTGTTGCTGGTGTCTCAGTGGGAGGCGCATGGACATGATGCGATCTGAGTGGCCCGTTGGTAGGTTTTCCAGCTTAGTCGCAATGGATGTCTTGACCATGAAACCCACGCCTGAGAGCCGTCTTTCTGATGCAGGCCTGCCTGACCAGTAGAGGGTGTACCCAGCACCAAGTTCTTGGAGGCTGCCTTCGTCCGGAAGGCGTACTTCGCTGAGCGCGGCGATGTCGATGTTTAACCTCCGCAATTCATGGGCAATGAGGGCGGAGCGACGTTCAGGGCGTCCGCTGTCTGCTTTGTCGAGCATGGTTCGGACGTTCCAGCATGCTACATTGAGTCCGGTCGTGGTCGTCATGAGAGTGGATCCGTTATTCTTTCTTGTTTTTTGACCGCAGGAGAAGATGCCCGTTGACCGCGGCTAGCCAACTGGGGTTGCGAGGGGACGAGCTTTGGTTAGGCCACCTTTTCTAGGCCCCTCTCCGTGTGGAGCAAGCAGTGGGCAGATGTTCACATCTGCACGGGACATAGACGACCCCGCCCTCCACGAGTCGCCTGCTGCCTTGCAGGCCTGGCCGCTTGGCTGCGGAAAGGCTAAGGGAGGAAACCCCTGACATCAAAGCCCCCGTGTCTCCGGGGAAGGCTTTTGAGCCAGAGACTAGGACAAGGACAGTCTGATATAAAACCTACGACCCGAGGACCTCGATGCCATCGTCCCAGCTTGCTAGGCCATGGCAGATGAACCAAGGGTTTAAAGGGTGGGGCCAGTACTGCGCACACTGCACTCCACCAAAAAGCTCCACTGCGCAGGCTTTAGGAAACGTCCACGGACCATGACACTGACCATTCCAAGTCCTGTAGCGATGGGCGAGGGGCGAAACGGCAGGTGAAAGATGTCACTGGAAGCCGCAGTCTCAAACCTGCATGCAGGCGGTTCAGGATATTGGTCGCCTGATGTTGACCTGGGGATGACAACATCACTCGGCACACCCTGAACGACCAAGCAGCCTTCTCTAGGGACAGCACTATGAAGATAGTACGTGGTTGGTTAAGCATAGTCTTTTCCAGTGTATAGAGTAATGTATAGCAAGAGTGTCAGTGAGGCTATAGTCTGTTTCAAGATAGTGACAGAGATATGGGGGTGATACGAAGATAGTTTATGAAGCACGTGTGTGTGTGTGAATGAACGTGTGAGTTATTTGTATCAGCCAGGTTACGTGACGTTTCTCATTGATCCAATGTGTTGTGTGTTTAGCAAGTGTTACGTTGGGACTTTTGTTATCTATTTAGAGTTCTTGTAACAAGAGTGGAAGACAGACGCCGAGACGTCGAGTCGCAGGTGGGACCTACGTGAGGTCATCCCTCCAGCTCTTCTGAGAGTGATTCTGACTGGGACCAAGACACCCAAGTCCAAGCGAGAACTGAGTGTACCGTACGAGAACGAGGACGTCCGTGCCCAAAGAGACAGGACGGCAATACGCGTACGACGAAGGACTTTCACGCCTAGACGTGAGAAGGACCAACGTAACCAGGCAACAACATCAAACAGGTTGGAGACATTGAGAGACTAAAACCTAGCCTGGCAAAGATACTGTGATTTGAGTGTGTGATAGAGAGCCTTGTATATATAGTTTGATAGTCTTTAAAGCGTTTTCTTTTCTTTTATAGTGTATAAAGGTTACTTTAGAAAGGGAGCCCGTGTGTTGTGTTTTACCGCATGAATGCGCCCGTCTGAGTCAGTGGCGGTGTATGCGTCTGTTGCGTGAGAGTCTGTGCGTACGACTGTGGGCAAGTCTGCGTGCGTTACAATAATCTAATTTAATAACTGCAACTTGCAACCCTGGCCCTCCTGAAAAAAGGATGAATTAAACTTTAAGGTTAAACACTCACATGCAGAATCCTGAGCTAAAATATAAATTCTAGAATGTTATCTCAGAGGCTGAAAGGGTCAACTTTTAGTGTTTTAAGCAAACATGTATCTATCCTGTGTAAATCTACCCAATACTCAGCAAAAATCCACCAGTCGAGTCTGCCCAGACATAAATCTACCTGTCGCCAGTGTATATTTGTGCTGATGTGATTTCAGCAAGATTAGGTGGATTCAAGCTATTGTGAATGACTTGGTGACTTGATGCTGGGTACTTACACCGATTAGATTTAATAATAATAATAATGTATATTTTTAAGGCACCTATACTTTCGATAAAAAGCTCTAGGTGCCGTACAAATGACATACTAACATACATACACCTTGCATCCTACAACACATATAGATTCCCTAACACACACACTCACGCAACAAGATATACAAGAAAAATTAAAAATAATAAAATCGACACACCAACAAAAAATGCTCACACACAAAAAGATATATGTGTACCATAAAACTAATAAAAGACACACTAGACAACTCTCACTGACAACGAAGTGTTAACAAAAAGAATTCTAACATTGAATGCATGTTTAACCCTTATCATTTGGAATACAACAGTGTATGAAATAAGCGTGACTAAAATAGTTCAAGGGTAGTGCCAGAATAGCTTGTCTCTTCTAGGCACCAAACTATTCTGGCACCACCCTTTAACTAAAGCCATCTTTATCTGTAAGTACTATAATGTAGCTTGCATGTGGTAGTGTACAAATCTGAACCTTTTAGCATCAGTATGATATGGGTTAAATGAATAATTAGATTTACGTCTAAATATGGGTGGAATAGTGGCAGTACAAATTTACTCTGGCGGATTCAAACTTAAGGTATCCAAATTGTGGAAGACTCTCTAGCACCTCCAATATGTCAATTCTGCAGTCGCCCCTCGCATATTTTTTGTCACCTCTGCTGCTGTTGGGGTTGTGCTACACTATCTGTATCAAACACAGTGGTCACTCTTTGACTGAGCATGCATGTCATTCAGAATCCTACCTGTTCTCCATTAGCAAAAAAGATGTACCAGCTTGCTGTTGTCTATCAGCCCTAAAAATAAAGTTCTAACTTTCAGTCAGCTAAGCTCACTGAAACAAACAAAAGCCACCTACCTCTTAGATGTTTAGATGTCTCCATTTCTTTTAAATGTTGCCGATAGAAAACAAAAACCCAAAATGAATATTATATATTCAAGTGGATAAGAAGGAAGTTAGTTTTACATTTACCTCAGAGTATGGGTACATGCACACTCAAAATCTGCAGAGGTACTCACAGACTGGACACGTCATGATGCAATTGTGGTACTCCAAACTAAGTGCCGTCTTTTGTCAAGCACAAGGGACTGATTTTTTTTAAATGACTTATTTGATATTATGCAACATAATATATTTAGTGACGTTTTTGATTACTTTTTCTTTATTTTTATTAATGCGTCAATGTTAAACGCCATGTACTCTTGCAAAAGGAAGTGCATAATTCCATCAATTTATTTTCATATCCCTGGTGGCTTAGGCTGGCTAAATTGACACGCCATACATTCTGTATGAAAAAGCTGGCAATGGAGTGTATAAACATACTGATTTTACAATCATGCCATAAAACAGTGATGTAAGTTAACGAATTATAATGGAATATGTCATCCCAGTACAGTTTCAAGATACATATGGTAAATATTGTGAGCCTGCTCACAAAATTAGGAATGCCTGCTACAGTCATTTAGAACAGGATTTCTGAAAATGCAGAGCTTGGCTGTTCAATTATGAGTGTGAAAACCATTTCCAGAATGATGACAATACTAAAGAAAATGTCATTTGATCCCCTGCACGGGTTTGTTGTTCTCAGTAATAATGACCATACAAGATTTTGAAGAACAAATGTTATGGCATGACGTTACATTTTGTGTGACAGTGAATAATCAAACCCAACGAGCGCAGGTTAGTCTCAGTTTGACTGTTTGTTGCAGAAATGGCAGGCCTTTCCAAAGCTGTGGCTGTTTGTAACCCTTCAAACATACATTTGGTTTTAAGGATGCAGACAAGAGAGACCACTAAGCCAAAACATACAAATACTAATCTATACACATGTTCTTTAACCCTTATCATTCCGAATACACCAGTGTGTGAAATAAGTGTGACTAAAATAGTTCAAGGGTAGTGCCAGAATAGCTTGGCACCTGGAGGTGCCAAGCTATTCTGGCACCACCCTTGAACTAAAGCCATTGGTCTATATCCATATCTGTAAGTACTATAATGCAATACAATACAATACAACTTTATTGTCTGTTCGAGTAAAAGCACAACAGAAATTGCCTTTTGGCTCGTCATAAAACAACAAAACAAGGCACTTATAAACACTATAAGAACATTACTTTAAAATTATCATTGCAGCAATCTATCACAGGCAATCTATCACAAGCAATCTATCACAAGATGGGAGGTAATGTTAAGTAGATCACATATTATCACGTCGTTATAAACAAGAGGTCAAAATCGAGACAGCAGTTGGAATAAAAGACTTCTTAAAAACATTCTTTTTGGCAAGTGGAATGTTGAAATGTCTGCCTGATGGTAGCAGCTGAAACTGACCAAATAGTCACTATAGTGGGTGACGAGGGTCACTGACAATGCTAGCAGTTTTCTTCAGACAGCCCTATGGTACAGATCATCTAATGGGTACTGTCCTAGGCCAATGATCTTCCCAGCTGTTCTGACAAAATGTGACAGTCTGCCCCTGTTTTTCATACTGAGTTTGCCATACCAAGCAGTGATGTTAATAGTCAGTATGCTTTCAATCAGGCTTCTATAAACGGATTCTAGAACCTTGGAACTGACATCAAAACTTCTCAGTCTCCTAAGAAGGTACAGATGTTGGTTTGCTTTTTTCCTAACCAGATCGGTGTTTCCAGTAAAAGACAGCCTACTATCCACAACTGTGCCACACAGCTTGCATATGGCAGTGTACAAATGTGAAGCTTTTAGCCTCAGTATGATATGGGTTAACCAGTAATAATGAGTGTTAGGAGAGTTTGGGCAGGGTGGGCATTGTGTCTAGTGTGGATTTGAAATCACTGAGCTATCGCCTGAAGTGAATTCATGCTGGATAGATTTCTGCCTGGACAAAGCAAAGATGATCCCTTCAGTATCATTTAGCACCACAAAAACGCAATACTTACTCGTATATAGTTGGCGTTAATGTAGGATGTCAGGGGGTCTTGATCTGCATCAGGCAGTATCACACGGGAATGTTCATCTGAAAAATAAACAATGATCAACAATCAGGATTTCCTCAGTTACTTGTCAAGTATATCTACCATTCTTTCATCAAGCTGCAACTGATACCTGCTAATAATAATAATAATAATGAAGATCTAGGCGCCTTACAATGACTAAAGAAAAATGAATAAGAAAGGCAAAGCCCTTATGGCTCACATGTATGACCAATCCTCATAATAAGTGTGACCTTTGTGTTCATGTGTCTAAACATAAGTAAAGGGTTGGCTTTTGTACCAGTGAACTAAAAATGTATGCATTTTTCACATGTGTCCACCCTCCATGACCCTTGACCTTTGTGAGGGGGTGGACTAAATTAGCATGCACATAAAGGTGTTATCATAAGCTACCTTGATTTGAAGTTTGAATAGTTTGCAAGCAACTTTGATAACAAGAAAGGCAATGCCCTTATGGCTCACGTGTATGACTGATCAGCCACACGTCTGACAATAAGTAAAGGATGGCTTCTGCAAGAACAAAATCAATGTATTCTCAAAATTTAATCAGTTTTCACACATCTGTGACAACCCTGTGACCCTTGATATGAGTCAACTAAATTAGGATACATAGGAAGGTCTTATCATCAGCAACCTTTGTGCCAAATTTAATTGAAAATTTTGCAAAAATGTTGATAATAACTACAATTATTGGCATTTTATACACATCTGTCAACCTCTTGTGACCCATGACCTTTTCCGATGAGTCATCCAAATTAGTATGCATAGAAAGGTCTTACCATCAGGTATCTCTGTAGCAAATTTGGGTTTGAAGTTGTGAATAGTAATTGAGAAAATACATTTCTTGTCAACATATGGCTATTTTTTTTTTAACCCATTTCCTGAGCTCTTGTGACCACTGACCTTTCCAAGGGGTCATCCAAATTAGTATGAGGTAAGGTATCTCTGTAGCAAGTTTGGGTTTGAAGTTGTCAATAGTAATTGAAAAAAAACACCATTTATTTTCAAAATATGGCTATTTTTTTAACCTATTTCCTGAGCTCTTGTGACCCGTGGCCCTTCCAAGGGGTCATCCAAATTAGTATGCATAGATAGGTCTTACCATCAGGTATCTCTGTAGCAAGTCTGGGTTTGAAGTTGTGAATAGTATTTATAAAAAAAAACATCTTTTGTCAAAATATGGCGATTTTGGACCTATTTCCTGAGCTCTTGTGACCCTTGACGTTTCCGAGGGATCAACCAAATTAGTATACATAGAAAGGTCTTACCATCAGGTATCTTTGTACCAAGTTTGGGTTTAAAGATGTGAATAGTATTTGAGAAAAAAAATCTTTTGTAAAAATATGGCTATTTTTTAACTATTTCCCGAGCTATTGTAACCCTTGACCTTTTCGATGGATCAACCAAATTAGTGTGCGTATAAAGGTCTTACCATCAGGTATCTTTGTACCAAGTTTGGGTTTGAAGTTGTGAATAGTATTTGAGAGAAAATAAATTATGTCCAAAAACAGCTATTTTTGATATATTTCCTGATACCCCTGTGACCTTGACCTATGTGAGAGGTCATTGAAATTGGTATATTTAGAAAGGTCTTGCCACAAAGTATCCTTGGAACATGTTTGAAGAATCTGGCTTGAATAGCCTCGCCAACGTTAAAGTTTACCACTGACGACGGAGGGCGGACGGATGACCACTGGCCCAGAACATAGACTCACTTTTGCTTCGCATGCAAGCCCAAAACTACAATTCTATCACAAACTGACATTTTTCACACACTTGATGACCTCTTGTGACCCTTCACATTTACGAGGGGTCATCCAAATTAGTATGCATAGGAACACCTTATCATTAGATATCTCTATACCAAGTTTGGGCTTGAATTTTTTTTAACAGTTACAACACAATTTATTCATGCTCCGGGTATATACCCTTTTTCAAACTAGACAAACAAACAAGTAATGATCAGTTGGTACATATCTTATCGTAGAAGGAATGTGGCAACTCTGGGTTGCCGGGTGTCCATCTTTTTTTCTTTTTAAAAAAAATACTTTGTTGAAGCTTTTTTTTTCAAAGTAGTAAGAAGAAGACATAAAGAGTAAATACCATACAAAATACAACATGTACACACATACACACACCCAAAACGATAATACACTACTTCGGCACAGTTAAAACTAAAGTGGCGTGTGTTTGTGGAGAGAGAGAGAGAGAGAGAGAGAGAGAGAGAGAGAGAGAGAGAGAGAGAGAGAGAGAGAGAGAGAGAGTTATTTTCGTATGCATTGTGAATGTCTGCATGCATGTATGATAACAGACCATTGTCAGAATTTCAGCAAAAACAGTATGGATATCTTGGAGGTAATGAACCGCATCAGGACAAAATGTTTCCAATTGCAGTTTACACAAATTACCAGAGATTAACAGAAAATGTAGCAAATGTGAACTATCTTACAAGAAATCCAAATATGGCAACCAAAGCTGTGTAAAACGACTAAATTTGTTTTTCATAGTAGATACATACTTCTCTCTACAGTACCTGTTTCTGAATTCTGCTAAAAAGACTGGAAAGTTTAACTGCCGATTCAAACAGCGGCAACGGTAAATGAAATGTTTTGCCATTAATAAGAGCAAATCGAGCACTGGGTCTGTCTGCAGCACCTCTTTCACCCTGAAAACAATTAATTCTGTACAAAGTTCAAAATTTTCACAATGAGCACATTTTTCCTTCAACCTGTTCAATAGTTTGTCCCAAAAAGCATGCACAACTTTGCACTAAAAAAACATGTGTTCAATAGATTCCTTAGAGAGTGAACAAAACGTACAAAGGTTTGAATCCTTTAGCTGTCTATAGTGTAAATAAACATTGGTTGTCAGTACTCTATGGACAATTCGGTACTGAAACCAGCGTAGTTTGGTGTCTTGTGTGGCTGTTATAGGGTGCAAAAAAATGGATTTCCACTTTAGATCATTATATTTGTTTTTCCATTTTTCGATGCATTTAGGTGGTGTCGTTTTATTTAAGAACACCTTGTATAAACTTCTTGTGCCCTTTTTGTGCTTAAAGGACAACATCCAAGGGCGTACCCATAACGGTTACATCAACTGCATCCGTCCATATTCACAGCAGTTTTTTTTCGTACTTTCTTACAGCACTCATTCTGCTATAGTAATCAAGAAAAGAAACAGCAGCACCAGAACGTTCACAAAACACTTAAAAACTGACAATGTCGCCATTTTTGTCCATTACATCTCCAATAGTCAAAATGTTATTTGAAACCCAATTTCCACTAACTTCAACGAATCTTTTTTCAACAGCTGTGGGTTGAAAAACAGTGGTTGGCTTTTGAAAGCATCGATAATTTGGGAGCAAAAGAGATTATTATATTCTTTAAAAATAACAGCCACTTCTTTCCAGAAAGGGTTTTTCATCTCTACACTTTCTAGAAAGTAGGCACCAAAAACTGCACACTGTTTAATACTATCATAAAGAGATGCGAGTAAAAGGCTGCAGTTTGTGCCCGAAAACAACACTCTCCGAATCCAGGTGACCTTAAGTGCTTTGTAAAATGCTTCAATATCCATTACCTTGAGCCCTCCTGCTTCATACTGTCTAGAAACTGTAGTTCTTTATCTCTCTTCCCTCCCCAGATGAAGTTAAACATCACCGTGTTAACTTCTTTAATAATTACACTCCCTGGGGAAGACAAGGAGATAAAGAGATGTGTAAAAATTGGAAGAATTAAGGACTTGAAAACAACATTTCATCCGATAGGTGTTAAATCTCGCAGTTTCCACCGCTTTACAATTTTTTTTTCATTTTTGCAAGTTTTGGTTTATAATTCAGGAGTATGATATCAGACAAGTTCTGTAGAAAAAGGAACTCCTAGCACTGTAAAGGTAGCTGGATTCCAAGAGATGCTGAGATGTGGGGCATAGCGTGTAAGGCAAAACCTGTTGATTCCAATCCATACATCAATAGTCTTTTCAAAATTAATTTTTAGCACAGACTAGAAATAACTGCAAAATGTTCTAGCTCTAAGATGACAGTCAAAAGATTTTTTGGACCCATCTAAAAACAATGACATATCATCAGCAAACAATGAGACTAAGAATTCCTGTTCTTTGCATTTTATACCTGAAATGTTCTCATTATTCCTCAACTTTATGGCCAACAACTCAACACATACTAGGAAAATATAAGGTGAGAGGGGATCCCCTTGTCTACAACCTCGTTCAACAGAGAAACGACCAGACACTTGACCATTCACAGTCAGACAAGATTCACTGCTTTTATAAAAAGTATCCACCCATTTTGTGATACCACTGCCAAATTTAAACATTTTCAAAGCTTTATAAATAAATGAATGAGAGACAGAGTCAAACGCTTTTTCAGAATCGACAAGCAACAACAATCCAGGCTTTTTAAATGTCTCTGTATAATGAAGCATAATATTGTCAGAGATTGATCTACCAGATATGAAACCACTCTGGTCTTCATGAATTATACAAGGGAGAACCTGTTTTATTCTATTGGCGATACATGTGGATGCAATTTTATAACTGATATTAAGCAGAGAAATTGGATGCCAATTTTTTAAATATTGTTTAGGTTTGTCCCCTTTAGGTATAAGAGTTATCAGTACATGTTTTTGTGTGACCCATGGTCGTAACCCTCGTTGATAGACCTCACTAAGACCCTAGGTCCTTCCAAAAAATTTTATAGAATTCTGCTGGGAAACCATCACTTCCTGGGCTTTTCCCATTTTCCATAGTCCTTAGAGCACGAGAAGCCTCCTCCTCAGTTATGTATCCTTCTAAACTGTCCCTCTGTTCTTCAGACAATGTTTGGATAGAACAGTTGTCAAAAACTGACGGGTCAGCATCATGTAAATCTGAATCTCGATTCATGTATAATTTTCTATAATACTCCTCTGCCTCCTTTACAATACCCGCCTGATCTGTTTATCTTTTCACCATGGTTGTTTTCTATGACCTTCATAAATTTACTCGTGTAATGTCTTTTCTCCATACCACAAAAGCATTTAGAATTTTTTTCTCCATCTCCTTCCTATCCATATTGCCTTTGCTCTAATCCTAACTCCGTCCATTCTCCGTTCCCTAATGCTATACAACTCCTGTTGTAAAGTCTCTAAAATTTCTTGATTCTGCTGACTTAGACTATTTTTAATGGCTTGAATTTCCCTAAACAACAATTTTTCTCATTCGTTTTCTAATTTTTGCATGCATAAGCTATAGTAGCACCTCTTATCTGAATAAGAAGAGTTTAAAAAAAAAATTGAAGTTGAAAATAGTATTTGAAAAAAATCACTTTTTTTTTTTCAAAATATGGCTTTCTTAAATCTATTCCTGGATCCCCCCATAACCCTTGACCTTTGCGAGGGGACTACCAAATTAGTATGCATATAAAGGTCTTATTATCATCTACCTTTGTGCCAAATCTGACTGAAAAGCCACAGTGTGGAGGTCATCTACCTTTGTACCAAATCTGACTGAAAGGTCACAGCGTGGAGACAGCAGTGCTGAGTGTTCTAAATGACTTGCTTTGTAAAGCAGATGAGAGACTTGTCTCCCTTGTGGCCCTGTTGGATCTCAGCACTGCTTTCGATACGCTGGACCATTCCATTCTCATGAGGAGGCTTGAAATCACTTTGGCCTGCGTGAAACGGTTCTCCCTTGGTTTGAATCTTACGCTTCCGATCGGTACCAGTTTGTAGGTGTAAAACACAGTGTCTCTAAACCTTCCATTCTGGAGTTTGGAGTGCCTCAGAGCTCTGTCTTAGGCCCTGTATTGTTTACGTTGTATTCACAACCGCTGTCAGATGTTATTTCCAGCCATCAGTGGTTCTTATCATAAGTATGCAGATGACACCGAAATCTCTCAGAGTAGTCCACCTGGGGAATTTCAGTCTGTTGAAGCTGGCATCAAGTCTTGTGTTGACGATGTCACGACATGGATGGACAGTAACAAACTTGTGTTAAACCCAGAAAAAACTGAGTTACTGCCCGTTGGCGCAGCATCCCGGCTTCAACAAATTCACACCGAGTCTTTATATATAGATGACACTGATATTCCATTTCAGTCTTCGGTCAAATATCTTGGTGTCAAGCTCGATAAGTCTTTGAGTATGCAGGATCACGTCGGTGAAATCTGTCGTGGTGCTTCATACTCTCTGAGACGCATCGCATCTGTCGACACAGTCTTTCTGAATCTGCCACTGCAAAGTTAGTGAATGCTTTAGTCACGAGCCGTCTTGACTTCTGCAATTCTCTGCTTTTTGGTCTTCCATCTGAGCAGATTAGCCGCCTTCAGCGAGTTCAAAATAATGCCGCAAGGCTTGTGAAGCGCAGGCGAAAACGAGACCACGTAACCCCTATACTGAAAGACCTTCATTGGCTTCCAATCCAATCCCGCATACAGTTTAAGATTGCGACCCTTGCATACCGCCACTTTGATGGCAGTCTTCCATCATACCTTTCCTCCAGTCTAATTACTTACCAGCCCTCTCGCTCAATGCGTTCCTCAGGAGAGGAACTTCTCAAAGTTGCAAAGTACCACCTGAAAACTCCCGGTGAACACTCTTTCAGATGAACTGCTCCTTTAATTTGGAATTCCTTACCGACTGAGCTGAGAAATGCCTCCCCCCTTAAGCATTTCAAAGCCAAGTTAAAAACTCACCTTTTCTCGCCGACTTTCATGTAATCTCTACGGTTTTCTGGTCCCCCCCCCCCCTCCCCCACAGACTCTGTGTGTGTGTGTGCACGTGTGTGCATTGTTTTCGCCTGCGCATTGAGTTATATTATAAATATGAGAAATGCACCATATAAATACCATGTATTAGTATTATTACAAGTTGGCAAAACCTTTGATAAAATCTGCAATTCTCAGGCATCAGAATTGTTCACCACAAAAAAATCTGAAAACGGCGATTTTGAAGAATTGTAGAGTTATTTAAAGCCATTTCCTGGCACATAAGAAGTCAAAAGTGTTATTAAACAGGGGCCAGGAAAATCTGAAAATCGCCGAAAATCGGACAGTTCTGATGCCTGAATTCTATCAAAAACTGGCATTTTTCACACATTTGCCGACCACCTCAGACCCCTGAACTTTCCGAATGGTCATCCAAATTAGTATGCATAGAACAGTCTTATCATTAGGCATCTCTGTACCAAGTTTGGGTTTTGAAGTTGAAAATAGTATTTGAGGAGAAACAATTTATATCAAAATATGGCTATTTTTTTACCCTTTTCTGGACCCCCTGTGACTTGACCTTTGCGAAAGGTCACTGAAATTGATATGTTTAGAAAGGTTTTACCACAAGTACCCCTGGGCCAAGTTTGAAGTGTAAGGCTTGAATAGTCTCAAAGAAAAAGCCAACGTTAAAGTTTACCATGGATGACAGACACCGGACAGACGATGGATGGCCCATTACAATAATACTCACTTTTGCTATCACACATGAGCCAAAAAGTATCATGGACAATCAAAGATGAGTTTACAATAAACACACACACACACACACAAATGCACACCACCCACAAATGCATGTAAATATTATAAAGTGCTAAATAATTTCTGTTTCATCACCCACCCCAGACCCCTCCCTCCCCACACATAAATGATTTTATCAACATTTTTATGTAAAATGAATGACTGGCTCACTTGGAATAATTGTCTTGTAGCGATTTTTCATCCCTGATCCAGCCACAGAGACTTTTTCTGGATGATTCATAGGTATCTCCTGAAATGTTCACAAAAAATGTCATCAACATCAGCAAGCATCATCAGTTAACACATTTAGCCCCAATGCTCTACAACCGGAGATAGGTCAACCATGATCGTTCAAGGGTAGTAGCAAATTAGCTTGGTGCCTGATGACACCAAACTAATCTGGCACTACCCTTGAATTATCCATCTCCTGCAACTGGTGCATAGTTGTTAGGTGACACCACCCAAATTAGGGAAATGTGGCCTTGGGGTTAAATGGGTTAACTCACACAAATATTGACGGCAGTGCTGTTGTGTGCATGCAAATTAGGCATTAAAAAGTCTGCCCAAGGACTTTATGCACTAATATATCCTGTGAGCTCCATTTTTGTGTGTAATCAAACCCCCTACAAATTTCATAACAGAACAGTTTAGATGCATGAAAGACCAGAGGACCAAAATGTGTAAGTTGTTTTATTTAATTAATGGGGTCAACTTAAGACAATGGGTAATTGTCTTAGGAATGTACTTTCTTATTTCTCTGGTATGTCACAGTTGCAAATATGGTAAACATGCCAATGTTTCCACTTACTAGTAGCCACTATTCCCCATATCTTTCTGTTGGTATGCACTGCGGAGACTGATTGTTAAGCTTGAAACTTACATGTGCAGTTACCAGTTGATCGGGTTTTTTACCGTTTTCATCGGGTGTAATGTGGCAACAAAATGAAGCCGCACCGATTTAGAAGTGCAAATGTTTACATGTTCAACATTTTACAAGGACAATGTACGTGTACATTACATGTATTCTTTCCACATCTTTTGTCTTAACTGTGACGATTTTACACACACTAAGGGCGCAAAATTGCATTGTAGGGGATATACACTAGTATACACTAACTCTATAGTGGATAGGTTAGCATAGATTGACATTTCTGGGTGCTTCTGGGTCCATTTCTATCATACCTGTTGTTTACAGCCACTTTTGCTTGGCAACAGGGGTGACCGCTCATAGCAGGTTTTAATGTATAAGTATAACCTTGATATACGCAAAGTCTACTGTACATGACTTTAGGCATTCATACGTGCTCTGCCCTAATTTGTAGAAGGTATGTGATGTAGATCTTCTGGAGTCCGTATGGCAGATGAGATGATTGAGAATTTGAGCCATTTGGATGTGAAAGGAAAAACTGCCAGCTTACCCAAAATTCCTCATAAAGCACTTTTGTATTCTTGGCAGCATTTCTCAGGTCTCTACGACTCAGTCGATTTCCTGCTGACATCAAATACTCCAACCCAGTACTGCAGAAATAATGACCAACTTTACTACCTCAAAGTGCAACAGAAAAAACCACAAGCATAAAAATATAAAATACAATGTACATACAAAGTCATGATGCAACGGAGACAAACTCACAGTCAAGAAACCTAGTGAAATAAAGTGATGCACAAACCTGAAAAGTCACAGTGGTTATTTCAGTTAATACCCTGACTATATTCTCCAGCAACAAATGCAGCATATATTCTCAATGGCCTCTGTTGCTGACCAGGGCACGTGAGCATCAATCAAGTCCCTTTGCAGTCCCATCTGACCCAAATTATGAGTGACAAACAGTTCTCTGACAACATCACAGGTGACTGCCCTAATACATTACGTCTGAGCAAAGCAAATCATGGGTGCTATTATAAGGCATAGATTGACTGTCATGTGTCTTGCCGAGAGAGTCATCACTTTCATTCTATTATGACAAACGCAGCAGGGAGGAAAAACACACCTTTCCTTCGGCGGTGTACCATCCCAATGTCCGAGTTCAGGCGAAGGCTGCAGGTCAAGTGTTAGTGACGCGTTTGATCCTCGCCTACTTGAAAAAGAAGTCAGAAACTACAGGTCAAACATCATTTAGAAATGCACATTTCATATCAACACAAAACGTGTTTGACCATAACAAAAGCGGAAATCCAACAATTTCATACTGTTAACTTACTCAACCCTAATACTCTGCAACAAACACAAAGCTTGGCAAATGATAATTTAAGGGTGGTGCCTGAACAGCCTGGAGCCTACATATGCCAAGCTATTCTGGCACCAACCTTGAACTATCATGGTCAGTATGTCTCCTAAGCTGCTCCTTTTTCACCGCCATAGTCGACCACCATGGGCAACTATATTCGACACAGAGGGGCCATGTCAAAGGGACTGTATTTTCCGCAGCAGTGTTTCTACTAGAATAACTGTCCGAAGCTAGTGACACGCAACATCCTGTCCTTCACACCCTGACACATTTTACAGTACCAATGTGTAGTGGGGGTTTCCTTTCATGAGTTGAACATACAAAATGTCTGCCAGTTCAAAAATGTGCATTCCCTGTACCAGAGGTTTTTGGCCTTATTTTAAATGATAAAGATAGCGAAGGGCCTGAAAATGATACTGACAAAGACCTTGATGATTCTGCTGATAAAGACTGGTCACAAGAGCCAGAAAATTCCAGCAAGAGTCCTCGAATGGAATCATGAAAGTGTGTTTTGCTTTTTCACTGACCATGTTCATGTCACATGCGCTCCACGTGTTGTTTCCCAAAGGAAAATTCATTTTCTCTGAAAGGTATTTTTTCGAAAAATACTTACCGATGACATGACTATGTGGAAGTGTCTACTACTTGCTCAATTTTAGCCTAAGAACCCGTTGTGTTACAACACAACCCGGGAGGCACTCGGGGAACCCCCAGAGGGGCCGAGAGTTGTCTCCCGTTACTGCCCATCCGGTTCCGAGTCACGAGGTGACCAACCAGTCGGAATACTTAGCGCACCAGCAGCAAGCGGGGCAGGTGGGAGAGTCCTCCGAGTCATGTCATCGGTAAGTATTTTTTGAAAAAATACCTTTTAGAGAAAAATGAATTTATTTCCTCAAAAGCATTACCGATGATATGACTATGTGGAAGAATTGCGAAAAGGCGGAGGGTGCTGCACCCAAAACACTGCCGAAGACGGGTTATAGGCAGAGACGTCCTCCCTGCCACACACTCCTGACAATTTTAGCTAAGTGCGTATCAACGGCACCAGGGGCGCCGGGAGGGAGTGTTGCGCTGCAGAGATGTCCCCAATCAGAGCGAGGTTGTCTCACTGGCCTGCCAGATCTCAGAAGTAGAAGTGGGCAAGGGTCGATCTGCCTGCCAGCCCACGGCTGCCACGATGTCTTTGACAGCGCAGTTCCGGTCGAATGCGATGCTCGTGGCCATGGCGCGTACCTCGTGTGCGCGTATCCTAAGCCTCTTTGCTCCCTGCGGGGAGAGGTCCTCGTATGCGGACCATATGACCCAGCGTAGCCAGGAAGATATCATCTGGGCTGTTATGTCAGTTCTGCCTGGGTTTAATGGCAGAAGAGGCGCGAGCATCCTCTCCGGGATGCTTTGGATCGGCGTAGGTAAACGTGTGGGACGCGCACAGGATCTTGTTGCCTGGTCTCTCGGGGAAAGTACGTATCTCGCAGCGGCCGTAAGGTGATCACCTGTGGCGCAGTCAGAGGAGACCTAGTCTTGGCAAGGAAGGCAGGGTCCGTGAGGAGCTGGACGGAGCCATCCGCTCTAAATTGCAGGCAGGCAGGGCGCGCCGACAGCGCTTGTAGCTCGCTTACTCGGGCCGCCGTGGCAAGGGCCAACAGGGAGCATGTCTTACGAGTCACATCTGCGAAGCAGGCCAAGGGCAGCAGTTCGAGTCTGACAGAGTTAAGCCACGTCAGTACCCAGGGAAGGTCCCAGCGAGGAATGAGCGAGCGGGGCACTGGACGCTGCAGGCCGAAGTGAGTCGTAAGGTCGGTGATGTCTTTGCAGGCGCCGGAGTCCAAGCGGCCGAGGTGCCGGTAGGTGTTGGCAAACATGGACAGGTACCCCCTGATGGACATAGGGGCCAACCCTTAGTCTCCGAAGAGCCAGAGGAAGAAGTCCGCGAGCTGGGGATACGTCCGTTCGGTGGGGGAGAGGCGCTGGTCATCGCACCAGGAGCACAGTACTCGCCAGTTTCCCTCGTAGACACGCCTGGTCGAGGGTCTGTTAATTGAAAAAAAAAAAAAACTGTCACGGCCAACCACAGCCCGACGAGTTTGTTTGGTGCATTCCAACCGGCTTCACAATGATTGGTTCAAAGCCTAACACACACTGGAAGCTGTGATCAGTAACTTAGTTGGGTGACCGTGATTTTGACTCGGCAGGCAGCCTACACTGTAGCCACAGGCGCTCAACGAACCCTTAAAAAAAAATTTCTATTGATTTTGCTTTTCCGTAGTATTTTTACTATTTCCGTAGCTCCGTAGTAACACATCTACTTCCGTAGTAAACTACGGAAATTCCGTAGTGGTTGGCAACTCTGAGAGAGGTCTGGGGGACTCCCCAAGCGAGCCACGATGTGTCCATCCAACGCCGCCGATGGGGGCAAAGCATTTGAGGCACAAGCACCAGGGTGGCTAAATCGCCGGAGGACAGATGCCAGTAAGCAGGAGGTGCAGCTGTAGTGGCTGGGAGTAGAGACGACCGAGGGGGAGGAGATACGCCGCCGCATTCGGCATGCCAAGTAGTTGAAGCCAGACTCGGGCGGGGCTGCGTCCTGCTGGGCTAAGTGGCCGGCTAGGGCAGCTAACTTCAGAATCCGGGGCTCCGGGCAATGCACCCTGTTGAGGCCGGTGGCAAAGTCCATGCCGAGGTGGACGAAGCAGTGTGAGGGCATAAGGTCCGACCTGCCTGCGTTGACCAGGAAACCCAAGCGCGACAATAGCCGTATCCGAGGATCCCTGGCCGCTGCCAGTCGGCGTCCGATCGGTTGTGTAGGAGGAGTTCGTCGAGGTAGTTTGACGTCGGACTGGAGGACGACTGTCGAGCCTTGGCCACAACAGCGTCCAGGAAACGGGTGGTAACCCAGGGCTGAGGATGAGACCGAACGGGAGGGCATGAACTGGTAGATCACGCCGTCGCAGGCAAAGTGGAGGTACCTCCTGGAGGCGGGGTGCAAGGGGACAAGAAGATAAGCATCGGACAGGTCTCGGTCCACAGCGGGGAGCGCTGCAGCGGAGTGGCGCTGACTGATGAAGGCTCGAAAGGGAAAGTGGAGTGCATCTGGCCAGCGACGGTCAGAGAAGAAGACGTTGTCCCGGGAACCGGACTGTTGAAGCTGGGCGGAAGAAGGCGTCCCTAAGGTACCAACCGGGGGGCTGTGGAGGCGACTAGACCCTACTTACCTGCCATCCTGCATCGACGAAAGCGGAAACCTCCCTCTTGAGTGGAGTGGATCGACTGCGATGACGGGAGCCGGGTCAACGATTCCGGTCAGGAGAGCTCCTACGCGAGCGCCAACGTGGCGAAGGCGACAGGCGATGCGGCGGGCGAGGCGAGTAGAACGAGACGAACGTGGAGTGGGCCATGGAACCAAAACGCGAGACTTGGTCGAGAGTGACGAGGCCGCGGAGGGGCGAGGGCTACATCTGCTGGTGTGACACGCATGTCAACGGGTGAGCGCGAGCGTCTGGAGCTGCTGGAGGAGTGGAAGGGCACCGAACTGCCCGAAGTCCTCGGACGAGTGGACAGTGGGCCTCTGCGTGCTGGGCTCAGTGAGGCGGGCTCTCTGCCGGCTAACGACTCCCCGTAAGAGTCAGCGAGCTTTCCGAGTAGAGATGATTGAGGAAGGACAATGGAACCTGGACGGCGCGCGGCGCATCCCAGGAGTCCAGGCTCAGAGAGGTGGGCTCTCTGCCGGCTATATGGTTCCCCGTAAGAACCAGCGGGCTCATCCGGGCGGGCTCCCTCAGGGGAGCTGTCGCGTTAAATGCAGTCTAGCTAGGAGTGCTGGGCTTGCGTGCCCGGCGTGGCGTCCGTTCCACAAGGTCGGTGGACACTGGTCTCTGCGAGCTGGGCTCAGTGAGGTGGGCTCTCTGCCGGCTAAACGACTCTCCATAAAAGTCAGTGAGCTTTCCGATTAGAGACGATCAAGGACTGACAGTGGACACGGGGCGTGTCCCAGGAGGCCGGGCTCAGCGAGGCGGGCACTCTGCTGGCTATATGGCTCCCCGTAAGAACCAGCGGGCTTTGTCCGGGCAGGCTCCCTCTGGGGAGCTGCCGCGTTGAATGCAGTCCAGCTAGGAGCGTCCGTTCCACAAGAAGGTCAGTGGACACTGGTCTCTGCGAGCCAGGCTCAGTGAGGCAAGCTCTCTGCCGGCTAAATGACTCCCCGTAATAGCGAGCTTTCCGATTAGAGACGATCGAGGACTGACAGTGGAAATGGGGCGGTGCGCGGCGCAACCCAGGAGGCCGGGCTCAGTGAGGCGGGCACTCTGCCGGCTATATGGCTCTATATAAGAACCAGCGGGCTTTGCCCGGGCGGGCTCCCTCCAGGGAGCGGTCACGTTGAGAGCACTCCTGCTAGGAGTGCTGGGCTCACGTGTCCGGTGTGGCGTCCGTGCCACAAGGTCAGTGTGGTCGCGTGCAGTCACTGCTCTGGGCACGGAGGGGGGCGCCTCGACAGGAGAAGGATCACTCACCGGTGCTGGGTGCTTGCGCCTGTAAAAGCTCCACAACTGTGATTAACGTTGGTTACAAAGTAAAGTAGGTTATAGCACTGTCAGGGGAGAGAAATGTGCATGAAATGTGCATTTTTTTGTGATCAACGTTGCTTGGGCCAGGTGGAGCAGACATCGCAAGCGTGGTCGGAGGCGCAGTCAGCGCAGGGGAGACAGACCTTGTGGTGTATGTCGGCCACTGGAATTCACTGCATGCGTGCAGGTAAGTACCTGGCAACTGCAAGACATATCAAATATGAAAGGCGAGCGGCCGTGGGCACGTGGGGCCCCGCCAAGGTAAGGCGAGCGTTCGACGCAAAATGGTACAACAAAAGGTACGAGCGTGCAGGTAAGCACCTGGCAACTGCAACACATGTCAAACATGAAGGCGAGCGGGCAAGGGCACGTGGGGCCCCGCCAAGCTACAGCGAGCGTTCGACGCGAAATGGCACCACAAAGGTACGAGCGTGCAGGTAAGCACCTGGCAACAGCAACACATATCACACGTGAAGGCACACGGGCGAGGGCACGTGGGGCCCCGCCAAGCTAAGGCGAGCATTCGACGCAAAATGGTACAAGCATGCAGGTAAGCCCCCGGCACTGCAACACCTATCCAACCTGAAAGGCGAGCGGGCGCGGGCAGGGGCACGTGGGGCCCCGCCAAGCAACGGTGAGCAGCAAAAATGGTACAACAAAGGTACAAGCATGCCGGTCAGCGCTTGGTACTGCAACACCTATCCAACATGAAAGGTATGCGGGCGCAGGCACGTGGGGCCCCGCCAAGCTAAGGTGAGCATTTGACGCAAATGGTACAACGAAGGTACAAGCATTCAAGTAAGTGCTTGGCACTGCAACACCTAACAACATGAAAGGTGAGCGGGCGCGTGCACATGGGGCCCCGCAAGCTAAGTTGAGCGTTCGGCGCGAAGAGGTACAACGAAGGTACGAGTGAAAAGAAGTGCCTCTGATCGAACCGGCGCCCACCCAGGGGGCCGGCCGAGGGCTAGTACGGCTACCTTACCTCTCGGTAGAAGCGGGGACGGGGGGAGGAACCATCATACCACCCTCAGCGCGCGAAGGCGGCCGGGCGTCCCAGCAAGTCAGCGCCGTGGAGTCCATGCAACCCAAGAATGCGCAGAAGAGGGAAGCAGCAGAACACTCAGGCAACGAAGCACTCCCACACAGGGCACAGGCAGGGTTGGCGCAAAGCAGACAGCCAAACAACAAGTCCAGAAGAGAGGGGAACCAGTCGCACCAAGACCAACACAGTCAATGTCCGTAGGCTAGGCAAAACACGTCTGCACAGCGTGAGCTAAGTAGTACGACTGGTTGGTCACCTCGTGACTCGGAACCGGATGGGCAGGAATGGGAGACAACTCTCGGCCCCTCTGGGGGTTCCCTGAGTGCCCCCCGGGTGCGTTGTAACACAACAGGTTCTTAGGCTATAACTGAGTAAGTAGTAGACACTTCCACATAGTCATGTCATTAGTAACGTTTTTGAGGAAATAAATGATTGAGTATCAAGTAATCAATCAGTCAAAGTTACAATCATAATATGAACTCTGTCCTACAATTAACATCTGCCTCCAATACACACAAAATTTGAAGTAAATATCTGGAATAGTTTCAGAGATACAAGCAATAAAGAGACCCACCGTCCAGCAGTTCACACAGCTGAAATAAATCTGGCGCTGGGAAGAGCAGTTTCTATATAAATCTGGCAGTGAAAGAATTAACCCATTTAGCAATTTAAGAGTAATGCCACATTAGTGCCATCTGGCACCAAGATAATCTGGCACTACTGAATTATCATGGTTAATCCATTTCCAGCAAATAGCACAGTCACTAGGTGAGGCCTCCAAAATTTTGGAAATGCAGCCTTGGGGTTAAATGGATTAATCTTCAAAGGACATCTTCCAACTTTGGGAATTTCATTTCCAACCTCAGGCATCAACTACTCCATTCAAACTGATCATACCTTTCCAACAGCCCTTTCCGTTTGAGCCGGACTGGCTGCGCGGGAACTGGGGTGGCCACAAAACCAACAGGTACAAATATGGGTGGGGAGCATGGCTGTACGGCCACCGGTGATCCCATGTCAGGGGAAATTGAGGGGTACAGCACGTGATGCTGACTCTGAGACTGGTAGATGTGCTGACTCCCTAAGTTCTCAATGTCGCCCTCCAAGTCGTCGCTTTCTTTGGCTCGGCAGAAGCACACGTAGGTCTGAAAAATAACAATAACAACTTTAATGCCTTCAGTGCCACGAAAACGTGAACATAATACAACTGATAGAGGACATACATGTAGATTCTCATGAGCCCCCTGAACACCAAGAACAAGAAAGGCAAAGCCCTTATGGCTCACGTGTATAAGCATTTTTCACGCATATGTCAACCCCTGTGACCCTTGACCTTTGTGATGAGTAGACTAAATTAGTATGCATAGGAAGATCTTATCATCAGCCACCTTTGTGCCAAATTTGATTGAAAAGTTTGCAAAAATATTGATAATAACTACAATTCTATCAAAAATTGGCATTTTACACACATTTGCTGACCTCGTGTGACTCTTTTGGAGGGGCCATCCAAATTAGTATGCATAGATAGGTCTTACCATCAGGTATCGCTGT
Source organism: Semisulcospira habei (assembly GCA_036245525.1). NCBI lineage: Eukaryota > Metazoa > Mollusca > Gastropoda > Semisulcospiridae > Semisulcospira > Semisulcospira habei. The sequence continues at coordinate 95,209,595 of BTPG01000006.1, forward strand.
AGTAAGTTTGGGTTTGAAGTTATAGATAGTATTTTAGAAAAAACATATTTTGTCAAAATATGGCTATTTTGGACCTATTTCCTGAGCTCTTATGACACTTGACCTTTCAGAGGTATCAACCAAATTAGCATTCATCAGGTATATTTGTACCAAGTTTGGGTTTGAACTTGTGAATAGTATTTGAGAAACAAGAAAGGGAAAGCCCGTATGGCTCACGTGTATGACAGATGCACATGTGTGACCTTTGAGACAAGAAGTATAAAGGGCTGGCTTAAGCACCAGGGAAATCCATGTTTTCTAAAAATGTAAGCATTTTTCACACATGTCAAAACCCCGTGACCCTTGACCTCTGCAAGGAGTTGACTAAATTAGTATGCATAGAAATGTCTTGTCATCAGCAAACTTCACGCCAAATTTGATTGAAATGTTTGCAAAAACTTTGATACAAACGACAATTCTTTAAAAAAATTGGCATTTCTCACACATTTACCAACCTTTTGTGACCCTTTATCTTTTTGAGGAGTCATCCAAATTAGTATGCATAGATGGTCTTACCATCAGGTATCTCTGTACCAAGTTTGGGTTTTTAGTTGAAAATAGTATTTAAGAAAAAAAAACAACATATTTTGGTCAAAATATAGCTTTTTTATACTTATTTTTGATCATCCCATGACCCTTGAGTTTTGTGATGAGTCAACTAAATTAGTATGCATATAAAAGTCTTGTCATCAGCTACCTTTGAGCCAAATTTGAATGAAAACAAAAAAAGTGGATAAAAACTACAATTCTATCAAAAATTGGCATTTTACGCACATTTGTTGACCTCTTGTGACCCTTGACCTTTCAGAGGGGTCATCCAAATTAGTATGCATAGATAGGTCTTACCATCAGGTATCTTTGTAACAAGTTTGGGTTCGAAGTTGTGCATAGTATTTGACAAAAAAACATCTTTTGTCAAAACATGGCTATTTCCTCCCTATTGCCTGATCTCGTGACCTTTGACCTTTCCGAAGATCAACCAAATTAGTATGCATAGGAAGGTCACTCAAATTGGTATGTTTAGAAAGGTCTTGCCACAAAGTATCCTTGGCCAAGTTTGAAGACTGTGGCTTGAATAGTCGCCGAGAAAATGCCAACGTTAAAGTTTACCACGGGCGACGGCGGCGGATGGCAAATGATGGATGGACGTACGCCCACTGGCCCAGAACATTACATAAGACTCACTTTTGCTTCGCACAAGAGAAGAAAATACATTGTCAAAATACAGCTATTTTTTTACCTATTTTTTGATCCCCTGTGACCTTGACCTTTGTGAAAGGTCACTCAAATTGGTATGTTTAGAAAGATCTTGCCACTAAGTATCCTTGGGCCAAGTTTGAAGACTGAGGCTTGAATAGTCTCCAAGAAAATGCCAACGTTAAAGTTTACCACAAACGACGGATGGACGACCACTGACCCAGAACATAGACTCACTTTTACTTCGCACATGAGCAAAAAAAAAGTGAACATAATGCACCTACAAGACATACACTCCTGAGCACCCAAACCCCTCATCCTGTAACGGTAACTCACGAGGATCTATGCTTGTTTCTGACATCAGACGATCTATGCCTGTTTCTGACATCAGACATCACTTTGATGGCTGGAGCTCTTTGGCCAGTTGCGGGGAATCATGATGACACCACTTTGTAGCCATGTTCCTTGGATGCGTGTGGCTCTCTGGCATTGAACTAACTTTGTATTGTTTGAAGCAAAATGCTGAATTCTGCTTTCTTGGAATCTGCAAAAGCTGAATCAGTTTGCAAGACTGATGACTGTCACCGGCAGCACAATTAGCATAAGCCCTGAAGTCAAATGCTATGCCGTTCGACTCCATAACTGCTGAAAAGTCAACATGACTGAGCTGCAAGAGACACATATCAAATCCAGCTGCAGCTGTGAGGACTCATGAGGCTCCATGTCTCTCCCTGACACTGCTTTCAACACATGTTCCTGGGGCGACTGGGACTCTTTGGCGTTGATTTAAAAAAAGAATTCAGAAACACAGTCTGTGTCAACTGGCAGTGAAGGGGTTAAAGACTACATTAACCCTTTTAGCCTCGAGTCCCTACAGCAAGAGACTGATTGACCATGATAATTCAAGGGTAGTGCCAGATTAGCTTGGCACCTTCAGGTGCCAAGCTAATCTGGCACTAACCTTGAATTATCATGGTCAATCCATCTCCTGCAACTGGTACATAGTCATTAGGCAACAAATCCAAAATTTGACAAATGGGACCTTGTGGCTAAAAGGGTTAAAGGTCAGAATATATCAGCCATGATAGCTCAAGGTGGTGCCAGAATAACTTGGCACCTGAGGCGCCAAGCTAGTGCCAAGCTATTCTAGCGCCACCCTTGAACCATTATGGCCAAGAGAACCCCCCACGAAAAAAGTCATCATGCTCAATTCATATCTTGGAAGCTCTGGGCTGGATAGAGTAAACGCTTTTGAAAATCATTTGAAAAAATAATTGTCCATACCGTAATGCTTATCATCAGAACAAAGATGACAGAAGCTCCAGCCACAGCATAGGGAAAGTACGGCTGCATCCAGAAGGGGGAATCATACAACGCCAGAATAATGCCTTCCTAAAACACAAAAACATGTCATCTATAAATAATATCCTAAAACAAACAAATAAACAAACAAACATAAAGTAATGAACAGCAAAAATGTGTTAAAAAGCTAAAAATATGTAAATAAATGATGCTAGAGTCATCTGAAGGCGCCAAGTTAATATGACACTACAGTCTACCCTTGAATTATCATCAAGCCTCTCCTGCTGTAGAGATCTGGGGCTAAAAGAGTTAATCTAATATTAACATGTGTTACAGTGAGAAAAAATTAAATGACTGAAAAAAGTCCATAGACTATGCCGATGAATAGCAGCCAGTAAGAGACATAAATTCTCATGAGCCTCTGCGTGTGCTCATGAGAATTTATGCCTCTTGCAGTTGAAACAGGCTGTCTGAGAGACTGTGTGTTCTATCTGAACCAAAAAGCTCAAATTCTGCTTTCAGGGGGAAAAGCTGCATCATTTTCCAGAACTAAAGACCGTCAACCATGGATTAAGAAGATTCAATTGTATTTTCACAAACAAGGTTAAATCAACTGCACAGACATAAGCAAAGTTAGTGATTACCTCCGGAGTCAGACGATGGATGTTAAGAGTGGGTTCCACATTCTGAAGATCCTCCAACAGACCAGGTCGCTCCAGAATTTCCTTGGCTGGGACGCGCTCCAACACATCCATATTACCAAAGTGCAGTCGCCGATAAAATGTCATCTCAATAACACCATCCCCGACAAACTGAAAAATAGTAAGGCAATATTATAAAATTACTGTGAAAATTTAACACAGTACCAGTAGATGCATGTACAAGATGTGTTAATAAATACCAGGGGCTGATCTGCGAGATTGGGTTACAGGGATAATCCCACACCCCATGCCCCCAAAATGCTTGATCGTTTTCTTTTGGGAGTTCGGGACAGATATTTTTTTGGGGGGAGGGCCATCGGTAACAAGGTCCTAATCCCCACCCCCCACTTCTCCCCAGTCCTCTGAAGACATTACAGTTTACTCAGGAGCTAGATCAGCCACAGTAGTTCAAGGGTGACGCCAGAATGACTGGTCTTGAACATGTTGATGCCTGCAGTAGCCAAGCTATTCTGGCACCACACCTGAACGATCACAATCCATGTAATATTTTGCAGTAAAATATAAGGTTTCGGAAGTGACAGGGATTTTGTTCAACTTCATACAATAGTAGCACTCCACGTGAGTTTCCAGTTTCATTGTATTCAATTTCAGTGTGATTAACAATATTTCTTAATTAGACTGAAAGAGAGGTGTGCACTTACATTAATTTTCTGAACCTGGATGTCCGCCATGGACCAATTGAGTACCTTGGAGAAAGCAGTCTTCAGGCGGAAGATCACATCATCAATACTCTGATTAGGATAATTGACAGCCTCACCAAGTCTCTGAAAAACATTGGCAAGAGACATGACTACACACTGTAGATAAACCAAGTGTTGGTCGACACAGGGGAATCAATCAATGTTGGACAACAAAACACACAATAAGAAGGCAAACTTCATGCACCCTTTGGCTGTCAGGAATTCCTTGTGATCTGTGCAGGAATCACCTCAGCAAAAATCATTACCAACAGCCAAAGGGTTAAGACACCACAGACCATACACAAGGCAATACTTATATGTTGTCACTGTTATCTGAAGCTTCGAGCTGTGCACCATTGTTCTCTTACATTCATGTGTTCTTTGCATCCCTAAATAATGCATAACTTCATAAGATCAAATAATCTTGCCGTCTGCAATTTGCTAATGTAGGGGTGATCACCCCTACAGCTCCCTTCTCATACAGAATGCATCTCTATGTGTAATCATTGGGATCACTAATTACCCTGCCTAATTTTGCCTGCAGACAACCTTGATCAATACAAAGCCTTGAAGGAGAATTTATTTGCCTTGTAAAGGGGGATGCATGATGAACAAAACCCAAACACTCAACACCATAGTAGACCTAAAGAAGGCTAGTAAAACTGGTCTACTGCTATAGTGTTGGGTGTTTTTTCCCCTCATATACCGGTAGTAATGGGTTACAGATTACAGAAAGTGTGTAATATAATAGTTAATACAATAACAGTCCTTCAATTTACACCACAATTAGCATGGAAAGTCATTTTTTTACACTTGAAACCATATTATTATTTATTTTTATGTGTTGGTATTAGTCCTTTGCATGTCCATATCTTATATTAGACCTTTGCGTGTCCATATCTTATATTAGCCCTTTGCGTGTCCATATCGGTTCTTGTCGCGATGATTCCTGTAGGAATCAGCATGACAAAAACCGATACGGACACGCAAAGGGCTAATTTACATGGATATGATACAGAACAATTATTGTGAAAATCAGATCTTCTTCATAATGTACTGCCATACACTTTTCATGGCGTAAAGTGACATACTGCTTCACAGTCTATGTAACATTACATGCAGATTTAAAGTGTTTATCAAAAATCTCAAGTAGACAGAAATTTAACTGACTTAACATACATTTTTGTGATTTACACTGTTCATCACTTTACACAGACTGCATGTTCACATCATACAAGTGCCTTTGTGTCAAGTGGTGTACTGTTCCTTTGTCTGCATCCGTTCAGAATTTATCAACACAGTTGTCTGTTTTAAGTTGCATTATTGTTGCAGTGTATATATCTGTGCTTATATTCAATCAGATTTGCAGTAGACTATGGATAGTGTAAAGAGATGTACAGCTATAACATAGCTCAGTTTTGAAAATGCCATGTTAATTTTTTTACTTTGTACCAATCAGTAGTATGCTGTGTAAATTAAAACAGTATTATGAGCTATACTTGAAAAAAACAAGTCTGTCTTGACTGCATTAGTGGCCATAAAATCAGTATGTTATATTTACACAGAGGCCAAAATGGTTTTATTCTCAGAACAATGACCAAACAACTGCAAACACACATTTTTGTTTTTACATGAAAAGGATGCAGACAATCTTACTTAAATGTGCTATGTAGTTGAATTTTGTGTTTTAAAGAGCCATAGAATTGTGACATGTGAGTATGTTATTTGTACACCATTTTTCAAAATCAATTTGCAAGTCATTCTTTGGATTTTTGAACAGAACTTGCTGTAATCGTAAAGTGGACATTTACTATTTTTTGGAGAATACGCTAAAATGAAGTGCTCATTTGATAGCTATTAGCATAGTACAAAAACATTTTAAATGTGTTTACACCAAACGCACAATTCTAAAGCAACAACGCCCCAGAGGTGTGTTTTATCACCTGTGCTCTTCTCAGTGTACACCAATGAAATCATGCCAAACATTGACATCCTCATGGAACTGTTTTACTTTTAGGTCAAAATTTAAGTTTTACTGAAAATGTAGATCGTGTTCGCAAGAAGGCTCAACAAAGACTGTACTTGTTGAGAAAGCCTAGAATCTTTAATGTTAGCACAGGAATTTTAATGACAAGTCACTTGTGGAGAGCGTTTTGACCTTTAACCTTGTGTTGTGGTACGGAGGTCTCACTGTGAAAAATAAAGCAAAGCTGGCACGGGTCGTCAATCAGGCGAGCAAAATTGTCAGTGAGAAACAGACACAGTTGTCAGATTTGTATTTTCAGGCCTTGAGGAGGAAAGCAGTCCAAATACTCGGTGATTCTCACCACCCTCTCAATGGCGCTTTTGAATTCCTCCCATCTGGTCGGCGACTCAAGGTGCCACTTGCCCGTAAAACATCTACAAGAAATCATTTGTGCCATCAGTTGTGAAAGTGCTTAATTCATAAATAGTCTATTTGTACCCACAGGTCTGTGATAAAGCTGGTCCATGACACCGTATACCGAATATGATATTAAGTGTGATATGTATGATATTACAGCATTTGTGATTATGATATTATGTGTATTTTAAGCTGCAGTGTTTATAAAAGCAAGATAATATGTACAGTTTACACACTGGATTTAATAACGGAAGTCTTTAATTCTTTTTATTTTGAATCATTTCTGACTGCTACTGCAGAATGATATTTCTATGCATTGTTTATAAAATACGGTGCCTGTACGAGCTTTCCTCGCGCAATACCTGCGATACTAGCCAGTGCGATATACGAGAGATGTGTGTGTGTGAGTGCGTTCATATATATGATTGTAGTTGTCAAATCCACAATATGTTTTAGCATTATCTTAGTTTAAGTCAACATGTCTTGCTTGGGTATTTCATGTTTCTGTGAACTGAAGAAAATTTTCCATTTTATGCTTGTCGTTTAAGGCGAGCTAGGACACTTCAGCGCAATTTTTTTGGTTTATGAACATGTTTTATTGTATATCATTAGAATCAGTATTTGTCTGTTTTGAACGCTCTGACATGCTCATTTAGTCAGGTGTGCTCACCGTTGCCATGGCAACGAACACTAAGTGACCATTACACCTGGTTGCTAAGGAAACAAAGTTCGGCTACCCCTGATGCTTTTGAAAAGCCAAATTTGGTCAAAATATCAACTGATAATGATATCATTATGGAATGTCAGTGGCGATTTTGAATATCTTACCTGGTTTTGAAGAATTATTTTGTGTATAATATATATATATATATATATATATATATATATATATATATATATATATATATATATATATATATATATATATATATATATATATATAATATATCATCTACATCCCAAGGGATGTAGATGATCGTCTTGTTCTATACCTGCGTATTTCTCTGTGGGCTGGCGAATGGGTGCCTGATAGGCGGGGGCAGGGGATCTAACTGTTGTCTGTCCAGCGCTGTGATTCCCCTTGGTTTGCATACAATTCTGCCAGCGCTAGCCTCACCTATCTGGTTTGTGAGTAAATATACTCTGCTGAAGACGGAAAAATGGTTTAGAGATCTGTCAGCTTTGAGGAGTAGTGCTGTTCCTAAAGTATCAGAAGCTGCAATCTAGTTTGTTACATGCCCCATCACTGTGTTCACTGCATGCACAGGCCATTGCCAGTTGTTACATTACTTGAAATAGGAGAGACTGAATTCGTAATGAAAACATAATGATTTATCACAAGTAAATAAAGTATTTAGCCATCTTGTATGTCTGACAATATATAAATCAGTTAGTTCATAAAAGCAGCCTGTTCACATCACACCTCATACACACCCATTTTGCATGCACATGGTGATTGCTGTGGAAGATGTAAAATGCCTACCATACTAATGAGGCTGCATTTTATAATTTGGACCATACCGGTTTACTGCAGAATCACACCTAAACCATCACAATGACAGATGCATCTTGACTGAGTTCAGAACTTTCACATTGCACTTTGTAGCCTCTTTGACCAAGGGAAAGAAAATACGTGTATGATTTACATTGATCTTTTTACAATGGAAAATCATATAATTAAGTGTTTGCTTGTGCATATGATGTTGGACTATCATTCCTGCGAACACGAGTTTTGGGTGACATTTATGCGGGACGTGGTACTGCCGAAATCCTAACACTTTCTCGCTACAAACGGACCAGTGCACAATGTTCACAATGTTCGTTATCAAGCAAATCTGTGTTTCCTTGAGCTGGCAAATTCCTTTCACGTATGCATACTTTTTGTCAGTAGTGATCAGAGCGTCTCACAATGAATGTACAGATAGTTTCTGATCAGACCAAAATATTCCGATTTTACAACAGACGAAAGGCGTGAGATTCCTGAATCTAAATCGTTCAGATCTATAGTGCTCTATTGAGCGCTGAATGCAGAATTTCAGATTTCCATGAATGCACACTTCTGCTTCAAGGTCAAGCAGTTCACAAACAAACCATAAAAATCTTCGATCTCACCCTTTGTAGCTTTGAATTTTGCACATCATGCTTTGCCAAATTGTTAGAGCACCTACTTGTGAAAAACCGCAGGTCCTTTTGAAATGACTCGCAGCTGCAGATGATGTTTGTGCCTATTCTGGACACGGGCAGTTACGTTTTCCTGTATATTACGATTATACACATTCTTCAGTCTCACTCTGTCTGTCATGTTGACTAAATTCCTCTGCAGATTTATCTAAACAACGCGTTTTAGCTTGTAATGTAATCCGCCAAAAAACATACTTGCAAGGTGCAAGTTGTATCTGACATGAAGTTAGCTGAACAGACTCGGGAATCATTTGAACCAATCAGAGATGCACATTTATTTGGTGATCCTGATCGAAATCGTCATAAGACCAAATTTGGAAGTTATCGACAAATTCCTAGGTTTGCCTCAGGCAGTTTGTTCGTTTAGGCTAGGGTGAAGGACAAATTACTGCAAGGGAGAGAAGTGGCTTTCAAATGACCTAAATTGTTTCAATGCTGTAAGAAGAATATGTGCTTTGACCAGGTTCGAAATAGGCAAAATGCACATATTTTGAGGGTGAAAAAGTGTAAACAAACTTTGTTTATTTAACATTTATGGGTGTTCGATAAAAGCTCTGAGGAAAAAGGAGTATGTTTTTACATAGAGGACACTCAGAACTTGCAGGTGTCCTAGCTCGCCTTAACCCATGTCATACTGAGGCTAAAAGCTTCAAATTTGTACACTGCCATATATATGCAAGCTACATTATAGTACTGACAGATAAGGACATAGACCAATGGCTTTAGTTCAAGGGTGGTGCCAGAATAGCTTGGCGCCTCGAGGCGCCAAGCTATTCTGGCACTACCCTTGAACTATTTTAGTCACACTTATTTCACACACTGGCGTATTCCGAATGATAAGGGGTAGTGGACAATAAAGTTTATTCAACTCCTAAAAACTTTTTTCTACTCAAGACATGCACCAGAAGGGTTTTTATGCTTAAGAGTGGGCATTATTACTGTACAAAAGATATCCTTCACTCAAGCCAGACTTCACATATTATTTTTGTAGCGCTGGGAAACTGGCAGAAAATATTGACACTTAACACAAATATACTGAAGGCCCCAAAATAAATGGGAATAACTGCAAAAGTTTTGAAAATGTTCAGATTCTGAGGCTTGTGCATGATACTGTAACATCTTTACTACAGACTAGCATATTCCCCGTAAGCAATAACTTTTCTAAGCATCATTAAAGCACCAAGCAAAATGGGACCTAACAATTAATTTCCCATTTTTTAGACACCAAAAACGTCATATTTTTGCACATCAAAGTAAGTTTTACAAATACCCAGAGAACCGACACTACATCCATTTCTGCATCAGAAAACACCAAAATCTGAGTTCCACGTTGTGTCCTGTTCAGGAGAGAACCTTTAGAAAATAGCAAGCAGAATGTCAGGTCAGCTGGACACCACATTGTGGCCTAAGGGCCATAATAATTAAATATATTCTGTACTTTTCAAATGTTGCAAGCCATTTTCTTTTTCATAATAACTATCTTACTTACTTACTTACGCCTGTCACCCCTACCCGGGTATAGGCCGTCGACGAGAGACCTCCAGCAACTCCTGTCCTGTGCTTCTCCTTCGATTCTACTCCAGGTGGTTCCCAGTCTCTTGATGTCTGCTTGGAGGTCTCGACGCCAGGAGTTTCTCGGCCTACCTCTTTTCCTCTTTCCCTGGGGGTTCCATGACAATGCCTGCCTAGTGATACTGGAAGCTGGCTTTCTCAGACTGTGACCGATCCATCCCCATCTTCTTCGCCCAATTTCATTCTCTGCTGTTATCTGCTCTGTTCTCTCCCAGAGTCTGACGTTGCTGATCTTCTCTGGCCAGTGGATTTTCAAAATTCTTCTAAGGCAACTGTTCATGAAGGTCTGTACTCTGTTGACTGTGGTTTTTGTCAATCTCCATGTCTCTGCTCCATATAGGAGAACTGCTTTTACATTGGAGTTGAAAATCCGGACTTTGGTGTGTTGTGACAGCTCTCTGGAACTCCACACTTTTTTCAACTGGAGAAAGGCTGCTCTGGCTTTACCGATTCGTGCTCTGACATCTGCATCAGTGCCGCCTTTTTTGTCTATGATGCTCCCGAGATAGGTGAAGGACTCCACCTCCTCCAACGGGGTGCCAGCAAGCAAGACTGGTTCTTCCCTGGTTGCGTTCAGCCTCATTGTCTTTGTTTTCTGTTTGTGAATGGTGAGGCCCACTTGGGACGAGATGTCAGCAAGCCTCGTGGTCTTGTCCTGCATTTGTTGATGAGTGTGGGACAGTAATGCCAAGTCGTCTGCAAAATCGAGGTCGTCAAGCTGTGTCCACAGTGTCCACTGTATTCCACTTCGTCCGTGCTCTGTAGTCATCTTCATGACCCAGTCTATGGCCAGTAGGAAGAGGAACGGAGACAGCAGACACCCCTGCCTGACACCAGTTCTGACCTGGAGCTCTCTGGTGAACTGCCCTTCGTGGATCACGCGACATGTCATGCCATCATAGCTGCTTTGGATCAGGCGGACGAGCTTTGTGGGTACACCGTAGTGTCGTAGGAGTTTCCACAAAGTCTCTCGGTCCACGCTGTCAAATGCTTTCTCATAATCCACAAAGTTGACGTACAGCGGGGAGCTCCACTCCAGAGACTGTTCCACGATGATGCGGAGAGTGGCGATCTGGTCTGTACATGATCGGTTCTTCCTGAATCCTGCTTGCTGGTCTCTCAGCTGGGGGTCAACGGAGCTCTTCATTCTCTCTAGGATGATCCTGTTGAAGACCTTTCCTGGTACTGACAGCAAGGTGATTCCTCTGTAGTTGGAACACTTGCTGAGGTCGCCTTTCTTGGGAAGCTTGATTAGGTACCCCTCCTTCCAGTCAGCTGGCATCACCTCCTCTTCCCAGATCTTTCCAAACAGTGGGTACAGCATCTCAACTGTTGTCTCTAGGTCTGCTTTCAGAGACTCCGCTGGGATGCCATCTGGCCCTGCTGCTTTGCCATTCTTCAAAACTGCCACTGCTTTTCTGATCTCTTCCCGGCTGGGTCTGTCACAGCTGATGGGTAGGTCGGTCTCTGCCGGCTGGATGTCGGGGGGGTCGGGTGGGCTAGGTCTGTTCAGTAACTCTTCAAAATACTCGGCCCATCTGTCAAGTTGGTCTGCTCTGTCTGCAATAGTCTTGCCTTCTTTGTCTTTTACTGGTCTTTCTGTATGGCCATACTTACCCGACAATCTTCTGGTAATGTCGTAGAGCTGTTTCATGTTGCCGCTGCCTGCTGCCTTTTCTGCCTCTGCTGCCAGGCTGTCTGTGTAGGCCCTCTTGTCTGCCCTGATACTCCTCTTCACCTCGCGGTTGGCTTCCGAGTATTCCCCCTGTGCCCTTACTTTGGCTGCTCTCGTGCGACTGTTGTTGACCGCTGCTTTCTTCTGCTTCCTCACTTCTATCTTCTTCAAGGTCTGTGCCGACAGCCAGTCCTTGTGGTGGTGTTTCCTGAACCCTACAGTGTCTTTGCAGGTTGAGTTCAGCGCCTCTCTAACTGCCTTCCACTGCTGCTCTGTGGTGACCGCCTCCTCTTCATTTACTAGCTCCTGTAGCGCTTGAAACCGGTTGGACAGCACCAGTTTGAACTCTTCTCTAACTCCAGTTTCTCTCAGGAGGCCTACATTATAGCGCTGTCTTCTTGTTGTCTCTGTGCGGCTTTTCTTTAGCTTGAGCTTCATTCTTAAGGTAAGCAGATGGTGGTCTGAGGCGACATCTGCTCCCCTCCTCACTCGAACATCTTGAAGGGATCTTCTAAATTTCTTGCTAATGCAGATATGGTCTATTTGGTTCTCTGTTGTATGGTCAGGTGAGACCCAAGTTGCTTTGTGTATTCTTCTGTGTGGGAAGATGCTGCCTCCAATGACAAGTCGGTTTAGAGCACAAAAGTCTACAAACCTCTCCCCGTTCTCACTCATCTCCGAGCCTAGTCCCTGTCTCCCCATCACCTCTTCATATCCGGTGTTGTCCTCCCCTATTTTGGCATTAAAATCGCCCATGACGATGGTGATGTCTCGCTCCGCACATTTGTCCACGGCACTCTGGAGTCGGTCGTAGAACTCTTGTTTCTCTTCCTCGTCACTGTCATTGGTGGGCGCATAACACTGGATGACGTTCAGCTTGAGCTTTTTCTTGGTTCTAAAGGCTGCTGTTATAATTCTTGGCCCAAGAGGTTCCCAGCCCATCAGCGCTCTCTGTGCCACTGGTGACAGCATGAGTGCTACTCCTTCTGTATGGGGGGCATTCTCCTCTTCATGACCTGAATACAGAACCATCTCCCCACTTAACAGCCTTTTCTGGCCAGACTGCGTCCATCTGGCTTCACTGATGCCTAGCAGGGAAAGGTTGTACTTTTGCATTTCCGCTGCTATCTGGGCGGCCTTGCCGCTCTGGTACATGGTCTTGACGTTCCATGTGCCCATGGTTGTATCCCTGGATAGAGAGAGGCGGCTCGGTCCTGTGGCTTCCGAAGACTTCCGGCTTTCACCACAGGACGTCATAAGTCTTCTAGTAGAAGAACCTTCCTCCTCCAGGAAAGGAATTACTGTTAGTCTTTTCGTCGGCGTTTTTGTAGCTATTTCCTTTTTTGCAGGGTGGGGAAGCTACCCCCACGCCCAACCCCCTTACTAGGAGGACCAGGGGTTTTCTGTCGGGGTCACCTTCCCTTAGACCATGTTGGTTCACGGCACCTTATTTCATTCGGTGCACCCCTCTCACGAGGGACCCCCTATCCACCACCCAGGGGACGCGCCTCAACGCCGTATGGTCTCAGCGCGAGGATAATAACTATCAATGTAATTTAAATAAAATCACAATGGAGAAATTTGTGTCAGCAGCCATAATAAGAGTAGCAGCTGAGTACTGTGTAAAGAATTGAGGACTTTATGTCAACAGCCCTAATTGGATTCATCACGCAGAAATACGTAATGTATTAGTTCTTAATACAGTACATAGAGCTCTATAGATATGAATGTATGAATGGTATTGAGCAACAGTGTTTATATAACCGATCAAAACAGTTTGTTAAATTTAAAGCAGTGAATTTGTCTGATCAACCAAGTTCTTGTCACACACTGTGAGCCATGTCACAAATTGGCCTCATTCATTCTCAAGCTTTTAGGCATAAACCGGCATCAAGCTCAAGATAAACAAAATGCAAAAGTATGGTTTTATGCATGCTATCCCTTTACTATCAGAATAACAAGTCTAGCCTATTAAAATGGGTAAATATGTAAACACAAATATTGATTTTGATTGCTCAAACTGTTGCACCCTCAGCTGACCACCTTTTCAGACAATATCCCAACACGTTGGAAAACTGTTTGCAACAGATACTGCTGACATTGTGTGTATGGGTCATTTGCATTCTATTTTAAATATCTACTGAGCCAGTACACTAACAAATGTCACCAATAATCATATGAAGCCACGTGTAGTTGTGAACTCTGCATCAGTGTTAATCATCGTCATTATATGCCAAGTCATGTCAATCTTAAACTTGCCATGCCCATCAGATAGCTTGTTCCCCGTCTCCCTGTTTTTGATTGGATTTCCAGTTATATCCGAGACTGGGACACGCGCTTGGAGACTGCAGACTTAATGGACCACCTTGACAGGCAACATTCTATTGTCATGTATAAGGGGAATAGTGTGTTGCAAATCGACCCGATTCCCCAGTCTGTGTCAGTTTAGATGCCGGCCCATTTACATTTTGTTTCACAGTGGCCGTTATTGAAAATCATCAGGGTTTCTTCATGTTGCACATACAAAAGAAAACGTTTGTGTGACAGTAAGGCAATCATGTACTTAAGGGGGTATGTATCCTGAATCCCCACAAAAGCTTCTGGTGACCTGTGACCTTGAGAATCTTAAGGCCTGGCCCTCTAAGGCTCATGACCAATCCACTTATTTGACCTTTGTGACCTTGACCTTTCCGAAAGATCACTGAAATGAGGAAGTAATATAAGCAAAATCTGTCTGTGAAATCCATTGATTTTCACAAAATTTATGCACTTTTCACACTTTTGTCAACTTAATCCCATGACCCTTGTGAGTGGTGTAACAAATTAGTATGCATAGAAAGCCTTATCATCAGTACCTTTCTGCCCAATTTTGTGAAAAGTTTTTTTAAAATGCTGTTAAAAACTAAAATTCTACAAGAAATTGACAATTTTCACATCATTTGCCAATCTCTTGTGACCTTGACCTTTTCCAGGGGGCCATCCAAATTAGCATGCATAGGAAGGTCTCACCACCAGGTATCTCTGGACCAAATTTGGTCTGAAGTTGTAAATAGCATTTGAGATTTTTTATTTTATTTTTATTTATTTATTTATTTTTGTATTTTATTTTATTATTTTTTTTTTTGGGAGGGGGGGTGGGGGGGGGGGGGGATGGCAGACATATTCCCTGATTTCTTGTGACCTTTCCAAAGGGTCATCCAAATTAGTATGTGGCCTTGAATCAGATTTACCGTCAAGGGCTGTTTTTTTGCATCTGCTAACTTTCAGATGCGATTAAAGTACTTTATACTTGGGGACATGGGGATGTAGCTTAGTGGATAAGACACTGCGCTGGCAGTCGTAAGATCCCGGGTTCGAATCCCCTGGTGGGCAGGAATGGGATGTGGACTTTTCCTCATTCTCATCGAGTCAAATTTACATATAGACTCGGCTTACGGTTGCCTGTCTCGCCTTCGTGTGTACAGCACGCATAATCATCAAGTACGCACGTTAAAAATCCCATTACCACTATTCGAATAGAGAAGGCCCAGTAGGGCCGGTGAAATGGAAACAGAAATATATCACATGCACCGAAGTTAATAGTAGGGTGGAGGTTTGCACATAAAGTAGCGCTTAGTAGCAGCAGGCTTTCAAAGCTTCCGCTTCTATTCCTAAGACGCCTTGAGCACCTTTATAATTAGATGGATATGTGTGCCTCGGAGACAATATACCAAACCATATACTTCTAAAAGTTAAAATGTAATGACGGCTTCTTTTAGATGAAAGGTGGAAGTTTTGGAGAGATTTTTTTTTTGCCCCCAAAACATTTATTACTTGATGAATTTTCTTTTCTTTTGTTTTTGGTGCTGCGTGCGACCGCTGATTTTGTAACACGGTTATATATTGGTAAGCTGATTTATCGGTCAACAGCAACAAAAATGTTATACCTACTGCATTGCTTTTGATTGTAGCAGCACAGCATGAGCCTGTAGTCTCTGAAAAAACTTCAGTTTTGAAATTGTCTCTTAAAATGCGTGATACAAGACTGCCATTTTCGCCTATCGGCATTTTGATGGATCTCTCCCGCCATACCTTTCTGCCAAACTGTTTATCAGCCATCACGTACACTTCTTTCCTCCAGTGAAAAACTTTTTCAAATCCCGAAGGTTAACATGAAAACTGTCGGGGAGGGTTCTTTCACCTTTTTAAATTTTAGGCACAAGTGTGTGGAACTCGCTGCCAATTGAAATGCGGAATTTGCCCACACTGTTGCAGTTCAAAGTTAACTTAAAGACTTTTCTTTTCTGTCCAGCATTTAACATTTAGCTCACCTTTAGCTAATTGGTGACTGCCTTTTATTCTGATTCTGGATCTTATGTGACAGAGATGTGGATGTAATGTGTTGGGAAGGGATGAGGTGGTTTAAAGTAGTGTATAATCGTGCGTGTGTCTGAGGAGAGAGGGTGTGCTGTTGTGCATGCACAGCGAGTCCAGTGTTTTCCTGGAGAACAGCCAGGGGTCGAATTTAAAGTGCCCCTAATGTCAGTTTATGAAGTAAAATTGTACCGGTATACTGTTAAATTCTGATTCCAATGATACAAGTCATTTCGCTCTAAGGTGAACCGATCAGCCGTTATGACCGAAGAAAGGATCAGAGAAGCCCGATTTTCCGATCACTGACGGAAACGCTCCGGAAAGACCCGAGCAATGGCGGCAATCACAAGGTGGCAGACATTTCCATAAGTCCCACAACTCTTACTATTAATTTCTGAGCCCGTTTCCTCAGGTCACGATGGCGGCAAATAGTACAACTATCTATTTGAACCTGAAATTCCGGCTGGTCAGCGAGAAAGGCGTGTTTGACAACAGGACGACGAACTGCGCAACGTGCAGCGTCTGCAAAGCACATACTGGTAAGTGTATCGGAGAAGCGTAGTCGCCTTACCGAGAGATTGAGAGGTAGACGAGCCGGTCTCTATCAGACGGCATTCGGTATCATGGCACCGCCACGTCAGGCTGTATCACAAGATGCAAGATAATCGTACAGCCACTGATCTTGCGGGAAAAAAGAGTGTTTTTCTAGATCATGACCTTTACGACAACGTTGATGAACAGCGCTCTTACATTATCAGGCAACGGCAACGTGT
>BTPG01000006.1:95226971-95249971 GCA_036245525.1 Semisulcospira habei
CTGGCACTACCCTTGAATTATCATGATCAATCCATCTCCTGCAGCTGGTACATAGTCGCTAGACGCCTCCAAAAGTTGGATGCCTCCAAAAGTTGGAAATGCGACCATGGGGTTAAAAGGGTTAAATCAGGTGAGCCAAGGGAGGACTAACTCACTAAGGGATGACGAGTGTGCCAACAGGGGCGTGATCATTATAAGGACATTGTGTGTGTGTGATCTGTTAGCACTGCTGTCTTTGTTCGCTGCACGTGGAGGCTTTCTCTGCAAAAATATTAGGACACACACCAAGTCAGTTTGTACTAGTAAGAGTTGTAGATTCTGATGGAGTCCACTGCAGCTGCAGGGGCGCATGAGAATCTATGACTTTAGCAGACGGGCTGTGTTGATGTGTGACCAGCATATTGTGACATTTCTTTCTTTCATCTGATGGCGATTTGGGGACAACTTTATTAGAAAGTGATCTGCTTTTAAGGATCTCTGTATTCTTCAGGTGAACATACAAGTGAAGTGCACAACTATACCATTGATTGATGCATCATACTATGACCGCAGCAATGACACTTTAACCCTTTGGGGTGGAGCTGGGTGGCTCGGTGGTAGAGTGTTGGTCTCTCGACCCAAAGGTCCCGGGTTCGAATCCAGCAGCATGGGTCAAAATTTGTTCAGACCCTATTTTGGTGCCCCGTCTTTGAAATCACATTCGTGGTGGACAAAAGACGTTAAGCCCTAAATGTCTTAACCCTTTGGGTGTCGGTAGCGGTTTTAGTCGCAATGATTCCTGCAGGAATCATTGTGACTAAAAGACTAAAACCGCTACCAACACCCAAAGGCTTACTGTTAATATGCATTTGATTTTGTAACCCTTTCCTTTTCAGACGGACATGGAGTTGTACTACAAGTTCAGTCCACTGCTGATGCAGTACCAGCCCAAGGAGACCGTGGATGCCTGGATACGTGTGGGCAAGCAACTGGACCCCAAGAAACTCATCCCGGCTCTCGTACAGTATGACCAGCACAGAAGTCGTGAACAGGTACGCGTGACACATTCAGGCCCAGTGCACTACAGCAGGAAATGCATCTACCATGATAATTCAAAGGTAGTGCCAGATTAGCTTGGCGCCATCAGGCGCCAAGCTAATCTGATACTATCCTTGAAGTATCATGCTCGATCTGTCACCTGTACATAGTGACAAATTTGGGAAATGTGCTGTTTGGGTTAAATGGGTTAACCTTTAGGTTATCTGTAGCGGTTTTTTTCTTGTGATTTCTGCAGGAATCACTATGAGAAAAAGCATTGCCGACAGCCAAAGGGTTAATTCTGTTGTACAGGGCTGCTACTTCTCGAGAAAAATTGCAGAATCTTGCTGAAATCTTTGGAACAGGACCTACAAATAACAAATAAATCCTACAAGGAAAGGCCATGAAGTGGATATCAGCTTAACCCATTGAGCCCCAACACCCTACAGCAGGTGATGGATTGACCATGATAATTCAAGGGTAGTGCCAGATTAGCTTGGCGCCTTCAGGCGCCAAGCTAATCTGACACTACCCTTAAATTAACATGGTCAATCCACCTCCTGCAATTCAAGATTCAAGATGACTTTATTGTTGCTGTAATAGAAGATGATCATACACAGCAAAAATTGTCTTGCCACCGCAGGTGCTGCTCACATTCACTCACTCATTCCACAAATTACAATAACAGAGCTACAAAATGGACAGTGACTCAGGACGGGTGAAGCCAGTCGCCAAGGCATCTAATGGCCCGCGCCCTGGCTTGTTATAAGCACTGTCAAACGCATCATTAGAAAAACAACTGAGGATGGGCACGCGCCGCAGCCAGCTCAGTTACACGGCCCTTGGGCCCATGAAACTTGCCATGGCTAGCGGCACATGCCGTCCCCATTAGGAGGCGGTCAGCCGTAGAAATGGACTACTGGGATGCTATATAGGAGCTTGTTATATGTGTTGCTGTTGTCAAGTCTGCACCTGCACCCGATGTGGCGAATTCCAGTGGCCGAGTGATACGTATGCAGTGTGCCTCTCCTGCTCCTGTTGTGTCTCCGGCCGCACCTGTGATGTCTGCGCGCCCTGGGTAGAGGAGCTGGTCCCAGCTCTGGAGCTGCTATCGGCATGAACGTCAACCGCCGTCCCGCAGCCTCACGCATGCCTTGGCCCATGACCGACGAAGAAGCACCCACACTGCTGTTGGGGGACGGCACAGGAAGGATCCCCCCTTGCGCACCAAGTCACTCGAGTCTGGTCTGCAGCGAGTTCACTCGCCCCGCTCTGCGGAAAACAAACGGCTGCCAAGCCCTGATGCTGGGGAACGGACGACTCACACTGTGACTCCCCCCTTGCGCGCCAGCTCGCTCGAGCCCGGCCCGCAGCGAGTTTGCTCACCCCGCTCTGCGGAACCTACTAAGAATCAAGAGGAGAGAAGATCACGCAACGACCCCATGCCAGTCCAGTGGCATCGTCTTGCGTCCCAGGACAGGCGACTCTTGGAATGCTCCACAACGGACACAGCTTTGGACCTTGGCCGCCCGCTCGCGCATTAGAGCCCATGTCGACACATTTCTTTACGGACTAAGGATTCCCACCAGCAGTTCTGCGGCTCCGCGATCCCGGACCCTCAGTGTCGTCGCCCGCCCTGCTCCTCAGTCTCTGCCCGTCGTTCCTGCGCTCCCCGCCTGGCGACCAGGTCATGTCTGCTTCGGGTTCCTTGTTTCCTGGACACCTCGGATTCGGACTTCCCCGCGGGTCTCGGAGGATCGTTCCTACAGTCGTCGCTCTTCCCGCTCGGTGGCCTCTTCCGTTCCCGCTCACCCCCTCACAGTTGCTCTCCTTGGATTCACTCCTCATCGCAGCGGAGCCCGCCGCCTTGCACCCTCAGCGCCGGCCTCCCATGCCTCCCGAGGATGATGACGCCCTCAGCGTTCCCCGGACAATTCTGCTTCAGCGCTCCTTAGCCGTTCGGCCTCCCCACCCGCACGCTTGTCGGATGCTCCTTCTTCGCTGATGGCCCTTCTGACGACTAGGTTGGAGACTCTTCCCTCCCTGGTTGAGGCGGCGCGCCTTGTCGCTTCTTCTCTTCCCCTGGGAGCCTGCCCCTTCCCCGCCAAGTGGAAGCTCTCGACGTGGTGGATGCTGATTGTCCATTCGGGAGGTTCAAGTTCTTGCCGCAACCCCCTGGGTTCCGGGATCCTCGTGATGCCTTCTCCGATCTCCTACAGCAGGGCTCCGGCACTGGTGGGGTCTTCTTCTTCTTCTTCTTCTTCAATGCCCGATGGCCGGCTGACTTGGTTATCACCTTTTAATAGAGTTGGTACGCCGGTCACTCGCGGAGCTTCGCTTCCACCCTCCCGGCGGTGGACCCTCCGGCATAGCTACGCGCAGGTGGACTTCGCGCTTCACGGCGTTGCATCCCACCCAGTCTGGAACGGACAGTGTCCCTCTTCCGCAACGCCCTTGCCTCTGCAGGAGTTCTCGATATGGTTATGCAAGCTGTCATCTCTCGTGTGGAGGAGGCCTGTCACCCGTCGATCACACCGCTGTTAGGGGACATCCTCGCCTTCGCCCTGGCCGCCCGGGCGGCTTACCACGCTGCCGTCTACACTATGGCCGCTGCCGCGATTGTGACCTGCGACTCTGGGATGCTGTTCTTCACCTCTGCCTCGACCTTCTGCCGTACCTACGGAGGCAGCTGTGACTGGCCCCTATAGGCGAACCGCTCCGCTTCGTTCCTGGCAGTCGGTGCAGGACACAAACAGGGACCTCTGGCCCACCCGCTCATCTCCACCCAGTTTCAAGCCGCCCGCTACGCCGTGCGTCCTGCCCCCATCCCCGGCCGCCTCTTGCGACTCAGACCTGTGCGACTTCCGTCCCTTCGGACCGGCTCAGGCAGCCGTTCTACGAGGAGAGATCGCCGCGCTGTTGCAGAAGGATGGCACGGAGGTGGTAACACGTCACGTCTCCCCAGCCTTCTACAGCTGCCTCCTTCTGGTCCCCATGCCTGGAGGCAAGTGGTGCCCTATCTTCGACCTCTCAGCGCTGAACAGGTTCATCTCCGCGCCGACCTTCTGCATGGAGACCGCCAGACCCCTTCGGTCCTCGGTGCAACCCATGGACTTTGCCGCCGGCCTGGACTTTCCCTCGCTTCCGGCTTGTGCCTGTTCACCCGGCCTCCAGACGCCTTCGGCGCCTCGCCTTTGGTGGCGTAGTCTACCAGTTTCAGGCTCTTCCTTTTGGCCTCAACCTCAGCCCCTGGACTTTCACCTGCGTCATGGACGGCGTCGTCGCCACGGCCAGATGGACGTCCCCAAGCACAACTTCAAATGCCTCGATGATCTGCGCCTGTGCAACCAATCGGTGGCCGTCCTGGAGAAGGACAGAGACGCCTTGCTGGACCTTCTCAACAGGCTCGGCTTCTTAGTCAACGTGGGCAAGTCGGACCTCGCCCCGTCCCACCGCTTCATTCACCTGGGCATGGAGTTCCGGACCGACCTCAACATGGTGAGACTATCGGAAACCGCGGATACAAAAGTTGGCGACCCTGGCTCAGCTAGTGTTTCAACAGGAGTTGGTGTCCGCCAGAGTGTGGTTGCAGTGTCTGGGCCTGATGAGTGCGGCAGAGGACCTACTCCGCCTGGCCGTCTCTACTCTCGTCCGCTTCAACTGCCCCTACTTCTTCACTGGCGACTCTCGGCTGGCAACATTGAGACGAGTACCAGTGCTCCAATGCCCCTCCTGCAACTCCTCCGTTGAGCGGATCCCGTATGGCTCACGACCGGAGTGCCTCTCCACTCTCTGCCACCCCCCCCCCAATTGTCCCCCTGTGTCCACGCCAGCCGTGCTGGCTGGGACGCGCACCTGCTGCCGACATTCTCCACAGCTTCCGGCAGCTGGACCACGGACCTCGCAGACTAGCATATCAACTGGTTGGAGCTGCACGCAGATTGGCAAGCCCTCCTTGCCTGGGAAACAACTCTCAGGCGCCAGGAACTGCTCATCCTCTCCGACAACTCTGCTGTGGTCTCCTACACCCAGAAGCAGGGCGGGACTCGCTCCCCCACCCTCTGCTTTTTTCTCTGCCAGCTCCTACGGTGGTGCGAAGATCGGGACATCTTTCGGATGCGCTGTACGGCGTGGGAGACTCCTCTGGTCGAGCTCTTCGCGACAAGATGGACCCGCCAGCTGCCCCTCTTCATCTCACCCATTCCAGACCCCCTAGCCTGGGCAGTCGATGCGCTCTCCATCTCCTGGGAAGGTCCCATTGCGTATGCCTACCCTCCCACGGTGCTGGTCCCCTAGGTCCTGCTCTAGCTCAGGGGATGCAACGCGATTCTGCTGACCACTGACCTTCTGATCCTCGCCACGGGGCCCCCCCCTCTGTGGCTTCCCCCACCACGCTTGATGCTCAAGCAACCACGGCAGGCACTATACCATCCGTGCCCCGAGCGACTCCTACTACAAGCCTGGAGATTGTGTGGCACGCCCTCGCCGCTAGAAGCTTCTCGAGTGCAGCAGTGGAAGCTATCTCTGCAGGCTGCAGACCCTTGACCCTTCGAGTCGATGAAGGAACGTGGCGAGTCCTGGAGTTTTGGTGCGATGATTAACACCTCTCTCCTACTGATCTGACATTCCCCCGGCTGGTGGAGTTCTTCCTCTGGCCTTTCGCCGAGCGGCATTTGGCGCCGATCACCATCAGGGGCTACCTCGCCATGATTGCCGACTCGTCCCGACACTTGGACCGCTCGGACCCCGGCAAGTGCTAAGACCTTGCTGACCTGATGGCCCACTTCCGTACACAGCGGCCAGCCCTCTGCTCCCTGAATCCCATGCTGGGACTTACTTTGGGTACTCATCTGGCTTAACTCGAAACGTTTCGAACCACTTCCCCTAGTGACGTTGGCCGACGTAACGCGGAAGACCTGCTTCTTCTCGCCCTTGCCACGGCCTCAGGGTGAGTGAGCTGCACGCGCCTTCAGCACACCCCTCCTGCTGCAGTTCAGGACGGACGGATCTGTGCAGCTACTGACGGACCCGGCCTTCCTGGCCAAGACGCAGTCCCATCGACCGTCCCCCAGGTGATCACTATATGGCCGCTGAAGGGGATAAGCCTGCCTGACAACAGGACCCGGTGAGAGCCTTACGCGTGTACCTGTGCCGAACCAAGCCACTCCGCAGGTGATGCTCCCGCCTCTTTCTCCCTCTGTCCCCAGGTAGATCTGACATCTCGGCCCAGGCTATTCCATCCTGGCTCCTGGGGTGGGACGGGAGGCTACTCGGGGTACTGTCACGGCGTCCCTAGGTACACATCATAAGTTTTTGGCTAAATTTATGTAAGCTAAGAGACAGTTCCTTGTAGTAATGGTATCGGTAAGTTGTTTTTTTTAAAATACATTTTAGAGAAAAATTCATTTTTACTGGCACGCCGCTTGTTCTGAAATATCTGTCAACAGCAAAGGTCGGCGGGCCAGGCAGTACGTGATACATAAACACGGCCACTGCGGTGGTAGTAAAGCTCGCTGGTCTGTGTGCTTCCACGCTCTTCTGTGGGGTCAGTCAGAATGAAGAAAAATCTGGCAGTGAGTTAGTCTGTGAATAATGTAGGATGGAGCCCGGAATAGCACATGTTTAGTAATTCCAGTTCATCTGCACGCTCTTCTTTGGATACATAGGCTGGCACAACTGGTGAAACAAGTCCAAATTCTGAATATTGTACAAGATTAGACGATGTTCTAGTCGGTACACCACAGCTATCACATAAAGTTGTCCCAAAAAGTACATCATTGTTTCCTCAGAACTTGATGGCACAACACTGCCTGGAAAATAATTATGATATGAATCGCTTCAAAGCACAGTTGGTGGATTTTGCCGGAGCGGCTGGCCAGGAGATGGTGCATGCCCGCCATCTTGCCCTCTCCAGTACATAGTTGATAAGTAACGCTTCCAAAATTTGGGAAATGCACCCATGGGGTGAAAAGGGTTAAGTTGACCCATGCACAGCTGTGTGCAAGAGGATTTCTATCTCCCTGGATATTCGCTTAGGAGCAACCTGGTGATTTCATGATGCGTGTGCATAGTACCAAGACTTATCTGTGTCACAAATCTATTTGTTTTCATCCCTACATCACACGACCAATCCCTTTGCGCAAACTGTACCACATGACCAAACTACAAAAACCCTTGTAGTGAAAAATGGCGGACTTCTTGTAGCCCTCGTGACGCATCTTGGATGCGAGTTTTGTTCTATAAAAGATCACCAAAACGTTCTAAAGTAAAAAAATTACTTCGTGTTGTTCGAAACAACAAGCACACTACTGGAGATGGCAACGTCATGAAATATTTTAAATTACATCTTGTCTGTTATGTATAAATGTATATTCCTTTGACGTCAGTCATGTCTGGCATGATCCAGGTCGGAAGATTTCTTCTTGATGTCTTTTATGAAAATTTTGGAGGAATGAAAACAAATACGTTATTGGTGGCAGGGTCTTGCTGCACAGACCCTTGTAGGCCTTCGGGAGGTAAGAGGAACCATTGTACCCCCAAGGCCTTCAGGGTACAATGGTTGCTTTGACCTCCCTCAGGCCTACAAGAGTCCGTGTAGCAAACCCCTGCTGCCAATAACTTATAATGTTTACCTTTGCAGGGTAACGAAGCTATTCGCTATCTGGAGGCATGTGTGCAGAAGTTTGAAAATCGCGACCCTGCCATCCACAACTTCCTGCTCTCTCTATACGCCAAACTTCAGCCCGACAATCTCATGACTTATCTACAGCTGCAGGGAGAGGTAGGGGAGTTTTTGTACCTATTACATCCTGAGGCAGAATTTTAACAAATCTGCTTATTGCCCTATGAAGGCTATGTTACATATTAGAAGATAGATCAAGCGATTTAGTTCAAGGGTGGTGTCAAGCTATTCTGGCACCACCCTTGAACTATCACAGTCAGATTTATTTCAAGCTATAGGTGTATCAGGATGAAAAGGGTTAATGTGCTGTATAGTCATTTTATCAGCCATGTAGTCTTGTTACCAACCATGTAATCTTGTTACCAACCATGTAGTCTTGTTACCAACCATGTAATCTTGTTACCAACCATGTAGTCTTGTTATCAATCATGTAGTCTTGTTATCAACCTTGTAGTCTTGTTATCAACCATGTAGTCTTGTTACCAACCATGTAGTCTTGTTGTCAACCTTGCAGTCTTCTTGTCAACCATGTAGTCTTGTTGTCAACCATGTAGTCTTGTTGTCAACCATGTAATCTTGTTGTCAACCATGTAGTCTTGTTATCAACCATGTAGTCTTGTTACCAACCATGTAGTCTTGTTGTCAACCATGTAGTCTTGTTGTCAACCATGTAATCTTGTTGTCAACCATGTAGTCTTGTTGTCAACCATGTAGTCTTGTTGTCAACCATGTAGTCTTGTTGTCAACCATGTAGTCTTGTTATCAACCATGTAGTCTTGTTATCAACCATGTAGTCATGTTGTCAACCATGTAGTCTTGTTACCAGGCGGGGAAGTGGCGCAGTGGTTAAGGCGTCTGCCTCCAATGCCAAAGGTGCGAGGTTCGATACCGGGTTCCGGCGTTGGATTTTTCTCCTCTGGTGTCACCGTCTGGGCAGTGGGCAGATGTTCACATCTGCACGGGACATAGACGACCCCGGCCCCCACGAGTCCCCTGCTGCCTTGCAGGCCTGGCCGCTTGGCTGTGGAAAGGCTAAGGGAGGAAACCCCTGACATCAAAGCCCCCGTGTCTCCGGGGAAGGCTTTTGAGCCAGAGACTAAGACAAGGACAGTCTGATATAAAACCTACGACCCGAGGACCTCGATGCCACCGTCCCAGCTTGCTAGGCCATGGCAAACGAACCAAGGGTTTAAAGGGTGGGGCCAGTACTGTGCACACTGCACTCCACCAAAAAGCTCCACCGCGCAGGCTTTAGGAAACGCCCACGGACTATGACACTGAACTTTCCAAGTCCTGTAGCAATGGGCAAGGGGCAAAACGGCAGGTGAAAGATGTCACTGGAAGCCGCAGTCTCAAACCTGCATGCAGGCGGTTCAGGATATTGGTCGCCTGATGTTGACCTGGGGATGACAACGTCACTCGGCACACCCTGCTCTAGGGACAGCACTGCTTGCTCCACACGGAGAGGGGCCTAGAAAAGGTGGCCTAACCAAAGCGCATCCCCTCGTAACCCCAGTTGGCTAGCCGCGGTCAACGGGCATCTTCTCATGCGGTCAGAAAACAAGAAAAAACAATGGATCCACTCTCATGACGACCACGACCGGACTCAACGTAGCCCATGCTGGAACATCCGAACCATGCTCGACACAGCAGACAGCGGACGCCCTGAACGTCGCTCCGCCCTCATTGCCCATGAATTGCGGAGGTTAAACATCGACATCGCCGCGCTCAGCGAAGTACGCCTTCCGGAGGAAGGCAGCCTCCAAGAACTTGGCGCTGGCTACACCCTCTACTGGTCAGGCAGGCCTGCATCAGAAAGACGGCTCTCAGGCGTGGGCTTCATGGTGAAGACCCCCATTGCGACTAAGTTGGAAAACCTACCAACGGGTCACTCCGACCGCATCATGTCCATGCGCCTCCCACTGAGACACCAGCAATACGTCACCCTTCTCAGTGTGTACTCCCCAACCCTCCTGGCAGAGCCTGCAGAAAAAGACAAGTTCTACTCTGACCTGCGCAGCCTCCTGCAGAGCACCCCTGCAGATGACAAAGTCATCATCCTTGGCGACTTCAACGCCAGAGTGGGCCAAGACTCTGAAGCCTGGAAAGGAGTCCTCGGCAAGCATGGCGTTGGGAACTGCAATGACAATGGTCGCCTACTGTTGGAGCTCTGTGCAGAGCAGCAACTTGTCATCACCAAAACTACTTTCCAGCAAAAGGACAGTCGAAAGACCACCTGGATGCATCCTCGCTCCAAGCACTGGCACCTTATCGACTATGTCCTAGTGCGTCAGAGGGACCGCAGTGACGTCCTCCTCACCAGAGTGATGCCCAGCGCAGAGTGCCACACTGACCACCGCCTTGTTCGCTGCAAACTCAGGCTCCGCCTCAAGCTGAAACCCAAGAAAGGGGGTCCCCCCAAGAAAAGCTTGATGTTGCCAGCCTTCAGCGTGACGACAAGAAAGCTGCCCTTCAGGCCGATTTACAGCGCATGCTCAAAGACACAGTTGATCCAGCAGACTCCTCCCCTGAAACACTCTGGGAACAACTGAAAACTGCTATTGTAAAATCCTCTGTGGAAGTCTTGGGCTTTGCTAAAAAGAGGAACAAAGACTGGTTTGACGAAAACGATGTAGAGATCCAGGAACTTCTAGCAGAAAAAAGAGCCGCCCACCAGGCCCACCTAGCCCAGCCTTCCTGCCCTGTGAAGAAGTCTGCCTTCCGCCTCATCTGCAGCAGTCTCCAGCTCAAGCTTAGAGAGCTCCAGAACGAGTGGTGGTCCAGACTCGCACAGAGGACCCAGCTCTGCGCTGACAACGGTGACTACAGGGGCTTCTACGAAGCACTGAAAGCAGTGTATGGCCCTAGGCACCTGGTACAAAGTCCCCTGCGAAGCGCTGATGGACAGGCACTCCTCACAGATAATACCTCCATCTTGAACCGCTGGTCGGAATACTTTCAGGACCTCTTCAGCGCTGAACGCACTGTTCAAGAAACAGTCATCCTCCAAATCCCACACCTTCCACTAAAGGTTGAATTGGACGAACCGCCCACCGCCGAAGAGACCCTCACAGCCATCCACCAGCTCAAGAGTGGCAAAGCAGCAGGCATTGACGGAATCCCGCCAGAGATCTGGAAACATGGAGGCCCAGCACTGCACAACAAGTTCCACCACCTCTTTCTCTGCTGCTGGGAAAAAGGAACACTACCAAAGGATCTCCGTGATGCAGTCATCATCACCCTGTACAAGAACAAAGGAGAGAAGTCTGCCTGCTCTAATTATCGTGGAATTACCCTGCTGTCCATTGCCGGGAAAATTCTCGCAAGGTTGCTTCTGAATCGGCTGGTACCTGCCATCACTGAAGACCACCTCCCAGAGGGCCAGTGTGGCTTCAGAGCCAACAGGAGTACCACCGACATGGTCTTTGTGCTGAGACAGCTTCAGGAGAAGTGCCGCGAGCAGAACAAAGGGCTGTACGTAACGTTTGTCGACCTAACAAAAGCGTTTGACACTGTGAGCAGGCAAGGTATGTGGCAGATCCTGGAGCGACTAGGTTGTCCCCCAAAGTTCCTCAACATGATCGTCCAGCTCCACGAGGACCAGCAAGGCCAGGTCAGACTAAACAGTGACCTCTCAGAACCATTCCCCATTCGCAACGGCGTGAAGCAAGGCTGCGTGCTGGCATCGACCCTCTTCACCATCTTCTTCAGCATGATGTTGAAGCAGGCCACAGTGGACCTCGACGATGACGACGCAGTGTACATCAGGTATCGTCTCAATGCAGCCTGTTCAACCTCAGACGACTGCAGGCCCACACAAAAACCCTAGACCAACTGATTCGTGAGCTGCTCTTCGCTGATGACGCTGCCCTCGTTGCACACACAGAGAGAGCCTTGCAGCGCATTACGTCCTGCTTCACAGATGCTGCCCAGCTCTATGGACTTGAGGTCAGTCTGAAAAAGACAGAGGTCCTTCATCAGCCGGCACCCAAGGAAGAGCATCGCCCTCCCCACATCACCATCGGCGAGTCCGAACTGAAGTCTGTACACCAGTTTACCTACCTTGGCTGCATCATCACGTCAGACGCCAAGCTGGACAAGGAGCTGGACAACAGGCTGGCAAAAGCGAACAGTGCTTTCGGGCGACTATTCAAGCGGGTGTGGCACAATCAACAGCTGAAAAAAGGCACCAAGATCAGCGTGTACAGAGCTGTCGTCCTCACCACCCTGCTGTACGGTTCCGAGTCCTGGGCCCTCTACCGCAGCCAACTACGACTCCTCGAACGCTTTCACCAGCGCTGCCTGCGTACCATCCTCAGCATTCACTGGAGTGACTATGTCACCAACGTCAAGGTCCTTGAACAGGCGGAAACTGTGAGCATCGAGGCTTTGCTGCTGCGGACACAGCTTCGCTGGGCGGGGCACGTCTCCAGGATGGAGGATCATCGCCTACCCGAGATCACTCTGTTCGGTGAGCTCACCACTGGACACCGAGACAGAGGGGCACCAAAGAAGAGATACAAAGACGGTCTCAAGAAGTCACTTAGTGCCTGCCAAATCGACCACCGCCAGTGGTCTTCGCTTGCTGCGGACCGTGACACCTGGCGCTCCACCATTCACAAGGCAGCCGTCTCCTTTGAGGACTCTCGCAGAGCTAACCTTAAGGACAAGCGGCTCAGAAGAAAAAACAGAGTTGTCGTAACTCAGAACCCTGACCAGACCTTCCCCTGCAGCCACTGCGGTCGAACCTGCCTGTCCCGGATTGGCCTCCGCAGCCACGAAAATGCCTGCAGACGACGTGGGCAAGCCCTATAGAATCTTCGTTCGCGAAGTCAAGCCAAGAGAGAGAGAGAGAGTCTTGTTACCAACCATGTAGTCTTGTTGTCAACCATGTAGTCTTGTTATCAACCATGTAGTCTTGTTAGCAACCATGTAGTCTTGTTGTCAACCGTGTAGTCTTGTTGTCAACCGTGTAGTCTTGTTACCAACCATGTAGTCTTGTTGTCAACCATGTAGTCTTGTTGTCAACCATGTAGTCTTGTTGTCAACCATGTAGTCTTGTTATCAAGCCTTAAGTCCATAAGTCCGGGTACCAAAGTGACTCACAGTCTGATCGCACTTGCCCTCTCAGTTGCTCTGGGCTTAATGATGAAATGCACTTTTGGGTTCACTGTACATCTCTGGAGGATCTCAGATGCAAATTTATACCTGTGACCTACCTTTCTAATATAACCTTTGGAAACCTAAATCTGTTATTTAATGACCCAGTGCCTGTACTTAGCCTATCTAGACACATCTATCATGGCTTAACCCTTTTCATTCTGATAAACACCTGCCTGAAATACATTTGACAGATATAGTTCAAGGGTGGTGCCAGAATTGACGTGTAGCCCGCTCAGAGATAACTCCACCCACTGACCCAGAGTTCGACCTTGACCCGCAGCTCCGACAATCACGCCACAGCAGAAAGCGAAAACGGCTGCATCCATGTGTGTAAAGTGCGCGATTGTCAGACATTCCTGACGATATTTCGGAGCAATACTTGCCATACCCTATCACCCTTAGGCAGAGACAACGTGCAGATTTGTTTAGCTGTGAGCAGTACATTCAAAGCGTCCGAATTTTGTGTGCTTCATCTGGCTTTGACGTGCACGGAACAATTTTCCGCAGTCAACTGAGCGGCCAAGTGACGGAAAGCCACACTCTGTGCACCTGTCCATTGACCCAACGAAGAAGATGGTTACGGATGCTTTCTGCACATGCAAAGCAGGGTATGTATCAATTCTACATTATGCATTAAAAGTATAGACTGTGCTTGTCATAGTTTTAGCCGTTGACAGTTTGTTATACTGTGAGATGCCGTGTGTTCCATTGACGAAGCAGAGTTTGTGTTATCGTTTGTGCAAGAATTTTGATAAAGCCTGCGAATGTACTAAAACTGAGCACAATGCTGCATATGGCATGGTTTGCTTACAAACTTCCTAAGCTTGTGTGTTGCCGTGCTTTAAGTTTTAGCTGTGTTTTTTTTTTCAGACTCGCTCATGTGCTTGCCATCCGACAGCAATGGGACAGACCCCATGAAAAAATTCCACTCCTGAGCCAGTTTCCATCATGATTCAGATTATTTCACGGAAACGTCAACAAGAAAAGGAAGCCCATCATTGCAATCTTTGATGACAACAGGTAAGTTTTACTTCAGTGTGCATATTCTGGTTGAAACTGTGTAATTTGAAGATACTGTTATTAGAATTGTATGTTCACACAATTGTGTATGTAAGCAATATACCTGTATGCATACTTGTGTACAGTTCGTGTGTGTGTGTGTTGTCCCTGTGCATTAGCACGGTGAACAGTGAGTGTGGAAAGTAAATCTGTATGCACATAAGTAATTTACACACACACTCTTTCTCTCTCTCTGTCTGCATGTGCAAAAATGACTGCTGATGACATGTAGAAGCTTTATTTATAACAGCACATTTAAAAGTATGGAAAACATGTCATCCTTGAACTGTCCCAATAGAGCACATTATGTTAGTCCTTGCAGTTGTAGGAGCTCTCCCCCACCTGGGTCTGCCCTGGGGGACTTGGGTGGGGTTAGGTACTTTTTAGTTCCCAGGGTCACCCTGGTCAGCCCCACAGGGTGGGTTTCCTTTCTATTCTGGGGCATATGTTTCTGTCTACCCTTCGTCCATTCACCTGTATTTGTCTTTTTAAAACTCTCCCAACTGTCTGCACTGCCTGTAGCTCTTGATATTGGATGTGTGTTGCTAAATGGTCTTAGCTTTATTTAGGCCCCATGTTGTAGGTTTATTTAAAGTATTTGACTGGCCGGCGACATACATTCAATTTTCTGTTTAGTTTATGACATAAATATAACTAAATGTGGATATGCAGTTGTCAGAGCAGTTATTGAGATAAATGCTCAGACAACTGCATATCCACATTTAGTTGTCTCAAAGTTTAATGCTATGTAAACATGGGCCAAAGGGGGCGTGAGAGGTCAGTGGGTTAAAATGATTATCTAAATTCTGCTCAAAATCCTGCAGGCATATATGGCTTGGCTGGCACACAGCTGTTCAAGTTTCTGCACATGAGCGCGAGTTGCCTCAAGCTGCACCCTGAGATGCTTCTTCTCCGCAACTAGAAGGATCAAATCTGAAACAAATGAAATCAGTATGGCAATGTAATGACACAGAAAGCAGTCGTCAACTGTGATATAAATACAGAATGTTCGATTTTATTTATTCTATGTTACAGGTACCACTTATGGAACAGGGGCTGTTGCCTTTGACTACATCACTTGATTGTGGAGATGTCATATTAAATCAGATTGAGCAGACCAGATTATCTTGTGGTGCTGAGGAACTTTAAATGTCTTCACTGCTTTTCTGTGTGCTAGTTAGAGACTCTGCATCTGTAGCTGCACTTGTACCGTTGACAACAACAGCAAAACCTTTGTTACAAACAGTGCCTGAATTGAACAGCATTTAAAACGAGAAAGGCAAAGCTAAAAGGGGGAGGACAAACTTGTTGCACAGACATGAATGACACTGTATTCTTCCTGGTCACACTTGGCATCTGTAGCTGCACTTGTACAGTGATAATATTATTAAAAATTCATTTTTCTCTAAAAGGTATTTTTTCGAAAAATACTTACCGATGACATGACTACATGGGATATCTACTTCTAGGCTCAATTTTAGCCTACTTGCCCGTTGTGTGCCCACACAACCCGAGAGGCCCTCGGGGAACCCCCAGAGGGGCCGAGAGTTATCTTCCCATACCTGCCTTACCAGATCCGGTCACGAGACCATTCAGTCTGATACTTCGCTCGAAAGCGGCAAGCGGGGCAGGAGGGAGGGTTATCCGAGTCATGTCATCGGTAAGTATTTTTCGAAAAAATACCTTTTAGAGAAAAATGAATTTATTTCCTCAAAAACATTACCGATGACATGACTACATGGGAGAATTGCGAAGAGGAGGCGGGTGCCGCCCACAACTCCCCCAACAGGACAACGCCGTCCACCCCGTGGCACACTCCCGACAATTTTAGCGAAGTGCATACCTACGGTGCCGGTGGCACCGGGAGGGAGTGTTGCGTCGCGGCGATGTCCCCCACCAGTGCGAGATTGTCTCGCTGGCTAGCCAGGTCCCGGAGGTAGAACGGGCAAGACCGACTCGGTGTTTCAGCCCACGGCTGCCACGATGTCCCTGACAGTGCCGTTTCGCTCAAACGCGACGCTCGTGGCCATAGCTCGTACCTCGTGTGCGAGAATGTGCAGCCTCTTAGCTCCCTCAGGGGCTATCTCTTGATTAGCGGAGCGTATGACCCAGCGGAGCCAGGAAGAGATCATCTGGACTATAATGTCACGCTGTTTGGGTCTTAGAGGTAGGAAGAGGCGCGACCGCCCCCTGCGGACGAGCTTAGATCGCCGCAGATAGATTTGAAGGGCGCGCACGGGATCCTGTAGCCTGGTCTCCTGGGACCGGGGTCAGTCTCTCAGCGGCCTAATGGTGATCCCTTGAGGCGGAGTTAAAGGAGACCTGTTATTGCCAGAAAGGCCGGGTCCGTGAGCAGCCGGACGGAGCCGTCTGTTCGGAACTGCAGACCGGCAGGGCGCGCTGAAGGCGCCTGTAGCTCGCTCCCGCGCGAAGCGGTAGCAAGTGCCAGCAGGAAGCAAGTCGTGCGTGCCAAGTCCGCAAGCTGGGCTAAAGGTAATGGTACGAAGCGGGCGGAGTTCAACCACGTGAGCACCCAGGGTAGGTCCCAGCGAGGAAGGAACGAGCGGAGTGTCGGGCGCTGGATGCCGAAGCGTCCCATAAGGTCGGCTAGGTCCTTGCAGGCGCCCGGATCGGGTCGTCCCAGGTGACGATAGGTGTCCGCAATCATGGACAAGTAACCGCGTACCGTGATGAGGGCTAGGCCTTGGTCTCGGAAGAGCCAGAGAAGAAGTCCGCCAGCGGAGGATGCGTCAGATCCGTGGGCTTAAGGCCATGATCGGTGCACCAGGAACAGAGGACTCGCCATTTCCCTCGTAGACTCGAAGGGTCGACAGTCTCCGGGCCGCAGCGATCGCCTCCATTGCTGCACCTGAGTAGACTCTAGCTCCGAGAGCTTGCCACACAACCTCCAGGCGTGAAGGAGGAGACACTCCGGGCAGGGGTGGAACAGCGGCTGGCGCGGTTGCTTGAGCATGGCCCGCGGGGTGGGCAGCAGCAGGGGCGGGTCTGTGGCGAGGCTGAGCGGGTCGGTAGTCCAGGAGCGGTTCCAGACGAACGGCGCGACCAACAGGAGTAATGCCGAACAGCCCCAAGTTAGAGGAGGACTTAGGGAACCAAGACGGTAGGGGGACAGGTATAGGCCACAAGTCCGTCCCCGGGAATGGAGAGCGCATCGACAGCCTAGGCAAGGTGGTCGGGAAGCGGGGAGACGAAGAGGGGGAGCTGGTGGTTCCACCTCGTGGCGACCAAGTCGACCTGGGGAGTCACCAGCGGGCGCAGATCATCCGAAAGATGTCCTGTCGCAGGGTCCATTCCGTGTGTAGGAGTTGGTCGCGGCGAGACCAAGAGTCGGCCAGGACATTCAGGTATCCGGGAACGTGCCGGGCTTGAAGGATACTGCTCCGGTCCTCGCACCAACACATCTTCCTGTAGAGGAGCATACACAGGTTAGGGGAGCGTGTGCCACCTTGCTTCTGGATGTAAGCGACCACCGTCGTGTCGTCCGAAAGCACGAGAAGCTCCTGGTGTCCGAGGAGGTACTCCCCAGCCTGAAGGGCTCGCCAGACGGCCTGCATCTCCAGCTAGTTGATGTGGGTGTGCGCCAAGTGTGAGGGCCAGGAGCCCGCCGTCGCGAGGAACCGGGCAGGAGGTGGGCCCCCCACCCCGAAGGCTGGCATCGACGCAAGGAGAGACCTGTGGCGGGGGGGGGAGGCTAAGGTAACTCCCGACGCTAGCCACGTAGGGTCGGTCCACCGACGAAGGTGCAGGCGGAGCATCTGGGACACTGGGACCGCGGTCATCAAGTCTCCAGAAGACGTGAGCCAATGGAGAAGAAGATGCAGTTGAATTGGCCGGGAGTAGAGACGCCCTAGCGGGATAAGATCCGCTGCGGCGGTTATGACACCGAGCAACTGAAGCCAGACTCTGGCGGGGGCTGCATCCTCCCGAGCTAACTGGTCGGCTAGAGCCGCCATCTTCTTGATCCGGGGCGCCGGAAGGCGTACCGTGTTGAGGTTGGTAGCTTATTCCATACCCAGATGCCCAAACCGGCGGGAGGGAGAGAGATCCGACTTGCCGTCGTCTACTAGGAAGCCCAGGTGTGCCAGGAGGTGCAGGAGAGCATCTCTGTTCGTGGCTAGCGCAGTCTCCGAATGGGTGCGCAACCGGAGGACGTCCAGGTAGTTCGACGTGGACTGGAGGAGGACTGTCGGGCTAAGGCGACTAAGGCGTCCATCAGCCGAGTGAAGACCCAGGGGCGGAGGTTGAGTCCGAACGGCAATCCTACCGAAGGCGCTCAAGCGGTGCGCATCAGTGTCCTGAACTGAAAGTGGAATGGCAGGAGTCGGGGGCGCGACCGAGTCGCGCAAGCTAGGGCTGACGTCTCTGCTGGCCAGACTCAGTGAGTAGGGCGCTACGCCGGCGTACAGATCCTCCGGAAGGATCAGCGGGCTTAACAGGGAGAGACGGGAGAGGAAGGCCAGTCACGTGGGACGGCACATGGCGGACTGCTGCAGGCCGGGCTCAGTGAGGCGGGCGCTGTGCCGGCAAACAGACCCTCCGGAAGGGTCAGCGGGCGTGGCAGCAGTGGCAGTCCTCTGATCAGCCATCAAGTGACCTGAAAGTGGAACGGAGGGAGTTGGAGCGCGACCGTGTCGCGCAAGCTAAGGCAGAAGCCTCTCTTGGCCAGACTCCGAGAGCAGGGCGCTATGCCGGCGTTCAGATCCTCCGGGGGAAGCGGCGACGATCCCGGCGAGGTGAATGATCCCTCCAGCGACGCTCGAGGGGCGAGCGTGAGTGTCTCGAACTGACGGTGGAACGGGATGAGTCGGGGGCGCGACCGTGTCGCGCAGGTTGAGGCTGACGTCTCTCCTGGCCGGACTCGGTGAGAAGGGCTCTATGCCGGCGTGTAGATCCTCCGGAAGGATCAGCGGGCTTCTCGGGGAGAGAGAGAGGATGAAGGCCAGTCAACGTGGGACGGCTCATGGCGGACTGCTGCAGGCCGGGCTCAGTGAGGCGGGCGCTGTGCCGGTAAACAGACCCTCCGGAAGGGTCAGCGGGCGTGGCAGCAGTGGCGATCCTCTGGTCAGCGCACAACGCCGGGTCCCGACGAGCAGACCGTTCCGAGGGGCCGATGCGAGGAAGGGCGGTCGTTACCGAAGGGGCGGCGGAAGTGTCCACAGGATCCGGACGAGAGATAGTAGACGGAGGTCGCTCTCGCCGATAAAACTCCAGAGGTCCGACGAAACGTCTCCGGCCAAGTCGCACAGACATCACGAGGAACGAACCGCCGACCCCGTAGACTGAGTCGCCGAACAGCAAGGGTCCACCCAAGGGGGCACGGTGAAGTTGCGCTCGCAGGTCCGGCGGCAACGTACTGCAGGGGCGGAGCAGGGCATCTCGACGCATGAGGTCGCAGTTGGCCGCAACCACCATCGCGTTGACCGAGGAATAGTAGGCGGCGCAATTGGCGATCTCCGCGAGGACCAGCAGGTCTCCTAGGAGGGGAGAGATGGAAGGATGCCAGGATACCTCCACCCGACGAACCAAGGATTGAGTGAGGAGCTCCATAATACCCGAGCAGGCGAAGGTGTTACGGACCAAGGTCGCTGTCTTGTCCAGGCCCCGCATCGGGGACCGCCGCAGCAGAGTCAGACCGCCGGCTAGGGACACCGCCGAAGGGTCCAGCGTAGGCAGAGGGATGGAGAAGGCCTGGGAGAGTCCAGCATACCAGTCCCGCCGAAACAAGATGTCTAAATCCGCGGGCCAGCGACGGTCGGAGAAGAAGACCGGCTCCTGGGACGTGGCCAGCTGTAGGTGCGACGAAAGGATGTCTCGAAGACCCTTAAAGCCGGGCGGTTGGGGAAGCGACCTAAACTTCTTGACCTGCCTCTCCGTGTCAACGAAGGCGGCGACCTTCCTCTTCAGCTCCGGGGAAGCTGCCGCGTGCGAGGTCGAGCGATCCTCGTCCAACAGAGCCGAGACTGAGACTTCGGGTAGCAGGCTGAGCGCATCGTCCTGCAGGGGGCGTCGAGAATCCCGCTGACGGTGCTCGCAAAGCGAGCGAGAGCGCGGGCGTCTGGAGGAGGAACGGTGAGGATCAGGGTCGCAGCTGCGTCGCGACGGACGGTGCTGACGTCTCTCCGGGCCCTACTCCGGAAGTAGGCCACTATGCCGGCATGGCGATCCTCCGGAAGGATCAGCGGGCTTGGTGCGGGGAGAGTGGAGAGGACGGCTCGTCAACGACGGACGGCTCAAGGCCGACTGCTGCTGGTCACTCTCAGTGAGACGTGCGCTAAGCCGGCAAACAGACCCTCCGGAAGGGTCAGCGGGCGTGGCAGCAGTGGCGGTCCTGTGGACAGAACAAACCGCGAACCCCGAAGCGGGGACCGTTCCGTGCGGGAGTGGCCGAGGAAACAGCCAGGGCGGCCAACGTGTCAAAGGGCGCTGAACGCTCGTAAGCCGGGCGGGCACGCTCTCGGCGGTAAAAGGACCAAGGTCCGCCCACATAACCTCAGGCCAGGCCGCACACCGCTTACACTCTGGTATCAGAGTCAGTCCACCCAATCAATTTCAAATACAACGATTTTGAACTTCCAAAATTACAGCAGCTCGCTTGAGCTTGCCCTTAGCACCACGTGAAAGTTCTGTGTTTACGTTCCGTGTGTGAGTGAATGCGCGTAACTCGCGTGAGCGCGCTTGTTGGGCCCAGTTCGGGGCAGCGCTTTGAGCCGATTTTCAATTGGGAAAAAGCGCCTATTTAACGTGCTTATTATTATTATCATCATTATTATTACACCTGCGGTCCGAGGAACCACCGAACGCGGTAGGGAGACCGCGTGAGTGTCCGTCGGCCAGTTAAGTCATCGCACCGGGAGCACAACGACATTAACGAAGCGTAGGCGGGCTCCCGGTGAAACGTAATGGGGCACTCTCGGAGGGCTAACGGGGCTTTAAACGGGCTAACCACACGGAGCCCAAGGCCCACGTGCAAAACGGGCGCGACACGGCAACAGCCGACCGTGAGCTAATCAGGCACTACGCACTGAAACGAACCCCAAAGCAAAAGCAGGGAAGCACCCACAGGCAGCCGGCTCTCAGCCCGAGGGCCGGCCGAGGGAACTACCGCTACCTTACCTCTGCAACGAAGGGAAGGGGGGGAAGGGCAGTCAAACCGCCGTCCACAGAAGCAGAAGAATCCCCGCAAGTGGCCCAACGAAGCAGGAAGAGAAGGCCAGATAGAAGGCAGGGTAGAAGCGGGCGCAGAGCACACGAAGTCGGCAACCAGCGTCGGTAGGCAGAAGACCGGTCGAGGCAGCGAGAGCGCGGGCCAGACACGTCTTCTCTCCACGAGCGAAGTAGAAAGACTGAATGGTCTCGTGACCGGATCTGGTAAGGCAGGTATGGGAAGATAACTCTCGGCCCCTCTGGGGGTTCCCCGAGGGCCTCTCGGGTTGTGTGGGCACACAACGGGCAAGTAGGCTAAAATTGAGCCTAGAAGTAGATATCCCATGTAGTCATGTCATCGGTAATGTTTTTGAGGAAATAAATGTATTAGTTAAATGATTTTTGAAAATTCTTTTTTTAATACATAATTTTCATATTGTATGTACACCCTTTGTCAAAGTTTACATCAACAAACATGAAGTTAATTATAAATATGTAGTAAATCACATTGTGTTTGTTGCTGTAAACTCAAAGGGTGTTGCCACCATAGGAGCTTGTTTCGTGGCATCTTACATACTTGTGTGCAGCCACGTCTTTTGCCAAAATAAACAGATTGTTTGCATCCTGGAAACTGCTAGCTGTTTGTGTTCCTGTAGTGTGTGCATGTGTAAAATGTATATTTTTGTGTACGAGAGAGTGTGCTAGTGTGTATGAAAGAGTGTGTGAAGGAACCGTGAGTATGCTTAGACATAAAGAGATTGTGAAATGCAAATCGGTGCATACCTTGGAGCAACCAGTGTTTTGCGTGAACATTTTTGATGCAGCTCTGTCGACAGTCGCTTTTTGGGAGGTGGTCGCTGGTGTGTGTGCCTTGTCCCACTGCTGGGCAAAGCAGGGCATGCTGGCAGCGGGTCTGGAAACGCTTCTGACGGTTCGCCATTGACAAAATGCTGTAAATAAAATTAATCCATATCGTACCCAGGCTAAAAGCTTCAAATTTGTACACTGCCATATGCAAGCTACATTGAGCACTTACAGATAAAGATGACTAGGGTGGTGCCAGAATAGCTTGGCGCCTAGAGGCGCCAAGCTATTCTGGCACTACCCTTGCACTATATTAGACTTATTTCACACACTGGTTGTATTCCAAATGATGAGGGTTAAGAAACATTCAACAGAGCTATCTCTCGCACTCGTACACTGTGCTTTCACCATAGTAGCTACTGAGAAACGCCGGACTTGCTGTATGAGTGATCTTACCACCTTCGGCCTTCACAACAGATATTTACATGGGCAAACTGACATTACCCGTTTCATTTTTATAATGAACAAATTCAGGAGAAATGAATATGAACTGACCTTTGTGCAAACGAAGAGATGTCAGTTTCCATCCCGGTACTTGACGTTCGCTGACTACAGGCTGCTCGACTCATGTGTGTGCGGTCTACAGACTACACAATTTGATACATCGCATGCAATTGCATGGCTACGACGGGGTTTTGGGAATGGTATGAACCTTACACCACATTCTAGACGCTCAGGATATATGAAATCGCTGTTGCAAAGACCCCCACGCACACGTTTTCGCCATTTCTTTTCTCTCTCCGTTAACTTCCTCACCAGCCTCAATGTCGGACCAACATAGCCGAATTCTTGCATCATGCGGGTGTGTCTCATTCGCGCATTTTGATTGGTTAGCGCTGTCAGTCAGGAACCGGCTACACGTCAATAGCTTGGTGCCTTCTGGTACCACCCTTGAACTAAATGGTTGATCTGTCTTGTAATCTGTAATGTAGCCTTCATAGGACCATAGGCAAATTTATAAAAAAATAAGCCTCAGGTTGTAATGGGTTAGAAAAAACAAACATAATGAATGTTTCATTTCATTCTGTTGTTATGCTGCAACACAGCCTCT
>BTPG01000006.1:95250471-95452971 GCA_036245525.1 Semisulcospira habei
TTGGCCCAAGGATACTTTGTGGCAAAACCTTTCTAAATATACTAATTTGAGTGACCTTGCACAAAGGGCAAGGGGATCAGGGAGTATGTGAACTATAGCTGTATTTTGAAATAATTTATTTGTCCTCAAATGCTATTGACAACTTCAAATCCAAATGTGGTACAAAGATATACCGGATGTGAAGACCTTTCTTTGCATACTTATTTTGTTGATCTCTTGCAAAAGTAAAGGGTCACAAGAGGTCGGCAAATGTGTGTAAAATGCCAATTTGTGATAGAATTGTAGTTAACAGTATTGCAAACGTTTTCAATCAAAATTTGCATACATGTAGCTGATGATGATAATACTTTCCCATGTTTATTACTTTAGTCAACTCATCACAAAGGTCACGGGGCACGAGGTTCGACAGATGTGTGAAAACCGATTACATTTTGAGAAAACATGGATTTTGGTGGTGCATAAGCCATCCCTTCACTTACTGTCACAAAGGTCGCACATGTAGATGGATACATGTCAGCCATAAGGGCTTTGCCTTTATTGTTACACTCAGTACTTGGTGCATAAGCCATCCCTTCACTTATTGTCACAAAGGTCGCACATGTAGATGGATACATGTCAGCCATAAGGGCTTTGCCTTTATTGTTACACTCAGTACTTGCAGGACTTTGGAGTCAGAACGTGTGTGTGAAAAGCATGTTTCTGCTTGTATATCACCACTCATGGTTTAACATACACATAATGTCCCCACTGGCCGCCACCAAGAAGGCCTGCACACCGTTTGAACACAATCGGCGCGAACAGATCACCAGTGCCAGAACTCGCAGAAAGATGGCATCGACTCTCCCCACAGCTACGTTCCAGTGCCCCCATTGCCCTCACAGGTGTGGCTCCAGGATTGGCTTGGCCAGCCACACCCGCAAATAGCAGTCATGCACAATGACGACATCATCAGTTTCAATGGTCTACCCATGATCGAATGTCCCCACCAGGGATTATTAGTCGCATTGTATTGTACAGGAAACGTCAATGCATTAACTACAAATTTTTAATGTAATTGAATATTGTATGATAAAACATATTAGTTAATTTACATACGTAATATGACATTACAGCACAATATCAAACTATATGTACCATGTCTGCACTTTCTTAAATTCTGTTATTGTGATTTTTGCACTTGGTTCTTTCTTCATCTACATGTTTTTGTCATACAGTTATATATATTGGTCATACAGTGACACACAAACAGATGTCAGACTTTATTATCCTATTTTTGTCCTTCACGTATTGCAGGGATTACAGCCTACGGACTGCTAACC
The DNA here is from genome assembly GCA_036245525.1 of Semisulcospira habei. Lineage (NCBI taxonomy): Eukaryota > Metazoa > Mollusca > Gastropoda > Semisulcospiridae > Semisulcospira > Semisulcospira habei. The sequence goes on from BTPG01000006.1 coordinate 95,251,791, forward strand.
CAGAGGCGCTGTGGAGTTCTGGGAAGCTGCTTCAGATTTAGAGTGTCTTTCAATGATGTATGCAAAAAGGCATTATTGATAACTAGTCTTTTCTAAGCATAGTATGTTGTATGCCTTGAATAGCTTTTGGCACAATAAATAAGTTTCACAAAAATCATGAGAATTTAACTTTTACGGCCTGAGAAAGTATAGATGCCAATGATCACAAACTATAAGGATCAATGTCTTCCAGCATTGGGGATTTGTTTTAAAAAGTGCATTGGAATGAATCCTCGACCATCTTCAGCCATTCACTGAAAGAAAATGGTACATACATTGCAATAGGAGCAAAATGATATTGTGAACATTGTGTCATGTGAGCTTCACAGCATCATGCACATAATGACAACCGTGAAGCTTATGATATTCCTGCTATATTTTTTGCTCGAGCGCTAATAGTTCTGTTGATCTTCAGAAGGCTCACTAACGTACTTTCTTTATAATTATGTGAAAGAACGAAACGGACGAGGCAAAGTAAATATTACACGGGTATCACAGTGGTACATAACATGTGACATATAAGTCAATAATAATACATAGCTTTTCAATAGCCGCACTTACCCACACAAGCGTGCACACATGCGCATAACGCACAGAAGTGATACTGTACTAGGTACTGAGATGTGTTAGGGCCTGAGATCCCGGTCCCTATTGCTGCAGCAACAGGGTACCGAATCGCAGGCCATGGCACAAACAGCATACTGCTTGCATGCCGACAAAAGTGCATTAACCTACCCACACACATTATTTTGGTCTTGAAATTGTTCCTGTCGGTGCAGTCACCAGCGTTATGAACAGTACCAGCGGATGTGTGCACATGGGGGCCAATAACATTGGTGCCTACATATCTGCAAAAAATTATGAGCCAATGAAACGTAGAGATCCATACAGCAGCTGCGCAGGTTTTGAAATGTGCAAAAAAAAGTCCTATTTAAAATATATGGGTCTGTTTCCCTATAGCTGCGTGACAAATGAATGGTGCACTGTGCGACACAGCATCAACATAGCTGAGCAGCAGGCAGAAAATCACTTTGTGTGTTTCCATTTAGCGACATGACAGGCAGCATCACTTTTTAAGTTTTTTAGAATTGTTTCTGGTTGCTCGAGTTTTCTGTCAACAGAAAATTTCCATATTACGATGGACAATTGTTGAGAGGGTTGAACAAAACGGAAGGACGTCTGTTCCTGGGATGAAAAAATCTTGAGAAAAAACCCAAACTTATCCAAGCTGCATTTCAAGTACGACCAACTGTAGGATTCCTGGGATGGAATTGTGGGACACATGCGAAGCAAGAGTGAGTCTAGGTTCTGGGCCAGTGGTCATCTGTCCACTGTCTCTTGTCGGTCCGCCATCGTCCGTGGTAAACGGTAACATTGGCATTTTCTGCAAGACTAAGGCCACCTGGGATCAGGAAATAGGCCCTAAATAGCCTTATTTTGACAAAGTGCAATATTTGTTTCAAATACTATTCACAACTTCAAACCCACACGTGGTACAAAGGTACCTGATGGTAAGAACTTTATATGCATACATTTTTAATATGGCTGCCCCTCCAAGAAGTCAAGGGTCACAAGAGATCAGGAAATGGGTAAAAAATAGCAATTGTTTTTGGACAAAAGATGTTTGTCCTCAAATACGATTTTAAACTTCAAACCCACACTTGGTAAAAAGATATCTGTATGACCTATCTATGCATATTTGGATGATCCCTCGGAAAAGTCCAGGGTCACAGGAGGTTGGCAAATGTGTGTAAAATGCCAATTTGTGCATATAATGGTAGTTATCATCGACATTTTTGCAAACATTTTCTGGCACAAAGGTAGGCTGATCATAATACCTTCATATGCATACTAATTTAGTCGACTCATCACAATGGTCAAAGGCATGGGTTTGAACGATGTGTGATAAATGCTTACATTTTAAGAAAACATGGATTTTGCTGGTGCAGCAGGCAGCCCTTATTGTCACAACAGTCACAGATATGTTGATTGGTCGTACGTGAGCCATAACAGCTTTATCCTTGTTTTGTTATGCTGTCTGTCCCGATGACAGATAGTTATCACGTAGAAAGCATGTTGCTCAAAGTCATGCTCCCTTCACAGCAGAATCACTTAATGAGGTGATAAGTGTCAAACTGCTGTCACGCGTCGCACAATTAGAAACACTCATGTTGTATTGCTATTATGTTCTTGACTTGGATCAGTTACCTCATTGGGGAGGGGAGGAGGAGGGTGCCAGCTTCATGTCTTGGACCCACAACCTGACACAAAAGGCCTTGCGACACCAGACCTTGCATGGGGGGGGGGGGGGCTGGAAGATTGCACACTGGCACACACAGATCAAATGGCACTAGCTATATCCCCATACATGGCGTGTCTTGCAAAACAACTAACAAAAATAACAAGAACAGCAAAGCCCTTTAGTCGCATGTGCGTGACCAGTCCACACAATCAGATATTTGAAATCTTGACCTTTCAAGTGTTTAAATTTTTAAAAATAAGTAAGGGGTTGCTTTGGCATCATCAAAGTCTCAGAATTTGTGCGTTTGCCACATGTTTAACAATCGCCCTTGACCATGTGAGTAGTGAGAAGTAGTCTGTATAAAAAAGTCCCATTACTAACCTTTCTGCCCATTTTGGTTGTAAACGTTTGCAAAAAAAAAAAAAAGGACATAATAACAGCTATCACTCTACAAAACACCTTTTTTTTTTTTAACACTTATTGTTCATGTGTGACCTTTGACATATCAGAGGCATCACGAAACATAGTATGCATAAAAAGGTGTTAATCATCAGGCATCTTGGAATCAAGTTTGTAAATATGATTTTTGAAAAAAAGGTCCTAAATGGCTGTGACCTATTTCCTAATATCTTGACCTTTTCAAAAGGTCATCCAAATTGATATACAAAGTTCTAACCATTGGTTTCATTATACAGTCTACTGAGCTTACAACACGGTCAGATATAACAAAAGCAGATATAGCAGCAATTTTTTAAAGGTCAAAGCAGACGTTCAATGTAAATTTGTTTATAAAAAACAACGGATATAACGTTACAAAAACAATTGCTGGTTATAACATGAGTTTACTGTACGTCTGGGTTTGATGTTGTGAATAGTATTTGATAAATATGAATGTTCTCAAAATGCAGCTACTTTTAACTTATTTTCTTATTCCCTTTGACTTTCAGGTACGTCACTGCAAATGCCATGTTATGAAAGGTCTTGCCAAAAGGTATCCCTGTGGCTTCTCTGAGAAAATGCCAACTGTAAAGTTACCATGGACAGACGACCACTTACTTATCCGATCTGAGCCAAAAATGACAGAATTGTTAAGTCGTATTTGACACATTTTCAGCAGGGATTGATTCTCTAGGTCTCTTCCGGTCAGATGCACTATTTTTGCAGTCTAGGTTATGCTTTCGTGTAACTGGAAAGACAGTTTGACATGCCAGGAGGTGGCATGGCAGAGGTGTAATCACATCAATGCATTCATCCGGGTGGCGTGGACATAGTGGATGAGCTGTTTCTGGCAGCCAACGGCTAGAGGACGGAGGAGATCAGGTTGGATCCAACGGCCAATGTGGGGGAGTAAACCCTTCAAATCAGGAGTGGAGCCCCGAAGGCAGACAGCTGCCTGTATTCACGCACTGTTCTGGCAGCTCCTGCAGCCAAACTGATGCCAAACGTACTGCTTTGCATTCCTTTGGATACATCAGCGAGGCCGAGGGGGGGATCTTGACGACTGGGCATCCCAGGATCTCCATACACTTCACCCAGGCTTGCGCACTGGAGAGGTCACTCCAGTGACTGACCCAGCAAGCGCATACTCCATTGTCTTCCGAGACAGGATGCCGATACATCTCATGTTTAAAATCACCTTTGTAGTGGACAAAAGAAATTAAGCCCCAATTGTCATAATAATAGAAATGATGTGAATATGCACACAGCCACCAGTACTGTGCACAGTACCCGTGGCCGCACAGTACTGGAGATTGCATGTACAGGGAGGCCAATAATATCAGTACATTCATATTCTACCATAATTATTTACAGAAATTGTGACGTTTCAATAAGACTGCACAACAAAATAAGAGGACTTTCTATAGCAATTGACACATGGAGTCAACAATTATGTTTTACATAATATTAACACATGATGTCATGTTTCTGTACAAACTGCACAACAGTCAAACATTAGCGTTTAGGGCTTAATGTCTTGTCCACCATGAAGATGATGTCAAAGATGAGGCAGCGAATAAATGCACCTGGATGTACTAAACGGGTGAAATGTACAAGTGACAGAATGTACATGACATGTAATGTTCTGTGGCCCTAAGCTTCCTGTGCGTTCCCATCACTGATGACAGTCTCATTTAAATTTACATTAGTTGTGCCAGGGGCGGGAGCATCCAAGTGTTGGACACTGTTGTGCCATATTACAATGAACACCAGTGCTTGATGACTTGGACATCTGCACACACACACACAAATTCAATGTGCATCCAACTACAGGAATGATGCAACATTAAAACGAACACGAAAGGCAAAGCCCTTATGGCTCACGTGTATGACCAATGCACATATGCATAACCCAGGCATGGGAATTGTCCTTGGATCCGCGGAAAATAATTGTACATTCCTCGGGGTGGGGGGGGGGGGGGGGTGGGGGAAGAAAAACCCTCGGATTTTATTTCTGTTGCCGCCAGCTATTAGTAAAGCAGACAAGACTTGGGCATGGGAATTGTGCTGCACAGTAAATCTAGGCGGGCAGACGCGCACCGTGTTTGATTATTCGGCCAGAGCAAGGCGTCGCCCCTCCCCCCCCCCCCCCCCCCCCCCCCCCCCCCCCCCCCCCCGTTTGACTTTTAGGCCCCTGGAAGCAAGGTCTAGTGTCTACCCCCTTCCCCGGTTGTTTAATTCTTCAGCCAAGGTCTAGCATCTTACCCCCCCCCCCCCTCCCAACCCCCCTTTTATGTTTTTGGCCCCTGGAAGCAAGATCTAGCGTCGTGGAGGCCGTGTGTATCACGCTGAAGGTCCCGGACCCCCTAGTTTCAGCTGAATTTTGCTTGGGCAATTCCCATGCCTGATGACCTTTGTGACAATAAGTAAAGGATTGGCTTCAGCATCAGCAAAATCTATGTTTTCTCAAATTTTAAGCATTTATCACACATCTGTCAAACCCCTGTGACCCTTGACCTGCGCGATGAGTCAAATGAATTAGTATGCAAAGGAAGGTCTTATCATCAGCGACCTTTGTGCCCGAAAAAGTTTGCAAAAATGTGGCTAATAACTAAATTTCTATGCAAAAATTGGCATTTTACACACATTTGCCAACCTCTTGTGACCCTTGACCTGTCTGAGGGATCATCAAAATTTGTATGCATAGAGAAGTCTTATCTTTGTACGAAGTTTGCGTTTGAAGTTATGAATAGTATTTGAGAAAATAAAAATTTGTCGAAATAGATATTTTTCAAATGTTCCCTGATCTTTTGTTACCCTTGACCTTTGCGAGAGGTCACTCATATTGGTATGTTTAGAAAGGTCTTGCCATAAAGTATCCTTGGACACAGTTTGAAGACTGGCTTGATCAGTCTCAGAGAATATGCCCATGTTAAAGTTTACCCCCCACCCCCTACCCGGGTCTGCCCTGGGGGACTTGGGTGGGGTTAACTACTTTTTAGTTCACAGGGTCACCCTGGTCAGCCCCACAGGGTGGAATTTCCCCTCTATTTTGGGGCATGTGTTTCTGTCTACTCTTGGTCCATTCACCTGTAGCCCCACCCGGGTCTGCCCTGGGGGACTTGGGTGGGGTTAGGTACTTTTTAGTTCCCAGGGTCACCCTGGTCAGCCCCACAGGGTGAGTTTTTCTCTCTATTCTGGGGCAGGTGTTTCTGTCTACCCTTGGTCCATTCACCTGTATTTGCCTTTTTAAAACTCTCCCTACTGTCTGCACTGCCTGTAGCTCTTGATATTGGATGTGTGTTGCTAAATGGTCTTAGCTTTATTTAGGCCCCATGTGTTAGGTTTATTTAATGTATTTGACCGGCTGGCGACATACATTCAATGTTCTGTTTTTTTTTTTTTTTTTCACAAGCAGTGCAGGCACGTCCTGAGAAAGCCTTGTTGCTGTCGGGACGTTAAGCAATGTACAATCAATCAACCATTCACCTGTATTTGCCTTTTAAAAACTCTCCCTACAGTCTGCGCTGCCTTAGCTCTTGATATTGGATCTGTGTTGCGAAATGGTCTTAGCTTTATTTAGGCCCCATGTCGTAGGGTTATTTAATGTATTGGACCAGCTGGCGACATACATTCAATGTTCTGTTTAGTTGTATTTTTTTCACAAGCAGTGCAGGCACGTCCTGAGAAAGTCTTGTTGCTGTCGGGACGTTAAGCAATGTACAATCAATCAATCAACGTTTACCACGGACGACATATGAATGCCCACTGGCCCAAAACATAGACTCCACACTTTTGCTGCACAAGTGAGCATGCAAAACAAGGCAAAGTCCCTAAGGCTAAAGTGCATAACTGATCCACCAAATTATGTATAATCTGACCTTTGCGGCCTTGACCAGAAATGACAATGCACATGTTCAAGTGTCGTAAAGTAAAAAGCTGACTTTTGTACATAGGTAACTCACGTTTCACCAAAATGAACACATTTTTTGCACATCTGTCAACGCCTCATGACCCATGTTTTACAAGCATCAACCAATAAGACAAGTCAACCAGACGTAAATAATAATAAGAGAGGCAAAGCCCGTATGGCTCACATGTATCGACCGATCCACACGTCTGACAATAAAAGTTTCTTCTCAAATTATGGCTATTTTTTTACTTATTTCCTGAGCTCTTGTGACCCTTCACCATTCCAAGAGGTCATCCAAATTAGTATGTGTAGATAGATCTTACCATCAGATATATCTGTAGCACGTTTTGGTTTAAAGTTGTAAATAGTATTTGAGAAAAAATATATTTTGTAAAAATATGGTCATGTTGGACCTATTTCTTGAGCTCTTGTGACCCTTGACCGTTTCAAGGGATCAACCAAATTCGTGTGCGCATAAAGGTCTTACGGTCAGGTATCTTTGTACCACTTTTGGGTTTGAAGCTGTGAATAGTATTTGAAAAAAAAAATTGATGTCCCAAAATAGCTATTTTGTATATATTTCCTGATCGCCTGTGACCTTGACCTTTGTGAGAGGTCACTGAATTTGGTATGTTTAGAAAGGTCTTGCCACAAAGTATCCTTGGGCCACATTTGCTGACTGTAGCCTGAATAGTCTTCGATAAAATGCCAACGTTAAGGTTTACTGCGGATGGACGACCACTGGCCCAGAACATACTCATTTTTGCTTCGCACGTATGCCCAAAATATGCATCTTTTGACGCAAACATATAAAAAATCCAGACAAACGTAGTAAATTAGTTTTTTTGAGGGAACGACTAAAGTGCAATATCACATTTGTTGGGTGTCCAGGCTTATTAATCCACTGTTAGCGTCTGAAGATGCATTTGTTCACCAACCTCTGATTTCCAGAATTCGTCTAATAGCAAAACACGAATGGCAAACCCTGTGACCTTGACCTTTGCAACAGGTCAATAAATAAGCAGTGTTTAGTGTTGTAACAGCAATACCGGGTTGGCTGTTGTACCTGTAAATTACATGTTTTCTTAAAATTTATGCATTTTTCATGCTTTTGTCAACCTCCCATGACCCTTGGGTTTTGCAATTACAGAACCAAATTACTATGCATATAATGGTCTTACTTATCATTGGCTACCCTTCTGCTAAACTGGGTTGAAAAGCATTGCAGAAATTTGATGAAAACCACAATTATTAAAACAAAAGTAATAACAAAGAACACTGGCAACCTCTTGTGAACCAAGGCCTTTCTCAGGGGTTGCCCCAATTAATTAACATGCATCCCTGTACATAAGTTGGGATGGATGGTGTAAACAGTATTTGAGAAGAAAAAAAAACTTTTTTGGGTCAAACAATACCTTTGTGACACTATTTGCTGATCTCTACCTTTCCAACGTGTCATCGAAATCAGTGTGCAATGAAAGATGGAATGTTCCACCAATGGAATGTTCACCATATTTCAAGGAGAAAAATCGACAGGGACAGAAAGAAAGTGGAAAGCGGTCCATGACCAGGACGGACACATCCTAAGACAAGAAGGGCACAGCCCTCATGGATTACGTGTATCAACCGATCCAAACCTGTCTGATACAAAACGTTTCTTGTCAAAATATGGCTATTTTTTTTTTACCTATTTCCTGAACTCTTGTGACCCTTCTCCCGAGGGGTCATCCAAATTAATATGCATCGATAGGTCTTACCACCAGGTATCTCTGTAGCAAGTTTGGGTTTGAAGTTGTTAATAGTATTTGAGAAAAAAACCATTGTCCAAGGGATCAACCAAATTAGTGTGCATATAAAGGTCTTACAATCAGGTATTTTTGTACCAGGTTTGGGTTTGCATTTGTCAATAGTATTTGAGAAAACATATAATGTCCCAAAATAGCTCATTTTGATATATTACCTGATCTCCTGTGACCATGACCTTTATAAGTGGTCACTGAAATTGGTATGTTTAGAAATGTCTTGCCACGAAGTACCCTTGGGCCAAGTTTGAAGACTGTAGCTTGAATAGTCTCATAGAAAATGCCAACGTTCAAGTTTACCATGGACGACGGATGACCACTGGCCCAGGACATAGACTCCCTTGTGCTTCACACGTCAGCCAAAAAAAGAACTTATCCCTGCACTTTTCAAGTCCACTATGGGTGTAAAGCGCCTGGGACAGATTTTTTTTGTTATGCTGTTCATCGTGATATAGACAGTTATAAATCCTGATGAAAAGCCTGCATGTGTTACCATCAGGTATCTTTGTACCAATTTGGGGACTCAATGTGCAAATAGTATTTGAGAAAGACATTGTCCAAATATGGCTTTTGTTTTACCTAGTTCCTGCTCCCCCGTGGACCTAAACGACAGCAGTGAAAGTGGTATGTTTAGAAAGTATTGCCCAAAAGTATCCTTGGGCCACGTTTAACGACTTGCTTGAACAGTCTCTGAGAAAATGTTAGTTTAAGAAGACGGACAGACAACCACTGGCCCAAAACATAGACACTTGTGCAATCGCATCTGAGCCCCCCCCCCCCCCCCCTCTCCCAATAGGTCTTGTCATCAGCAACTTTTGTGCAAAATTGTACAACTTAGTTTCCAGAAATAGTTATTTTGTACCCAGTTAGGCTTCTCTTTTACATAAACGCCGACCTCTTGCGGCCTTTAACCTTTCCAAGCAGTCATCAAATTAATAGGAATAGTAGGTGCTAGTCACTTACCTCGGGGGGTGGGGGGGGGGACTTTCATCATTACAAGACAAGAGTCCTCCGCACCACGTGACAGTCTTCCAGTAGCCGAAAAATGGCGGGGGATGGGGGGGGGGGGGGGGGGGGGGAATAACACCACGAAAAGAACAAGGACAGATCTAACCATCATGTATTTTGGGTGTGAGGTTGACAATAGTTATTCGGAATATATCTACATACCGCCTTTTGACAAAGTCGCTGCAACTGGTACATTTTTGTTTACACAGGTCCTGCCACAAAGTATCGTTGGGTGAATTATGCCACAAAGTATTGTTGCAGGCATGGGAATTGCCCAAGCAAAAAACATCTGAAAGGGGACCTTGAACCTGATACAAAAGGCGGCGTTTCACGCTAGATCTTGTTTCCGCGAGGGCCGAAAAATCAAACGGGGGGGGGAGGGAGGGGGGGGGGGGGGGGTAGACGGCGGACCTTCCTTACGTCTGGGCGCCGGAAAATCATCAAACAGTAGGGGTGGGGGGTGGGGGTAGGCGACAGCGGACATTGCTTACTTCTGAGCGCCGGAAAATCAAGCAGTGCGGGGGGGGGGGGGGGGGGGGGGGGGGCAGCGACGGACCTTGTTTCATTACTTCTTGGCGCCAACCTTGGGTCTGCCTGCCTAAGTTCTGAGTTTACTGCGCAGCGCACACTCGGGTCAGGCAGGCCACACAGCCTGCCGCGTCCGTGACCTGCCGCGGAATACAACCAGTGCTTTGCTTGTTTTGCTACCCACAATGGTTTTTCGCGGAAACGCCTTTTTTTCTTTTCGTGGACGATTTCGTTTTCTTGTGGAATTTCGCAGATTTTGAGGACAATCCCCATGCCTGTGTTGGGACAATTATGATGATTGTGGTTTCAGTAGTCTTGGAATAAATGTCAACATTACAGTTTACCATACAGAAAGTGTGTGTGTGTGTGTGTGTGGGGGGGGGGGGGGGGGGTGGGAGTGTAAGAATTCACTCACCCAACAAAAGACCTTCCAGTGTCTGTAAAATCTAACGGGAGGGGGAGGGGCGTTTAACACCCCAAAATGAGGCCCCACCCCACCCCCATTTGCCCCTCATAGGAAGGTGTAACCATGAGGTATTTTTGATGTGAGGTTTTTCACAATGTATCAAAATAGAGCCTTTTGAGAAATTCGCTGAAACTGGTCCATGTTTCTCTACACAGGTCCTACCACAAAGTATTGTTGGGTCAATTATAAAGCTTGTGGCTTTAATAGTATTCTCAGAAAAAAATGTCAACGTTACAGTTTACAATAGACGACAGCTGCTGGCCCAGCAATTAGACTTCCTTTTGCTATCACATGAGTCAACAACATTGGCCATCTGCATGTTTATAATATAACTGACACAGTTAACTAATATAAACACAGTTTCAAATAGTAGTAACATACCGTGACTCCACACTGATTTTAGGCTGAGCATGACGCCCCCTAGTCACAGGTGACAGCAGCTCCAGGGACCTGGCTATATAATCATCGACATCACCAAAGCTCTGAAAGCAAACATACGCTGCTATGTATTGTTTTATAACTGATAATAATAATCCTATAATGAAGCATTAGCACACAATAAAAAGTGACACAGTCCTCTAATATTTGGTTTAAACAGTGGATCACGCGATCTATTGCACTTTGCATCTATTGTTTACAGGGCTCTGTAAAAACAACATTGACAGATCTACCCTCTCTCCTCCATTCATCACCCACCATCACCATCCTCCTCCCTCTTGCCACTGTGTGTAAGCAGGGGTGGATCTGTGATAACGCCATAACAAAATCCTTTTTGGGGGAGTTTTGGACACCCCCCCCCCTCCCCCCGCGCCCACAGTCTAGGGAAAAAATATTTGCAATGCTATAACAAATTTCCCCCCCCCCCCCCTCCCCATGTCTGTGATAATTTGGTGAGTGGTGGGAGTCTTGACACACACACGCCTACATCCCCCCCCCCCCCCCCCCCACTCCAAGTTGTTTTATTTTTTGGTCACTGGAAGCAAGGTCAGGTTGAAGGTCCCAAACAAAACGTTGACGCCCACCCCCACCCCCCCACCCCCCATGAGCAATGTCCAACAGCAGTGCACATCAATACTGATGGGAGACTATAAATTACACTAATTACAGCCTCACCATGTTTATCACTTTAGTGTTACTATTTTAGCAAACCCACAGACACTAGCTGCATACAAATACACCAACATGTATCATGTACAATCACTGCATTAAATATACCAAAGTTAGCAATTGTGCAACAAACAAACTAACCGACTGCATTGTGGTGTGAGGGGCATCCACCAACTCTGGTTTGTGTACTTGTGACTGCACATCTTTCAATGGATCTGTTTCACCAATTTGCTGCATCTGTGATCTCAACCCACTGCAGTGCTGCATGAAAGTGAACAAGGTTCTGAAATGAAAAGAATAGGAGTATAAATCTGAGATAGCTACACTGGTATAATGTCAGATGCTGTATTGCTGATACTTTTATGCCTGACATGAAAATTCCGACCCATCAGACCCTGGCAGAAATGTTCTTTTTAAAAAGGTTAGTTATTGGGGTTTAACGCCAAGCAGGCGCCTAAGGCCATCTCACGGCTGTTTTTCAAACAGGTGGGCTGGGGAGGGGGGGGGGGGGGGAACACCCCTAGGATTAACCCCACCCTGGATGCACACCTGCATTGATGATTTAAAAGGCACTGTGTTGCTGGCCTTTGGATGATTAACTATTGGCTACATCAGTAAATGAAGCTCCAGCCATCCAGTTACCACATGTAATGCAGTATGTGACCTCTGCATTATCACCAGCATTGTCACACTTGTACAAAAACATACTGTAGTGCTCCTGCATTATTTTTTATAACCACAGGCATGCCCTCTATGCATGCTTTAACACTTAAAGTACACTGAGAATTACATTTTAGATTTTATCTGAATCAGTGAATGACCATGCATTGTTAATTGCAATAAGCGAGTATTAAAAAACAACAACTACCCAAAAGGGGGGTGGGGGTGGTCGTTAAAAGCAGGTACGATAGGCGTGTTTTGATACTTGACATGATTTGGTATGCAGTCGGTATACGTGCTAAAATTATCATCATACGGACAGGGGATACATTTCAGATACTAGGCAAACACAGTAAATAAGTTGCTGTGGTGAATGTACTACATCTATCTGCAGCGTGCTTATCGTGAGTAATACACATCAACGGAGTACATACTGAACACATTCTTCGATATCGTTATGTCTATCGTCCTCTGATTTGAAGTATCAAACGAACTAAGCGATTCCACCATGCGCCTGACATGTTCCGGATGTTTACGTACGGAACTGAGCACTTTTCTAGTCATGCGCAGAGATCTCTAACGGGACCCATCTCTAACCGTCAATATCGTCTGCTACTGTTCCCAATGTAAACATTCACTTTTACTCAGTTACTTTCAACTGTTTAGCGAAATTTTAAACAATCTGTATCACATACCTTCACCGACTCGATCTCGTCTGTCCGTGCGGCGCTTCATTTTTCAGTCGAATACTTCTTGTTCTTCCCGTCAAGTAGAACACCATCTGAGGCCGTTAACGGACAACCGGCTGAGAAGCACGTGTACAACACAAATCATTAGGTTTTTTTTCCTAAAGCAGACAAGCAAACAAGTTCTATGCACTTTGCAACTTCTCTTGTCAGTGTAGACTAGGACGGAGTCCGGTTCATGTGCAACTAAACACTATAACCGCAATGGCGTATCGGTGATGTGCCGCATCTGAGTAAAAGGAAAACAATGTCATTAGAAATATTTACATCGTTAGCAAGCACCTTGAGGACTGAGATAGTGACGGCTGACTGCACTGGATGGTCTCGTGAATAAAAGCACGAACAGGCAAACTTCGGTCAGCCATCTTTGAGGACAATCACTTTGAATCTACCCGTTGCAGCATTGGGGCTTCCTTTTCCTAAGATGGTTGCGCCCATGGCAGGGGCATCAAGCGATGTACCGTTTTGCAGGATGTGCAAGAAAGTTACTTCCCTTTGCAGCTTTTCATGCACATCAACGGCGATTTCTCCGCGTACAGACCCCGCATCGTAATTTCGGCTTCACCAAAAAGACTTTTCAAGACATAACGGAAACAAAATTTTAATAACTTTGGGCAAAAAAATTTGACGTTAGTCACACTTTAACTTTTTTATTTGAGTGCCAATGGGGCACCCTAGAGAAAAACTTTGAGTGCCCCATTCTGATTTTGAGACCTTGTCCTTGATATCTGCCCTTCTCTTTTCTTATTTTTGAGAGCCAACCGGGCACGCTAGACGGCAGATTAGCGTGCCCGAGGTAATTTTTCGTAGCATTTGGCTCGGGGCACGCGCTAATTTCGACCCCTGACAGCGCTATACAAGAACTATTTATTATTATTATACAATTGATTTTTCTGACCGGATGCGTTCATTGCTCGATCTTGCAATAATACACCAGCGATACGAAAAAAAATTGTCGGTTTATATTCACGACAACTGCCGCCCCCCCCCCCCCCCCCCCCCCCCCACCCAGGTCTTGCCATCAGGTATCTTTGTACCAAGTTTGGGTTTGAAGTTGTGAATAGTATTTGATAAAAAAATAAATTATGTCAAAATATAGCTATTTTGGGCCTATTTCCTGATCCCCTGTGACCTTGACCTTTGTGAGAGGTCACTAAGATTGGCATGTTTAGAAAGGTCTTACCTTGCCCTCCCGACACCCCCTTCTCGTCCTTCCGGCCCGTCTCTCAGGACGAAGTCCTCAAGACCATAAAGTCCATGCCTCTCAAAACCTGCGAACTAGACCCTCTCCCAGCTTCTCTCTACCGGGACGGCCTTCCAAAACTTCTGCCATTCATTACCGACATCATCAACACATCTCTAGAGAACGGCTCCGTCCCTGATATCTTCAAGTGCGCCATCGTCCGTCCTCTCCTCAAAAAACACAACCTTGACCCAAACGAACTCAAAAACTATCGCCCAGTCTCCAATCTCTTTCCTGTCCAAGCTTCTTGAGAAGGTCGTTTTCAACCAGCTCAACCTCCACCTCGACGACAACAACCTCCTCAGTCCTTTCCAGTCTGCCTATTGCAAACATCACAGCACTAAAAGCCCATCTACATATCTTAAATGACCTGCTTCTCTCTACCGACTCGGGCAACATCTCCCTTCTTACGCTACTCGACCTCTCTGCCGCCTTCGACACTATAGACCACTCTATCCTCCTCCACCGCCTTCACCACTCCTTTGGCATCACCGACTCTGCTCACTCCTGGTTTCTCTCCTACCTCTCTGACAGACAGCATCGTCACCATCAACGGCGTCTCCTCCAACCCAGTCACGCTCTCCTGCAGAGTTCCACAGGGGTCCGTCCTGGGCCCGGTCCTTTTCACACTTTACACCTCTCCCCTGTCCAACATCATCCAGTCTCACCACATACACCACCACCTCTACGCTGACGACTCACAACTACTAGACAAAGACAAACTCGACAACACTCAGTCACTACTGACTCGCACAGCTGACTGCTACGAAGACGTGAAAAACTGGATGACAGCAAACAAGCTTAAACTGAATGACAAAACGGAAGCCATGCTGGTGGCACTCGCCAGAAACTTTCCCAGCTCCCTCCCTCCCTCTACCTTCAACTCGACAGCACCCCCATCTCCCTCTCTGACTCGGCCAAAAACCTCGCCGTTATCCTCGATTCCTCTCTTTCCATGACCAGCTTTGTCTCCGCCATGGCCCAGGCATGCTACTACCAACTCCGCCGCATCAGTCAGATCAAGAAAATAACTCACTAGCGAAGCAGCCACCGAACTTGCTGTCTCTCTCATCCTATCTCGCATCGACTACTGCAACTCTCTCCTTTCCGGCCTCCCTCACTCCACCACTTTCACTCTCTAGCGCGTCCAGAACAATGCTGCCCGCCTCATCCTCGGAAAGAAAAAATCCGACCACATCGCTCCCCTGCTCAAACTCCTTCACTGGCTTCCCATACCCCAACGCATCCAATACAAGATTCTGTCTCTCGGCTACAAATCCCTGAACAACTGCGCTCCCGCCTTTCTCTCAAACTTACTTCACCCCTACACTCCTCCCCGCTCCCTCCGCTCCGACCCTCTCCGCCTCCACATCCCCCGCACCAAACTCAGCACTTTCGACCCCGCTCCTTCTCAGTATACAGTCCATCCACCTGCAACACTCTCCCACTCTCTCTCCGTCAGAAACACTCTCTCTCCTCCTTCCAGTCCGTCCTCAAAACTCACCTCTTTCAACAGTTCTAGCACTATACCACCACACTCCCCACCCTAAGCAGACTGTCGTAATGTATTTCACTATTTGTGGTACGTGAGTCATTGTCTAAAGCGTGCGCGAGTTGTGAGTGCGCGCTTAGAGTTATAATTATTATAAGATAAGTGCATTATAAATACCGTAATTATTATTATTATTATTTTACCACAAAGTATCCTTGGGCCAAGTTTGAAGAATGTGGCTTGAATAGTCTCCGAGAAAATGCCAACGTTAAAGTTTACCATGGACGACGGCCGGCGGACAGACGACCACTGGCCCAAAACATGCTCACTTTTGCTTCGCACATGAGCCAAAAAGTGTTTAATTTGCCAAAAGTATAGGTGTCTATCTTTGCCTGCCTATTTTCTATACTACTTACATAGACTGGGTCATGAAGATGACCACAGAGCACAGATGAAGTGGAATACAGTGGACACTGTGGACACAGCTTGACGACCTCGATTTTGCAGACGACTTGGCATTACTGTCCCACACTCATCAACAAATGCAGGACAAGACCACGAGGCTTGCTGACATCTCGTCCCAAGTGGGCCTCACCATTCACAAACAGAAAACAAAGACAATGAGGCTGAACGCAACCAG
Source organism: Semisulcospira habei (assembly GCA_036245525.1). Lineage (NCBI taxonomy): Eukaryota > Metazoa > Mollusca > Gastropoda > Semisulcospiridae > Semisulcospira > Semisulcospira habei. Next base: position 95,268,115 of record BTPG01000006.1, read on the forward strand.
GGAAGAACCAGTCTTGCTTGCTGGCACCCCGTTGGAGGAGGTGGAGTCCTTCACCTATCTCGGGAGCATCATAGACAAAAAAGGTGGCACTGATGCAGATGTCAGAGCACGAATCGGTAAAGCCAGAGCAGCCTTTCTCCAGTTGAAAAAAGTGTGGAGTTCCAGAGAGCTGTCACAACACACCAAAGTCCGGATTTTCAACTCCAATGTAAAAGCAGTTCTCCTATATGGAGCAGAGACATGGAGATTGACAAAAACCACAGTCAACAGAGTACAGACCTTCATGAACAGTTGCCTTAGAAGAATTTTGAAAATCCACTGGCCAGAGAAGATCAGCAACGTCAGACTCTGGGAGAGAACAGAGCAGATAACAGCAGAGAATGAAATTGGGCGAAGAAGATGGGGATGGATCGGTCACAGTCTGAGAAAGCCAGCTTCCAGTATCACTAGGCAGGCATTGTCATGGAACCCCCAGGGAAAGAGGAAAAGAGGTAGGCCGAGAAACTCCTGGCGTCGAGACCTCCAAGCAGACATCAAGAGACTGGGAACCACCTGGAGTAGAATCGAAGGAGAAGCACAGGACAGGAGTTGCTGGAGGTCTCTCGTCGACGGCCTATACCCGGGTAGGGGTGACAGGCGTAAGTAAGTAAGTTACATTGACAGCTGGTTTTTTTGTTTGTTTTTTTTTGTAGGGAAAATAAGCAACACAACCACTGATAGTACGTTCTATTTAGGTCATGGTGGTTTTTGACCAGGCTTTGAGAATTAGAGAGATTACTTCCTTTTAAAAAGTGAACAAGAAAGGCACAGCCCTTATGGCTCATGTGTATGACCGATTTTATATATTGAACTTTGTGACAAGTATTCTGGCTTCTCCACCAGCAAAATCCATTGTTTTCTCAAAATTGTCAACCCCCGTGACCCTTGACCTTTGCCATAAATCGACTAAATTAGTATGCATACGAAGGTCTTAGCATCAGCTACATTTGTGCCAAATTGGATTAAACAGTTTGCAAAAATGATGATAATAACTACAATTCTATCAAAAATTGACATTTTACACACATTTGCCAACCTCTTGCGACCCTTGACCTTTTTGAGGGGTCATCCAAATTAAAATGCTTAGATAGGTCTTACCATCTGGTATCTCTGTACCAAGTTTGGGTTTGAAGTTGTGAATAGTTTTTGAGAAAAAACATATTTTGTCAAAATATGACTATTTTGGACCTATTTCCTGATCTCTTGTGACCCGTTACCTTTCCCAGGGGTCAACCAAATTAGCATGCATAGAAAGGTCTTACCATCAAGTATCTCTGTATCAAGTTTGGGTTTGATGTTAACAGTATTTGAGAAAAAATAAATTTTTGTAAAAATATGGCTATTTTGACCTATTTCCTGATTTTGACCTATTTCCTGATGACCTGTGAACTTCTTGAGGTCACTGAAATTAGTATGCATAGAAAGGTCTTGCCACAAAGTATCCTTGGACCAAGTTTGAAGACTGTGGCTTGAATAGTCTCCGAGAAAATGCCAAAATTAGAGTTTGCCATGGACGATGGCGGACGGACGCACGACCACTGGCCCACAACATACTCACTTTGCTTCACATGAGAGCCCAAAATGTTACAAAGTTATGCACACTTTCTTTTTCCCCAGAATATACGGTTCCTTGCGATTCAAAAACTTTGCTTTCACTCAAGCTGATACAATTATTAAACAATCTTGCCATGGTGCTTTTTGCCTGAGCTTCTTAGAATTATTGCTGAGTTAGCAGTTTGTGACAGTGTAAATGGTTACTTATACAACAAGATACATTTCTGTGCAATAAAATAACAGAAATAAAGGTGTTATCAACTCAAAAATATCACAAGACGTGGCGTCTTGTTTTGAATTTGATTTGTCATAATTATGTCTGTACCTTCAGAATTCAATTTTGAATTTCACAACCTCTTGACAGTAAATCTGAGCCAGGACCATGTATAGGAAGGCCTTACCATCAGGTCTATCTGTGCAATGTTCGGGTTTGAAGTTGTGAATGGTATTTGAGGGGGAAAAAAACACAATTTTGTTTTTAAAAATGGCTATATTATTGACATAGAAGACTGGATTGAATAGTCTCCGAGACAGTGCCATTTAAACATTTACCACGGATGTCGCCGGATGGACGCCACCAAAAAGACAACCACTGGCCCATTACAAAGACTCACTTTTGCTATCGCATGTTCCACGGACTAACTATGCCCCATAAACCATGGCCAGCAAGAGACATAATAAGGCCCTGTGGCTGCAGGAGCTCATCAGAAATCAGTAATCCTCTTGCAGATGGTACAGGCTGGTTGAGTGACTGTTCTGTCAGAACCAAAAATCTGAAGTTCAGCTTTTTGAGATTTGGATAAAGCTGAATCAGTTTCCAGGACTGATGACTGTCTGTCACACAATACAATACAATAATACTTTATTAATCCCTCATGGGGAAATTCACATTTTTGCCACCACAGGTGCTGCTTACATTCACTCACTCGCTCATTCCACAAATTACAATAATAAGCTACAAAATGGACAATGACTCGGGACGGGTGAAGCTCATCTCCAAGGCATCTAATGGCCAGCGCCAGTGGCCTCATCCCGACCCGACCCGAACCTCCCTGACAAAAACAGAATACTATTACTAAGACAGCTTTATGTCTCCTGAACACACTATTATAATGTTCTTTATTAAGTTCCTACTTGACTAAAGCTAGTACAAGTTAACAACAAAAACAAAATACCCGCGTCGATATGGAGATGATCTCCGATCTAGACAACATAAAAACAACGGTCAAACAGCACCTGGGGGCCCGTCGCCATAGTACAGCGCCGGTGTTTAGAGGGCACTGCTCCAACAAAGTCCGTCAACAATATTAATAAAATGCACACACACAGTCGTGTTCACTGGCACGCTTCTTAATGGGAAACTTCCGTCGGCACTAAGGTCGGCCGGCCAGTCAGTTCGTGCAACATAAACATGACCGCCGCGATGAAATGCAGTAAGAACGTCAGTCGTGAAGCTCGCTGGTAAAGGCTTCTCTGTATGCTTCCAAGCTTTTCAATGTGGAGCCAGCCAGAATAAAGAAACATCTGGCAATGTGTTAGTCTGTGAATTATGTAGGATGGACTATGGAGCCCAGAATAGCACGTTTGGTTGATCCTAAGTTCCTATGCACGCTCTTGTTTGAAAACATAGGCTGGCACGAAAATAGTCCAAATTCTGACTCGGTGTTACAAGATGAAGACGATGTTTTAGTTGATACACAACAACCATCACATGATAAAGTTGTCAAAATAGTACATCACTGCTTCCGTGGATCTTGATGGCACAACACTGCCTGGTAAATAACAAGAATAATCAACATTCCCTAGCAGAATTGACGGATTTTGTCAGAGCGGCCGGCCAGGAGATGGCACATGGCCGCCATTTTCCCTCCGCGGAACAAAAGCAAAAGGTTGGCTTTTCAGTTTCTACCTAGTTTATGTAATGATGGTTATATTTTTTTACGTGTTTTACCTAACCCTTCATAACATAATAATTTCATACATTATCATTTCATTTGGTTTTTAACTGGGAGTTGTACGATAATTATCACTTTTGGGACAATAAATCATTTAGGCTTGACTTAACGCAAGTCTCTGCAAGAACAAACAACAGTGTGTAGGTGTTAATAAACATATTACTTATTTTGTGTGTGTCATTTCTAAAATAATTGGGTCATACTAACTTTCTTCTGAACCTTTTCTTCTATTTTGATTGAACCCTAGACCATTTGTGCAGTTTACTTGGACATCTTGGACAATGAAATGGATGCAACAGCAGCAACACAAATGAGTATGACAATTGACATGAGACAAAACGTAATGTTCGGCTGAAAAAGTGAAATACTTACGACAACGACTCCATATTTTACCGACGTTGTACGATCCTGTGTCTCTATCTCTCGACCATCGTGTGTTGATGGTTGCCAACGTTTATGCCGTTCCTTTGCCGATGGCATTTCATCACCGACTTTCTGCATCCTCCCCCATACACTCGTTTCATCGGCACCAGGCGGCTGGGGAAATTGCGTGTCAAAGTATCCATCAGAACTGTCCGCGTACAGACGTATGATAGCTTGTTTCGACAAACTTCCGATATCAAACGTTTCATCGATCTGTCCATCTTGATGCAGCTGTGGTGGAACGAACGAAGCCGCCGCATCACACAGTCTCTCGCCATTTTCTGGGGTGCCTGAAAGAAAAATTACACAGTGCAATCTATATTCCATTTACAATAATAACGACCAGATAACACCGTAGGAATTGATATACTACCTGTTAAAATAAGAAACACGACATGCACCAACAGCGGTGACATGAAGCCCTTCCGTTTCATCTTCCTGCCGTCTGCTACATCTTTCGCTACCTCCATGCGGTAAACCCAGTCACGTACCGTCAAATAGCGCGGTGAAAAATAAATCGCCTCTTTTTTTAAACAAGTTTTCCGAAGGAAACAGGAAAAATATCCAACATAACGCCTGAATCAAACGCCGAAAGACTGCATTGCGAACAGCACAAAGAAGTAATTATTTTGTAAAGATGCAAAATCAACACACGCCTACAGTATCGCTCCGCAGTCTAGTACACATTCTGACGTCACATGTAAACATGCATTGTGAATGATGTGCACAACTGAACCGACAAGCATATGATAATTATACGGTCTGACCGAAACCGAGCGTACGCTTACGGTATACCGGCTATTTCGAGTCAGTTTTCATTTGAGAAGAACCCAACGTAGCTGAAAAAAACTCATTAAAATACAGTTTAACACGGCAATTCATTATTTTTTTAAAAAAATGGACTCACATGCACTTAAGTCATAGTCAGTGAAACTGACATGAGACTGAGACGAGTCGCTTATCTTCTCGGCTCAGCGAAGATGGAATGTCGAGTCACATCAGTGGCAACTCAAGTGAACACTAAATGACTCGGGATGTGACGCCGGCGGGTACCGTCCTGCGGCCGAAAAGAGCAGTGAAGAATAAAAGTGCGTAAAAAAAAAAAAAAAAAAAAGGAAGAAGTAACATAAAAAGTCATGAACTACTGAGAATGCAAGCGTGTGTGTCAGTAACTTAAGTGCGCGTGTGCCCACTTGAGCGTGAACTTGATGTGTGTACGTGAATCAGAGAGAGAGAGAGAGAGAGAGAGAGATTACCGCTTGGGTACGTCAGTGGGAGCGGGCTGATCAGTCGAGTGTCTAATACGACCGGGCTAAACACTAACCCGAAGACAAACTGATTTTATATCACCTGCGAGTTGAGGAATGACTAAGCGGCCTCGGCGGGGAAAAACTGACGGGAGGGGGCCCCGGGGGGGGGGGGGGGGGGGGGGGGGAACCAAAAGAACTGAACTGTCAGTGGTCTTCTGTAGCGCCTCCACAGGCCCGTACAGTTTCTCTTGTAGAGTGGCGGGCTTCGGCCATATCTCCTCCCTCAGCGGCTGGTGGTTCCCACAGTCCTGGAGGATGTGCTCTGCGGTCTGTGCATTTCCTTATACACACAATGAAATCCCACTGAGAAATCCAAAACAAACATCGACTGACGTAACAAGATTTAATCATTCCATAAAAGTGCTTGTCAGTCACTGGTTGAACTTGTTTTTAGTAATTCCTTTATGTGTTTGGCGGTTGTTTCACAACAGTTTTATTACATTCGTTGCATTGTGACTATACAAACAACCGCCAAACAAATGCTGAAATGCGTAGCAATGACACCACTACGATAGACGGCCGGTCGTCCGTGAGAGTTTAGGGGTAGCCGTTCAAGTCTAGTTTTGCACCTTGGAAGGTGCTATAGGCTGCGACGAACACAGTCGCGGGATCTTTGGGACCAATCCATCGCCCTCGGCTGGTCCATGGGCCGACTTGTGAATACCTTGCAGGGTTTTCGGTGTAGCTGTGAGATGTATGTCGTTTATGATTGCTACAATTGTTTGAAAAAGATTGAAGATATATTTTTAGTGTAGTATACCATTCATTCTGACTGCAATACTGTATAATACATTTACTGTTTTACCGATTAACTAATTAATCGCACATGAAGTTTAATTGACATAGTCAACACACTGTTGTGAGAGATGGGTTGGCTTTGGTGTTCGCGGTGGTGAAGGTGCAACATGGTGAAAAGCCGACACTGACTGCCCCTGATATGTTGTGGCATGTCCATCTCCCTTGGCTGGACAGGGTTAACAGGTATCACGTTATTTCAACAATCCCATGCCAGTGCTGGCACGGGTTAAAAACTAAAGATGTCAAAGCCACGATGCATTCAAATCAAGTGATTCTGCATGCTTGTTGAAAGTAGTTAGCCTTCAATGTGATCTGCCCGGCTCAGACATCCATCCCGCGATTCCACCATACTCATTATTTTAGAAGTAAATCCATCTTTCCAGCTTAACTCATTCAGCCCGGCGCACGTTTTTCCCAAATTTTGGAGGCGTCATCTAACGACTATGCACCTGTTGCAGGAGATGGATCGACCATGATAGTTCAAAGGTAGTGCCAGATTAGCTTGGCTCCAACAGGCGCCAAACTAATCAGGCACTACCCTTGAATTATCATGGTCGACCCATCTCCTGCTGTAGTGTGTCAGGGCTGAATGAGTTAAACCTAGCCAATGAGAATACACTTCGCAGTGAAATCTGCCGGGGCTGCCCTTATAGTCCGTAGCCGGCCCCGGAACAACCAGAACATTTCACTTATAACTGATTAATACATCCTAGGACAAAATATTTAATGCTATGAAGTGGAACGGCCTACAATAGATATGAGCAAATCTACACTGATAGAGTGGATTAGCGCCGGCTGGTCGGTGGACGGATCCGCCGGCGCTGGGTAGATTGAGTACATGCACTGAGATTCAGAGGGGAACTGGGTACATGTACTGAGATTAAAGGGAGGTCCATTTCACTTTGTGTTTTAAAAAAAAAAAAAACATTTTCTCGAAATGTACATCATGCTTTCATAATCGGTAAATATTTTTGGAAGTTTACAAAGTAGAGTAGGTAAGAGCACTGTCAGGGGAGAGAAGTGTGCATGATCGACCAGTGGTAAATATTTTTGTTTTTTCATGGCACGCACGGACGGCGATGCTTATTGCAAATCAACTCAATGCATTATCAACTAAATTCGTCACCGAGATTGTGTCAGACTGTCTGGATCCCGCACCGGCATGTCGTCACCAAGCAGCTTTGTTGCACATTTTGACGTCAAATAAAACCTTGTCAGACTGTCTGGAGCCCGCACCGGCATGTCGTCACCAAGCAGCTTTGTTGCACATTTTGACGTCAAATGAAACCTTGTATCAAAACGTCTCCCTTTGTCGGCGTCTCCAAATAGAAACAATATGGCGCCGTAGACGTAGACACAGCTCCGAGCGAAACTCAACGAAATTGGAGATGATCTGTGTAAACTGTTAGCTCTTTTTGAACCATCACCATTTTAAGAAGAAAGTACCCAGTATCTATACTTAGCGGCGATGATACAAACAGTACACGAAGTTGTCATCAATTTTCGTGTCCATGCTCCGAATGCAACGCCACGAGACAGGGTAAGCTGCGTAGTCAAGCATAGATCTAAGTTGCGTCGTATATTAATAGGCAGCGTGTCACCTTTTATATATTAGTCTGTATCACCCTCCTGTTAACAAAGGCATGCCGGATGATTGCTGCGAAATTGATCACGGCCTCGGCCGTAACAGGGGTAGTAGAAACTACAGGGCCTAGCCGTTTTACAGACGAGCTCATTTTCCCAACGACGATCCCATGTCTGTGATCTCAGTCTTTCTAAAGTCCCTTTCAATATTTTTTTTATGAAAGAGAAGGAGGTTGTGGGTGGCCGGGTAGGAGGGGGTGGGGGAGGGGAGGGGGGTGGTCGTGGTAAATATGCAGGGTCTCGGGCCTAGCACAACTGTGTTGGTCGATTGCGGCTGAGGTCGGTCCATGGAGTCAGTTGCATGAGTGAGCTTAGTCCTGCGCCAGCCAGCAACCTTGATGACCTGTTTTGTCGACGAATTTTACCTGTCGGAAGTTGCCATGGAAAATATTGCTGACTTTAACTCACTGCCCGCGACACTCCACAGCAAGATATGGCTCGACTATGATAGTTCAAGGGTGGTGGCAGAATAGCTTAGCGCCTATAGGCGCCAAGCTGTTCTGCCACCACCCTTGAACTATCATGGTCGATCTGTATCCTGAATTGTAATGCAGAGGATAACTCCAAAATGTGGGTATTTTGTACCTCTGGCACGAGTTAACAGTTCATAAGTGTGCTGGCATGTGATTTTGGACCTTACGGCCTGAGACCGCAAGGTCCAAAATCACCGATCAGCACACCAATTAGTATGTGTGCTGAGGGTGTTGCGGCTTGCTGCCCCGCAACTTGCCGACCGTAACTCAAGAAAACAATCCACCCATCCTTCCAACCAGTTAGTCCATCATCCATCCATACATCCACCCATCCATCCAACCGACAGACCGCCAGAGTGAACAACCGACCAATCCAACTCCGCCCCCCCCCCCCCCCCCCCCCCAAAAAAAAAAAAAAAAAAAAAAAAAAAAAAAAAAAAAAAAAAAAAAAAAGAAGAAAAAAAGAAGAAAAAACAAACAACGCCCCTCCCCCAAAAAACAAACAAACAAAAAACAAAACAAACAACAACAACAACAACAATAAAACAACAAACAACCCAACAACAAGCAAACCCTATCTATCATGATCCATCCGTCGCGTAATGAAAAAATAGTGAGGTTATTTTTGTAACGAACCACTCCCAACAACGGACGAGAGCAAAATCGTGGCGGGTGCCGGCATAAACACAGACTTGACAACACTGCGAACATCTCAGTCTAAGAAGCAAAGATCCTCATGAGCCCTCCCTCCGGGCCCATGAAGATCTTTGCCTCCTGGAGATGTTTGGCCGAGTGCTGTCTGTGTTTATGGTACACGCTGGTTACCTGCCGTCGTTGTTGCGAGTCGTTCGTGGCAAACGAAACCTCACTAATACGCGGTTACCAGAAGAGTTGCATGCAGCCCATTTCTTCTGTGAGAAGCCTGGATCATCTATTGAAGCCCAGCAGGTTCAGCCAGCGACCCCGGATGTAAACCAACCATCCAGTCCAGTGTGACACGCGAGAGTGACTCATGCGGCGCAAAAATCGGCCTTCCTCTCAGGTTCATTTGATTGTTCAACGGATTCACAATCCGGGGTCACGATGCGGTTTTGTGTGTCCGGGTACTACCGCCAAAATGACTCTCATGTCAGATCGACCCGGAGCCACTTTGGCGTACGCCAAAGTGGCTCTGGGTCGATGCTGACGTGAGCCGGAGTCATTTTGTCGTGTTACACCGGACCCATGCACGCGTCCGCACGGTCGCTCCGTCGCCGCCCTTCCCGGCTCCCTCCTTTCATCAAGGGCATCCAATCCACCTACTAACTATCGATTATACAAGTATCATTTTATTTTATTTAATAAAAAATGTATTGCAGGTGTGGCTGCTGGGGTCGCTGCCGGAGCTTGGCGAATGGAACCCTACACGCGCCATAGAAACGGGACAGGTGGCGGGTGAGTGGAAGGTGTGGCAGGCCACGGTGCGCATGCCAGTGGAGGCGAACTTCCAGTGGGGCTGGTGCACGCTGACGGTGGAAGGGCACCTGAAGCGGTGGGAGTCGCTGGACAAGCGGGAACGCCAAATCCATTTCTATAGCGGCACCCTGCACACCGAATGGGGCGATACGTGTCTGGAGGTACGCAGGATGGGGTGGGGACTGGGGAGGGGGGGGGGGTAGTTTTGCCGTGTATGTGCGTGCGCCAGAGAATACTTGGCTCAGATGCATGACTGAGTGAACTGAAATCCCGCGCAAGCCAATACTGAGCAACTGAGGTGGCTCCGCTGCAGCGGAACACCTTGTGGCTTGCGGCACCGCAAGGCAAACTGACTGCTGACTCATGCAATTTGCCCTTGATGAACTGGCGTGACATGTAATAATAATAATAATAATAATCGCATTAAATAGGCGCTTTATCCCAGTTGAAAATCGGCTCAAAGCGCCGCCGCGAACTGAACCCAACAAGCACGCTCACGTGAATCACGCGCATTCACTCACACACTGTACATAAACACAGAACATTCACGTGGTGCTAAGGGCAAGCTCAAGCGAGCTACTGTAGGTTTTGGAAATTCAGAATCGTTTGTATTTGAAATTTGATTAAGTGGGCTGAAACTGATACCAAAGTCGTGGGGGAGGAAGAGCCGGAGTACCCGGAGAAAGAACTCCCGACGGTCCGCCCGAATTAATGGTGACACTTACTAGAGGAGAAAAATCCGACGCCGGAACCCGTAATCGAACCTCGCACCTTTAGCATTGGTGGCAGGCGTCTTAACCACCGCGCCACGGACCGCCCACGGACCCCAGGCTCACACGAGACCGCTGTGGAGTTCTGCTCTTTACTAAGACTATGACTTCTTGTGTGGATGGAGGGTATTAGCAACGGTGAGACGGTGACTCTGTGCGAACTCTAAAAGTCGCAGGCCTCTGTCGTTTGTTTCTCCAAGGCCAAACTTGCCAGCTGTTCCTGCCCATTGTTGGTAGGCGTCAGGGCAATCGCCAGGAGGCCTGGTCCATAACCAGATTGACTTCATCTTGCTGCCTCGACGCGGATTCAAATCCAGCGTTAACAAAGCACAAACGAGGTCCTTTCCTGGCGCTGATATTGGCAGCGACCACAACCTCGTCCTTACTAGCCTCAAGTTGAAGCTGGCATTGAAACGAGATAGCAAGAGCCCTCGCATCAGATTCGACCTCCAGAAGCTAAAAGACCCGGAAGTAGAAGAGCTCTTCCAAGCCCAGGTGGGAGGCAGATTTGCAGCCTTGGCTACTTTGGACTGTGACGTAGACACCCTTGCTGGAAATATAAAAGAGGTGTTACTTTCTACAGCAGAAGAAGTGCTGGGGAAGCAGAGGAAGCGCAAACAGCCCTGGGTCACCGATGACATCCTCGATCTCTGTGATGAGAGGAGAGCCTGGAAGAAAAAGAGAGGCCAAGACCTCACATCAGCAAACAAGTACAGACTTGTCAACAAGAAGATCAGGAAGAGGATGAAAGAAGCCAAAGAAGATTGGATTGAAGACCAGTGTTGTAGCGTGGAAGAGGACATGGCAAACGGCAACAGCAAGAAGGCTTATGAAACGCTAAGGACCCTCACCAAGACTCAACAGCGAACAGCCACAGTCATCGAAGACAGCAGCGGCCAACTCCTTACGGAAAACACTGCTGTACTAAACAGATGGACTGAGTACTGCCGAGACTTGTATAACTACAAGGCTGAGCCAGACACCAGCATCCTCCAAAACAACCAGGCTGGGGCCAGGAAGGCTGAAGACCTGCCAGTGTTAGCTGAAGAGGTGGAAGCAGCCGTACGCGGCCTGAAGGGAGGAAAGTCTCCAGGTGTAGACAACGTACCTGCTGAACTGTTGAAACATGGAGGAGAAGTAACAACGAAGGTCCTCACTACACTCTGTCAAAAGATCTGGGAGCAAAAGAAATGGCCAGTAGAATGGACACAGTCTCTAGTGATCCCGCTCCCCAAGAAAGGAAACCTGAAACAGTGCCAGAACTACAGAACTATCAGTCTGATAAGTCACCCTAGCAAAGTAATGCTTAGAATCATTCTCAACCGCCTCAAAACTTTCGCTGAGGAACTGCTGGCAGAAGAACAGGCTGGCTTCAGAGTTGGAAGAAGCACTGTAGAGCAGATTTTCAACTGCCGCGTCCTGATCTAGAAACATCTGCAGCATCAGCGCGAACTCTACCACAACTTCATTGATTTCAGGAAAGCATTTGATCGCGTCTGGCACGACGGACTCTGGCAAGTCATGAGATCGTTCAACATAGAGGAGGGACTGATCCAAATGATAGAAGCGCTTTACAAGAACGCCTGCAGCGCGGTTCTACTTAACAATCAGTCAGGCGAGTTCTTCAGGACGACGATCGGTGTCCGTCAAGGATGCCTGCTCTCTCCTGTCCTTTTCAACATATTCCTGGAGAAGATCATGCAGGAAACCCTCCACGACCACCATACTTCAATCTCTATTGGTGGCAGATCCCTGTGCAATCTTCGATTCGCAGACGACATTGACATCATGGCAGGCAGCAATAGTGAGCTTCAAAACCTGACAGACAAACTTTCAAGTAGCGCAGGGTCTTATGGCATGGAGATCAGTACGGATAAAAGCAAAGTGATGATCAACACCACAAGCGACAGCAGCAGCAACATTCACATGAACGGCCAGAAGCTAGAAGAGGTCAATAGCTTCAAGTACTTGGGAGCCACCCTGTCCAAAGACGGTAGTTGCATAGCAGAGATCCGTATCAGGATAGGTACAGCAACATCCGCAATGGCCAGGCTGGACAGGATATGGCGAAGTAACTCCATCAGCTTCACCATCAAGTACAGGCTTTACAAGTCCCTCGTAGTGTCTATTCTGCTCTACGGCTGTGAGACTTGGACACTGCTTGCAGACTCAGAAAAGAAAATCCAGGCCTTTGAGAACAAGTGCCTGAGGAAGTTGCTCCGCATCTCGTACCGCGAGCACAAGACCAACGAATATGTACGGAGCATCGTCACTTCCCTGGTGGGCCCACATGAACCCCTTCTGGCAACCGTGAAACGGCGCAAGCTTGCTTGGTTTGGCCACGTGACCCGACACAACACCTTGTCCAAGACTATCCTCCAAGGCACTCTCGAAGGAAGTCGTCGGCGAGGTCGTCAGAGAAAGAGTTGGGTCGCAAACATAAAAGAATGGACCGAACTCGAGATGCCAGACTTGCTTGCCACCGCCCAAAATAGAACTCAGTGGAGAGCACTGTCTGTTGCTGCTGCCTTTCAGTCCCCCCAACGCCCAGTTCGGGCAAGGGACTGATGATGATGATGATGAAGACTATGAAGGAAAACAACGTGATCATGGAGGTGTTCACTGATTGGTCTGACCTAGTATTTCTTTAGACTGTAAAGGTCTAGCACGGCGTGGTATGGCTTTTCAGTAGTGTTTTTAGGCTCCACTGACGGGCGTCAGTTTGAGAGCGATAACGCAGCTAGGTCGCACATCGTGCTGTCGTTACTCGAAAATTTTGGAGTAGCGCGCTGCGCATGCACGCAATCGGCAATCATGGCAGCAGAACTCAGTGACAGGAGCTGCGTATGTTTCACGTGGCCTCATTGACATACGCGTCCAAATCATAGTCACCTATGGACAATTGTGCCATCCCAATAGGCCGTCCAGACTGATACGGGTTTTCAATAGCCTGTGACGTGTCACTCAGACGGCTTTTTCGAGTTTATGTGATGCTCTAAATTATTCATAGAATGACTCCAGTCCGGTTTACGATTACCGTGCACCGGCTTTGCCGTTACAGCTAGTGGCTCATCAGTTATTACTAATGTATGTATGCTGGTCTCTGAAAGTCACAACAGAGTCCGAAATAGCTCAGGCGGTTAAACGTCGGAGCAGGAGAGCGAAGGGAATCGCCGGGTCGTGGGTTCGAATCCCGTCCCGGCCCCGGTAGCTGGACTCACAATCCAGGGGGAAACGGATTTGTTTAATAGCATGTCCGTTGAAAGGTCCTGGTAAATCAAAGTGGCACAGCGGTTGGAGTGCGCCTGAGTTGATCAGTGTTCAGGTCGTACTCCATAGGCAATAGATTTCCCTGTCCCCCATAGCCCGCCCGTTAGGGCCGTCCATGATCACCTCGGTGCTGTGGACGTTAAACCCGAACTAACCTCTCTGAAAGCCGCGAGACAAAATCACACATCAACACACACTTTTTTGCAAACAAAGGCTGGTTTTGTGATCATTTGTTGCATTCTTTCGTGAAAAGAGGACTGCTCTGCTATCAGTTTGTTTAAACTCATAGGCACAGTGAGAAATGTTATTCATAGAGTATGCCATGCGGCTGGTGTTACCGTAAACTAGGCTAGTGTTACCGCCGCGCGCTTTTAGTCTCCACTCGCATATACTACTACTACTACTAATGATGATGATAACAATAATAACAAAAATACGTAGTTCTTGTAAAGCGCTGTTCTCCAGAAAACACTCTACTCACTGCGCTAATGCGCCAAAAAAAAAAAAAAAAAGGATGGACCGTGATAATTCAAGAGTAGTGCCAGATTAGCTTGGCGCCTTGATGGATGGACCGTGATAATTCACAGGTAGTGCCAGATTAGCTTGGCGCGTTGATGGATGGACTGTGATAATCCAAGGGTAGTGCCAGATTAGCTTGGCGCCTGAAGGCGCCAAGCTAATCTGGCACTACCCTTGAATTATCACGGCCCATCCATCTCCTGCGGTAGGGTCTTGGGGCTAAATGGGTTAAAAGGAACCCATCCCTTCCCAACACACTACATCCTCTGCCCTGTACTAACATCCACACGCAGAATCTGAATGTCAGGTAACACTGTGGTAGGGGAAAGAGTGTTACATTTTAACCCTTTTAGCCCCGGATCCCAACAGCAGGAGATGGCTTGACCATGATAATTCAAGCTAATCTAGCACTACCCTTGAATTATCATGGTCAAGCCACCGCCTGCCACTGGTACATAGTCGTTCGGCAACACCTCCAAAATTTGAGAAATGGGACCTTGGGGCTAAAGGGTTAAAGGCCTGACAAACAAGAAAGATCTTGAGGTGATGTACATACGCTCTTCTGTGATTTTGGACCTTACGGCTTTCAGCTTTCAGACCCTGCGTAAGATCCAAAATTATAGACCAGCACACAAATGCGTTTTTTTTTTCGAACCCGGAAAGGCCGGTCCAAAATCACAGACTGACGAGAGCACCGACGTTATATCCAAACAAAGGCTAGTTCAGTCTCTGATCATACGTTTCATTTATGAAAATTTGATCTGTTTGTCTTGTCATCTATTGACACATTGCGAGCTTGTCCCGACCGTAGTCGTCAGTTGTCGCTGTCGGCCAGTGTGCCAGTTCCCTTTGTGCGTGTCCGCGGTGGGTAATCGAGCATACGATGCATTCTGCATAATGACGAATAAGATGAGGATTTTATCCCTAAGTCTACCGTATTGTTTGGAGCTCAGATGCGTTTATCTTTTAGGAACTACATTGAGAGTTGTTCATGTTTTTAGGCTTATAATGCTGATCCATTTCCCTCCTCTCTAAGCCAACCTCTGATCAACACACACGTCGGCGCATACAAATAAAGACGGACACACGGCGCTTCCCGTCATTAGTACGCGGCCCTTTGGGCTCGTGACGCGAAAGAAATCCACCTCCTTCACTACTCTAACCCACCCTCTGATCCACACACGGCGATTCCAGTCATTCGTAAGATCTGTGGTCTGGCGTAGCATAGCTATTATGAAGAAGAATAGCACGAACAGCGAAATGTCCCGACGTCACTTAAAGGGCTTCACGTCACGGCATCATTAGTCCCACGACGCCGTGTTCATAGTGACGACTCGATGTTATACGTCATTCATCGCAGTACTTACATTTCACGTGTCAGGGGATCAACTTTGCAATTTCCTTGCTGATTTTCACGCCCATATATTACAGGTCACAATTTGACCTAATCCTACCCCAGGGCCGAGACAAATAGCAGGCTTATGCAAACACTGTGTATGAAAACTCATGCAGGTATTATGAGAAGATAGTTTTCTTTTCGTAAAAGAAAAATTACAGTTATGTTAGCTGTTTTACAAATGACTCCGAAAAAGTGTTGCAGAAAATTGTCTAGCTCATACAGGTCACAATTGACGTAATCGTACCCGACAGCCGAGACAAAATGTAGGCTTATGTATACCGTATATGAAAAATCATGCAATTATTAATAAAAAGATTGTTTTTTTCGTAAAAACGATTCAATTGTTTTAAGATTAACCCATATAATTGGTGAAATTAATTCCAAAAACGTGAAAATGCATTAAAAAAAATTTCATTATCAATTAAAACGTTCTAGAGGTACAATGCTGGTTAAAAAGCTCTTTCAATATCTCCCTTTAATCTAGCTATATGCAAAATATCTAGTAAAAAGTCCTCAAACGCGGGCTCTAGTCGCACGCACGCACGCACGCACGCACGCACGCACGCACGCACGCACGCACGCACGCACGCACGCACACACACACACACACACACACACACACACACACACACACACGCGCGGCGCTTTGGCGCCAAAAAGACGTTCTCTAGCAAAGGTTTGCTTAGCTAGACGTGACGTCATTTTTATCTTGTTACTTCTTTGCCAGAATGCCTGGCCCGCGCACTTAAAAACGTCATGTGCATGCTCCGGAATGCGCTCCGATCAGCCCATTTCAAAGTCTACCGTATTTTCAATACGGTTGACAATACAAGATGAGGATTTTATCCCAAAGTTTACCATATTGTTTGTAATTCAGATGCGTTTATATTTTAGGAACATTCAGATTTTAAATTTTTTTTAGGCTTATAATACTGATCAATTTCCCTTCTCTCTAAGCCAACCTCTGATCAACACACACGTCGGCGCACACAAATAAAGATGGACACACGGCGCTTCCCGCCATTAGTACGCTCTGTGGGCTCGTGTAGCGACAGGAATCTATCTCCTTCTACACTAACCCACCCTCTGATCCACACACACTGGCACACAGAAATAAAGACGGACACATGGCGATATCCGCCATTCGTAAGCTCTCTGGTCTGGCGTAGCATAGCTATTCTGATATAGCACGAGCAGCGAAATGATGTCACTTCAAGCTTCACGTCATGGCATCATTAGTCCCACGACGCCGTGTTCATAGTGACGACTCGATGTTATACGTCACTCACCGCAGTACTAACATTTGACGTATTAGAGGATCAACTTTTCAATTCAGTTTCTTGCTGATTTTCACGCCTAGATCTTACAGGTCACAATTTGACCTAATCCTACCCCAGGGCCAGGACAAATAGCAGGCTTATGCAAACACTGTTTATGAAAAATCATGCAGGTATTAATGAGAAGATAGCTTTTTTCGTAAAAGAAAAAATTAAAGTTATGTTAGCTGTTTTACAAGTGACTCCGAAAAAGTAATGCAGAAAATTGTCTGATTTCACACCTAGGGCACACAGGTCACAATTGACCTAATCGTACCCGACAGCCGAGACAAACTGTAGGCTTATGTGTACCTTATATAAAAAATCATGCGATTATTAATGAAAAGATTGTTGTTGTTTTTTCGTAAAAACAATTTAATTGCTTTAAGATTAACCCATATAATTGGTGAAATTAATTCCAAAAACGTGAAAATATATTTTTAAAAAAATTTCATTAATAAAATGTTATAGAGGTACAATGCCGGTTAACAAACTCATTCAATATCTCCCTTTTATCTAGTTATAAAATATCTAGTAAAAATAAGAAAAACTACAGACTCCAGTGTAGATCAACCGGTTTTTGTGAAACTGCCATTTTCTCGCCAATGAGCACCTTAATAATAAAATCGAGAAAAAGGTCTCGAGATAATTCTTTTAGGGACAATATCCTAAAATTTCAAGCTTGTCCGTCCTCAAACGCGGGCTTTAGTCGCTGTCACATACACACACACACACACGCACACGCACGCACACACACACACACACACACACACACACACACACACACACACACACACACACACACACACACACACACACACACACACACACACACACACACACGCGGCGCTTTGGCGCCAAAAAGACGTTCTCTAGCAAAGGTTTGCTTAGCTAGACGTGACGTCATTTTTATCTTGTTACTTCATTGCCAGAATGTCTGGCCCGCGCATTTAAAAACGTCATGTGCATGCTCCGGAATGCGCTCCGATCAGCCCATTTCAAAGTCTACCGTATTTTCACTATGGTAGACAAGACAAGATGAGGATTTCATCCCAAAGTTTACCGTATTGTTTGGAGCTCAGATGCGTTTATCTTTTAGGAACATTCAGAGTTGTTCAAATGTTTAGGCTTATAATGCTGATCCATTTCCATCCTCTCTAAGCAAACCTCTGATCAACACACACGTCGGCGAACACAAATAAAGATGGACACACGGCGCTTCCCGCCATTAGTACGCTCTGTGGGTTCGTGTAGCGACAGGAATCTATCTCCTTCTACTCTAACCCACCCTCTGATCCACACACACTGGCACACAGAAATAAAGACGGAAACACGGCGATATCCGCCATTCGTAAGCATATTTATTGTGAAGAATAGTAATAGCACGAGCAGCGAAATGACGTCACTTCAAGCTTCACATCATGGCATCATTAGTCCCGCGACGCCATGTTCATGGTGACGACTCGATGTTATACGTCACTCATCGCAGTACTAACATTTGACGTATTAGAGGATACACTTTTCAATTCAGTTTCTTGCTGATTTTTCAAACCTAGATCTTACAGGTCACAATTTGACCTAATCCTACCCCAGGGCCGGGACAAATAGCAGGCTTATGCAAACACTGTTTATGAAAAATCATGCAGGTATTATTAAGAAGATAGTTTTTTTCATAAAACAAAAATTAAAGTTATGTTAGCTGTTTTACAAGTGACTCCGAAAAAGTAATGCAGAAAATTGTAGGATTTTCACACCTATGGCACAGGACATATGCGTCATTGACTTGTCAAACGTCATTTGACATGACGTAAGTTTTAGTTTCTGCGTAATTTTATATTTTACGTGATATGAGTTTCACTTCTGCTTCATAGGTTTTTATAAAATGGTGACAAAACTAGAAATTCACGGTACAATTTCAGTCTTGCTATAATTTGTGTGAAAGCAGGTTGACTTTACCTAGCTACATGATATACACGGGTCACTTGCATGCTCTTCTGAAAGCGCGTCGATGTGTGTGTGCGTGTTAGTGCCGGCGTGCGCGCGCGCGCTCCAAACATCTCCAAGAGGCATAGATCCTCATGCGCCCGGAGGGCCCATTCCTCCTGGAGATGCGCGCATGTTTGTGAGAGAAAGAGAGAGCACGCGCTCGAGAGAGAATTACATCATATTTCGAGTATTATGTCAATGTCTGCGTCAGTGGTGACGGAGTTGCCTCTTTTACGTCACCGCCAATGTCTGACTTTATCTAGAAGTCAAGATTTTTAACTGTTTTAATTCTTTTCTGAAAAGAATTAATTTTTATTAAAGAAGTTGAAAGGATACAAAGCTGGCTAACGAACACATCCAATGTCTTTCTCCAAACTTGCTATATGCAAAAACGGTTGTTTATGTCTTCAATTAGACATTCAGATTACAATGTGCTCGGAGGCTCTCTTAGCCACCCCTTTAAGAAAGTATTTCGCCAAGTTTCAAGCTTGTGTGTACAGAAATATCGGAGATTCTCTTGTTTACATACATACGCACATGCGGCGCTTTGCGCCAAATTTACGACATGACGTAATTTCTATCTTGTTACTTCAATTGTTAGGGCCTGCCCGCTTTTGACATCATGGACATGCTATTAAATTCGCCCCACCGCGATCCGTCCTAAAAAGTCCCTTCTATAAATAGAAGGGACTTAAAAAGCGAATTACCGGCAGGGTCCTTCCCTATGAATGAAGGAAAAACTGAAGTTTGTTTATAATAATAATAATAATAATAAGCGCATTAAATAGGCGCTTTATCCCAATTGAAAATCGGCTCAAAGCGCCGCCGCGAACTGAACCCAACAAGCACGCTCACGTGAATCACGCGCATTCACTCACACACTGAACGTAAACACAGAACTTTCACGTGGTGCTAAGGGCAAGCTCAAGCGAGCTACTGTAGTTTTTGGAAATTCAAAATCGTTTGTATTTGAAATTTGATTAAGTGGACTGAAACTGATACCAAAGTGGAGGGGGAGGAAGAGCCGGAGTACCCGGAGAAAGAACCCCCGACGGTCCGCCCGAATTAACGGTGACACTTACTAGAGGAGAAAAATCCGACGCCGGAACCCGTAATCGAACCTCGCACCTTTAGCATTGGTGGCAGGCGTCTTAACCACTGCGCCACGGACCGCCCCACTTATCACTTATTTTGTATTTTAGAGGAGAAAAATACTTCTTCACCCAACTACAAATTAAGCTTTCATCTTCAAACTTCAACTGTTCCTGCATTTTACATAAACAACACAGAGGCAACTCGAGCCATCAAGAGACATAGATGCAAATTAGTCCTCGCACGCTGCAGGACATATGAGGACCTATGCGTCTATCAGACACCCGTCCTTTGAGCGGTTCAATTTTTATTTATGCTTCTAAACATTCATCAAAGGTGCTGCTAGTCAGTGTCGTATTGGACAACACTTCCGCACAGCGACTGAGCGACGGTTACGAAAATACTGTTGCATGTGTTATATATGGAGATGTATGTGTTATTGTTAGGAGATAACATCGTGACAGTGCGTTCCTATATCTAGCGCAGACGGCGTCCAGCGTATTAGCACCTGCATCACTTCGTGACTTCTTATTTGATATTGACCGGAACACGTAAGGAGATTACTATGTAGTGATTACTACATTGGCGATTACTACGCTGATAGGAGATTACTACATAGTGGTGTTGTGTACTGGTCTGTGATTTTGGACGGCTTATGGCCTACCACCGTAAGATCCAAAATCACAGACCAGTACCCAACACATTGTTAGAACAATAGCACAGATACACTCCTTAGAACCCCCCCCCCCCCCTTCCCCTCCTCCCCCGCCCCGCCACACCTTTTATATTTATGTCTGTACTGTAATGATTGATAGCGTTATGCGGACTATAAATCGTTTACACTAAGGAGTGCATATGTCTGATGGTCTGTGATTTGCATCCTACGACCCAAAATCGCAGACCAGCATGTACTCTCCATAAATGCTAATGCCGCCAATTTATGATTTTATAATTGACGTTTCCGTATTTCTGCACGTCACACTACTACCATAAGGGGGGTATGACTTGAAAAAAACAACAAAACAAGCAAGCTGTGATTATCACTCACGGTCGCTCACTCAGGGGCGGATCAGTTACTTCCCGAGGGGAGGGTTCCAAGTTTTTGTTTGGGACATTTAACCTGAGACGAGAAAGTGCATAAAGGCGACACCTTTACTGGGCTCTCAAATAAATAAATAAATAAAAGTAAAAATAAAATGCAGGAGATGCCGTGGGATGAGGCTAGAGGGGTGGGGGTTTGGGGTAGCGGGATGGGTGGGGGTGGGGTGGGGGTTGGAGGCGGCAGCTAGATTTTCACAGTGTCTCACAGAAAAAGGGGTGGGGTGGGGGTGGTGGGATGGGGGTGGGGGGTGGTGGTTTTCACACTTTCAAGTGTGTGTGTGTGTAGGAAGGGGGGGGACCCCCCACCTCACCCCAGATCCGCCCCTGTCACTGACATTCTAACATTTTGCGTTCTGCAGGGGGTAAGGAGACCAGTCATACATTGGTTTGACGTAGATGATGATCGTAGAGCGTAAGGGTAAAAGGTTAAATAGCAGCGTGTTGTGGATAATTGTGTAACGCGGCTTTTGTTGAATTAATCTCGCCTGATGAATTAACCCATTTAGCCCCACTGCTCCATTTCCCACATCCGGAGGTGTCACCTGCTGACTTTGTGCCACTTGCAGCAGATGGATGGACCATGTTACTTCAAGGGTAGTGCCAGATTAGCTTTGCGCCATCAGGCGCCAAGCTAATCTGGCTCTACCCTTGCCATTAGCCTGGTCGAGCCATCTCCTGTAGTGCCTCGGGGCTAAATGTGTTCAAAGGAACAAACAAAATGGAAAGTCGCCAATTTCAATAGGCACTACACCTTGAGCAACGGCGGGGGTTCATGAGGATCTATGTCTCTTCCAGTTCGTCGGCTTTCACGACCACCTTTTCTCGGCAGTTGAAGGGGTTAAAGTGCAAAGATATTTATACAAACGCCGTGTCACTCAAGAGCAGCCAAGCATAGTCCTGATGGGGATGCTGCTTTATTAACCTATAGGCTGTTTGAACTCGGCGATCACTAAGGGGGTGTGATTAGTTATTGTGTGGGCTGAGTAGGTGTAGCTTTAAGTACGTACGTGTGTGTGTGTGTGTGTGTGTGTGTGTGTGTGTGTGTGTGTGTGTGTGTGTGTGTGTGTGTGTGTGTGTGTGTGTGTGTGTGTGTGCACATTCACACAAGCCGGCACCCACGGATTTTGGACTAGGCCTATTTTCTTCTACGTCTGAGTATCCCCGCCTCATTAAAGAGAGAACTAGATGTGGGGGAGGAATTTGGGGAAAATCAGATCCCAGTGTGCAAAAAAAAACCCAAAAAAAACGTCGGGCCTACGTCGACCGCATCAGTCTCGCGCACGCCTGTGCGAGGGCCAGCTGCGGCCGACTTTTGCCCGAAGATTGGTTGCATCTGGGGTTCCATCTTAGTTCTGACGTAGTTTCGCGCCTGGAGGCGGCACTGGTCATATTTTCGTGCAGCCAAATGAAGCCCTCAGCATGGCTGAAGTGTCAGTGTCGTACTTGTTTTAACCCATATCATACAGAGGCTAAAAGCTTCCAATTTGTACACTGCTATATGCAAGCTACATTATAGTACTTACAGATAAGGATATAGACCAATGGCTTTAGTTCAAGGGTGGTGCCAGAATAGCTTGGCGCCTAGAGGCGCCAAGCTGTTCTAGCACTACCCTTGAACTATTTTAGTCCAACTTATTTCACACAACAGCAGATCATGATGATGAGGAATTAGAAGAATTCTACGAACAACTGGACAACATCATCAAGAAAACACCTAAGAAAGACATTCTGACCGTCCTCGGTGACTGGAATGCAAAGATCGGCCCTGACGCTTACCAACAATGGGCAGGAACAGCTGGCAAGTTTGGCCTTGGAGAAACAAACGACAGAGGCCTGCGACTTTTAGAGTTCGCACAGAGTAACCGTCTTACCGTTGCTAATACCCTCCATCCACACAAGAAGTCAAGAACAGTGACATGGCAATCGCCAGGAGGCCTGGTCCATAACCAGATTGACTTCATCTTGCTGCCTCGACGATTCAAATCCAGCGTTAACAAAGCACAAACGAGGTCCTTTCCTGGCGCTGATATTGGCAGCGACCACAACCTCGTCCTTACTAGCCTCAAGTTGAAGCTGGCATTGAAACGAGACAGCAAGAGCCCTCGCATCCGATTCGACCTCGAGAAGCTAAAAGACCCGGAAGTAGAAGAGGTCTTCCAAGCCCAGGTGGGAGGCAGATTTGCAGCCTTGGCTACTTTGGATTGGGACGTAGACACCCTTGCTGGAAATATAAAAGAGGTGTTACTTTCTACAGCAGAAGAAGTGCTGGGGAAGCAGAAGAAGCGCAAACAGCCCTGGGTCACCGATGACATCCTTGATCTCTGTGATGAGAGGAGAGCCTGGAAGAAAAAGAGAGGCCAAGACCTCACATCAGCAAACAAGTACAGACTTGTCAACAAGAAGATCAGGAAGAGGATGAAAGAAGCCAAAGAAGATTGGATTGAAGACCAGTGTCGTAGCGTGGAAGAGGGCATGGCAAACGGCAACAGCAAGAAGGCTTATGAAACGCTAAGGACCCTCACCAAGACTCAACAGCGAACAGCCACAGTCATCGAAGACAGCAGCGGCCAACTCCTTACGGAAAACACTGCTGTACTAAACAGATGGACTGAGTACTGCCGAGACTTGTATAACTACAAGCCTGAGCCAGACACCAGCATCCTCCAAAACAACCAGGCTGGGGCCAGGAAGGCCGAAGACCTGCCAGTGTTAGCTGAAGAGGTGGAAACAGCTGTACGCGGCCTGAAGGGAGGAAAGTCTCCAGGTGTAGACAACGTACCTGCTGAACTGTTGAAACATGGAGGAGAAGTAACAACGAAGGTCCTCACTACACTCTGTCAAAAGATCTGGGAGCAAAAGAAATGGCCAGTAGAATGGACACAGTCTCTAGTGATCCCGCTCCCCAAGAAAGGAAACCTGAAACAGTGCCAGAACTACAGAACTATCAGTCTGATAAGTCACCCTAGCAAAGTAATGCTTAGGATCATTCTCAACCGCCTCAAAACTTTCGCCGAGGAACTGCTGGCAGAAGAACAGGCTGGCTTCAGAGTTGGAAGAAGCACTGTAGAGCAGATTTTCAACTGCCGCGTCCTGATTGAGAAACATCTGCAGCATCAGCGCGAACTCTACCACAACTTCATTGATTTCAGGAAAGCATTTGATCGCGTCTGGCACGACGGACTCTGGCAAGTCATGAGATCGTTCAACATAGAGGAGGGACTGATCCAAATGATAGAAGCGCTTTACAAGAACGCCTGCAGCGCGGTTCTACTTAACAATCAGTCAGGCGTGTTCTTCAGGACGACGATCGGTGTCCGTCAAGGATGCCTGCTCTCTCCTGTCCTTTTCAACATATTCCTGGAGAAGATCATGCAGGAAACCCTCCACGACCACCATACTTCAATCTCTATTGGTGGCAGATCCCTGTGCAATCTTCGATTCGCAGACGACATTGACCTCATGGCAGGCAGCAATAGTGAGCTTCAAAACCTGACAGACAAACTTTCAAGTAGCGCAGGGTCTTATGGCATGGAGATCAGTACGGATAAAAGCAAAGTGATGATCAACACCACAAGCGACAGCAGCAGCAACATTCACATGATCGGCCAGAAGCTAGAAGAGGTCAATAGCTTCAAGTACTTGGGAGCCACCCTGTCCAAAGACGGTAGTTGCATAGCAGAGATCCGTATCAGGATAGGTACAGCAACATCCGCAATGGCCAGGCTGGACAGGATATGGCGAAGTAACTCCATCAGCTTCACCATCAAGTACAGGCTTTACAAGTCCCTCGTAGTGTCTATTCTACTCTACGGCTGTGAGACTTGGACACTGCTTGCAGACTCAGAAAAGAAAATCCAGGCCTTTGAGAACAAGTGCCTGAGGAAGTTGCTCCGCATCTCGTACCGCGAGCACAAGACCAACGAATATGTACGGAGCATCGTCACTTCCCTGGTGGGCCCACATGAACCCCTTCTGGCAACCGTGAAACGGCGCAAGCTTGCTTGGTTTGGCCACGTGACCCGACACAACACCTTGTCCAAGACTATCCTCCAAGGCACTCTCGAAGGAAGTCGTCGGCGAGGTCGTCAGAGAAAGAGTTGGGTCGCAAACATAAAAGAATGGACCGAACTCGAGATGCCAGACTTGCTTGCCACCGCCCAAAATAGAACTCAGTGGAGAGCACTGTCTGTTGCTGCTGCCTTTCAGTCCCCCCAACGCCCAGTTCGGGCAAGGGACTGATGATGATGATGATGATTTCACACACTGGTGTATTCCGAATGACTCGAGTAAGGGTTAAGACATTGTTTGTCACAGTGTTTTGTGTTACACTGTGTGTCACATACAGTGTCTTGTGGTACACTGTGTTTGACTTTTACATCTCGCAAGGAAGGCCACGTGACCAGACCATGATGAGATAGCAAAGTGACAGTCTGCACATGAACTCCCAGTCAGATGCATTTACTCAGAAGGAGTGTATGTTTGTTTGTGCACGTTGAGAGATTATCACGAGCCCATCTTGTGCTTCAGATCATCATGATCCTCTGCAATCTGAGATACTTGCATGGGATCGTGCAGAACTGGAGATCATCAAGACCCTCAACGCCCTCATCTTCACAGTCTTTTCAGATACGCTTAGAATACATGGCCTCTTGAGGATCTCTCAGGGTGAATGCGCTCATGGGAATCACACTGTGTGCAGTCCACCTCACAACTGATCCCGTGGTCACGTAACCGCAGCATGAGAATAGGAAAGTCATATACGATGTAACACAAGACACTGTAGGTCACATACACTGTAACACAAGACACTGTATGTGACATACGGTGTAAGACAAGACATTGTTTGTGATATACGGTGTCGTAAAAATTATACGACAGTGACCACTTCAGCCGCAGGCTGTCCGTTATAACTCATAAAGAGTGTCCACACACTGGTTGTCTCCCTCGATTCGCTACCGCTGACAAGCGGTAGCGAATCGAGGCAGACAACCAGTATGGAGTGTCCATAGCTTGAAGTGAAGCCAAAGACAAGGCACAGGTCCTCACGAGCCCAGTACAGCTCGAGTCCATTGTCATCAGTTTTCGCGAAATGTCGCGAATTGTGGGGATGGCTGCCAATAGCTGACTCACTGAAGGTTCTCCGTTCAAGAAGGACAGATCCTTATGCGCGGACTCCGTTTTTGCAAAGGTTTTACTTTCGTAATATTGTATCTTCGTGTGTGTGTGTGTGTGTGTGTGTGTGTGTGTGTGTGTGTGTGTGTGTGTCAGTGTGTGTGTGTGCGTGTGTGTGAGTATGGTGTGTGTGTGTGTGTGTGTGTGTGTGTGTGTGTGTGTGTGTGTGTGTGTGTGTGTGTGTGTGTGTGTGTGTGTGTGTTGCTGGAGATGGGGAAGGGGGTGGGGGTGTGGGGGGGGGGGGGGACCGGCCTTAACTCATTCGAATGATTTAACCCCTTAACTGCCGGTTAAAAGCAAGCACAACCTTTCCAAAATGTGCATAATTCTGAGGGCTCACGAGGTTCTACGGTATTCTGTCTTTTGTTGGCACCATTTGTATCTTTATTTTTCAGACCGCAGAAAGGGACATTATTGATCTTATTCTTTTAATTTTCATATGATTTTATGTATACAGTTCATAGCTACAGGCTAGAGAGAGAGAGAGAGAAGCCGAGAATTCTTCGTGTCGACATTTTTCTGCGATGGATTATTTCTTACTAAAATGGTTGAAGAGGTACAAAGCTGGTTACTGAACAAACGCATTCAATGTCTTTCTCCAAGCTAGCTATATCCAAAATTTCAAGTAAATAGAACACAAATTACGGACTCATCACTGAAATACGGGCCAACCGACTTTTTATCAACGGCAATTTTTTAAAAAAAAGTAGTAATCCAGTTTGAGTATGCTCAGAGAATCCTAAATACATCTTGAAGAAAGCATTTTCTAAAGTTTCAGACCTGTACGTACGCAAACACCGGAGATACTCGTGTCCACACACACACACACACACACACACACACACACACACACACACACACACACACACACACACACACACACACACACACACACACACCAGGGCCGGACCTGGGAAAAGTCGATGGGGGGTTACAGATTCAGTATAAAGCGAAGGCGCGAAGCGCCGAGCCTTCTAGGGGGGTCCGGGGGCATGCCCCCCCGGAATTTTTTTTTTTCAAGGATGCAAAATGGTGCAATCTGGTGCAATCTGAGCCTTGAAAAAGCCATTTGTGATGGTCTGGGGACTTTGAGCTTTTTGAACAATCGAACTGACAAACTCTGGGGTACAAAAATTATCACCTGCCCCTCCCTTAAAAAAAACACCCACACCCACACCCACCCACACACACACACACACACACACAAACATTTATTTATCAACAGAGATGTTTTGTATACTATTATTATTCACTACTTTTCGTTGATCGTTAACGGTATAAAGCTTTACCTTGTAGTTTATGAACATCAGGGCCCTGCTTTCACTTCAGTTCAGTCTTGCTGCACTAGGTTCCTCGGCATTAGTACCATTTGTGAATTGTATCTTCTGGCAAAACAGTTCACTGCCTCTTTGAAGTCAATATCAACATCCCTGTGCACTTTCAGTAAAGCAAGTGCATTGAGTCTCTGTTGCCCCATTGTAGAGCGCAGGTAGTTTTTCAGGTTGCGCAACTGACTGTTTGAACGCTCACACTCGGCAGTAGTGACAGGCAGGGTGCAAAGGTTCTTTAGCATGATGAACAGGTTGGGATAAAAATCCCTGTCACAGTGTTTCAGTGCTTCTGATGCCTTGGATGGGATGATAGCTGTCGCATTCTCAGCAGCACTTCGCCATTTGCAAACCCACCGTTGGTATTCTGCATCAAGGGTAGCGTTGTCTGGTAGGTCAGACTCCCACAACATTGCCAGTGTCTTCACCCCTTCTGGAACCTGCATGAAACCATCCTGGTTGTCTATTAAAGTGCTTGGCACCAGACAGAGACCATCAACTGCTAGGTCAGCATTTTTGAACCTCGAGTCCAATTCGGTTGACAGGTGTTCCAAGAAAGGAATGGCAATGCTAATCTTGAAATATTCTTCTGGAGTGGCCGCAGGTTGGTTGTCACGGAGAGTCTGGCGGGATGCTTGACGAGGAACAACAACATCAGTTGTCAAAGCATTTGCCATTTTGCTGACTTCACCAAACCAGGCAACGAACGCTGTGTCGACATCTCTTCTAATAGAAGACATGCAGTTACTGACCTCTTTGATTTCCCTGTAGGCATCGACAACATCTTTTGTTCTTTTCTGGAGCTTCACTGTCAAGGGTTTTAAGTAACGCAAACAATTGCGGACGACAACGAATGCAACGAGGAAAACACTGCTGCTCAAGGTGTGGAGAAAGCCAGTTGCCTTGGTCAATGTCTCACTGTCCCAATTGTCACTGTCTTCACACATTTGTCCCAAACAGTCGTGAACAACCAGGAAGAGAGATGTGTAAACCTCCAGTGCTTCATGTTTTTCTACCCATCTTGTTCTGCACAGATCAACAAGCTTTGTCTTTGTCGTGTCAGGCTGAGATGCTTCGATGGTATCTTCAAGTTTTCGTTGTCTCTTTGGAGAGTTTGAGAAAAACAGTGACAGTTCCCTCAGTGCTCCCATCATGTTCTTCACTGCAGGCAAGCCGCATGCTTTTACAATGCAGAGACTCAAGCTATGGGAAGCACAGTGAAAGTACAGTGCTTTGTTGTTCCTTGCTTGAAAACGTGCCTGCACTCCTTTAAACTTTCCTGCCATATTTGCGGCCCCGTCATAACCTTGTCCTCTAACATTGTTGAAATCAAGCCCCCACAAGCCCAGACACTCAACAATCTTGTTGTAAAGTGTTTCACCTGTGGTATCTCTGCACTGGACAAAAGCCAGGAACTCTTCACGAACTTTCAGACTTCCATCGACGAATCTCAATATAATTGAAAGTTGTTCCCAGTTTGAGCTGTCTGTGACTTCGTCAGCAAGCACGGTAAACTGTTTTGCTGCAATAATTTCTGCAAGAATCTTGTTGCGGATCTGATCACCAAGAACCTCTATCAGTCTGTTTTGTGTACTTTTTGAAATGTATGTGGCCTTCTTATCGCATGTATCTAGATGTTTCCGGAGAGTTTCATCTCCTGCATTGATGCACAGATTCAAAAGGGCATTGAAATTGCTTCTGTTCTCACTCTGAAGAATGCCATCATCACAGTTGCCCCTCAGAGCTAACCCCTGTCTTCCACACACTTCAACAATCCTGAAGAGGCTTGTCAGAACTTGTCGATTTGCAGCGATGTTTTCTGCATTTTTCTGATTGATTTCACTGGCGATGCTCTGCTCTGGTTTATCCATGATTGTCAAAAACTGCTCTCCATTTGCCATTGCATCTTTGTGGTATTGTAATAACGAGTGCTTTTTGATCTGATCACAGGCTTTATTCCAGTTCTTGCATGGCGTCTTCACAAACTTGCCCAGGTTTTCAGTAGACTTTGCAAATAATAGGCAATACTTGCAGTAAGCCCCATCCTCGAAAGGAGAATACACAAGCCAGGAGTACTTTTGCAACCACTCATGCTGAAATTTTCGGTTCTTGTTGTTTATCACTGTTGTTGGAAACTGAAAACCAGGTGATGGTCTCCAGTGTTGCCTTCAAGAAGATGCTCCTTGTCACGGCTTGACAGTGAAACGACTCGCGTGTGTTTCTTGAAAACTTCACCAAAATCGATATTTTTGTTGCTGGTGATCTGAGAGGAGAAATCTGAAGAGGAGTCAGAAAGCAGGCTCACATCAGGCTGGTTGGTCATTGGCATGGCAGAGGATTCAGAAAGCAGGCCCCCGGCAGGCTGATCAATGCTTGAGGAGGAGTCTGAAATACAAATAAAAGTTGGGTCTATGAGAAGTCTGAAATACTAAAACGATTGTGTGTGTACCTGTGAGAGAGAGAGAGAGAGAGAGAGAGAGAGAGAGAGAGAGAGAGAGAGAGAGAGAGAGAGAGAGAGAGAGAGAGAGAGAGAGAACAATGAACAATGAACAATGAACCTTTATTTTCCAACGGTAGAAGTTATTGGTAACAGGACCAGTTTTCAAACTTGCCGTTGCTACATCTACTACATAAGTGACATAGACATGTAAACATACACATACCACACACTGCTGCATTCGCTTACGCACGCACGCACGCACCACGCACATACACACACACATACCCACACACGCACTCAGGTACGCACGCATGCACATCACAACTCGCGCATGCACGCACGCACACACACACACTCATGTACACCGCAATTCAGTACGCATGCACACACGCACGAACACTCACACACACACACACACACACACACACACACACACACACACACTTACACACGCATGCACTCAGGCACATACGCACAAAAACAAACACACGCTCTCGGACACGCACTCCAGATATTCCTACCCGCATACGCGTACGCACAAAAATATAAAATGAGTAAAAATACAAAGTAAAGCAATAAACAAAGAATCATTAAGTACATTAAATTTCATACAGCAAGGGCAAATATGTATGCAGGTGCTATCTCCCCCCCCCCCTCTCTCTCTCTCTCACGCCGACACACACACACACATACACACACACACAGCATGCACGCACGCGCACACACACACACACACACACACACACACACACACACACACACACACACACACACACACACACAGAGTCACACATACTGAGAGAGAGAGAGAGAGAGAGAGAGAGAGAGAGAGAGAGAGAGAGAGAGAGAGAGAGAGAGAGAGAGAGAGAGAGACCTGCAACAAGATAATTACATTTAAAGCATATATATGTCTTCGTTTACACACTTCAGTCAAGCTTAGATATATATTTATGATCTGAAATAACAGCTTTTCTTTTTAGACCCCTCCCCCCAAATGATGGACAAAATCTTTGCTACCTTATGACTCGTAGAGTCTTCTTAGGCTAATGATAGCCAATGGAACACACCAGTCATTTTGTTTAATATTAATTATTAAATTGAAACACTCAATCACGTATCAATTTCAGGTTGTATTTAATTTAATTTTTTTTTTGAGAGGGGGGGGGGGGGGGGGGCGGGGCAGTAAATTACTCACCAACACTGCTTTTACTTGTTCCCATGTCACTGTTTCGAACTCCACTGCCAGTGGTCTCACTTTGGGTTGATTTTTGTCTCTTTCGAGGAACTGCATCATCTGCCGTTTAGAAAAACAACTTTTATTATTATTTTTATTATTATTATTATTATTAAAGGTTTTCTTATATAGTGCTTACCTGTAAACAGCTCTAAGCGCTTTACAATTTACTCAACAACAACAAACAAAAAGAAAAAAAACAAAAAAAAAACAAAAACAAAGACATAACATAAAAATTAAAACATGAAATTATCCTAAAAGCAACAACAAAAATGTAAAATAAAATAGAACCGTCTTTTCAACATCTTATATATGATTATGCATTGCAGGTGTTAACACGTCTACTACAATTTTATAATAATAATTTAATATAAAAAAACAGTGGTTTTCTGATTAGTTCTTAGCTTATTTTAAATTTCATCAACAAAAGGCCTAAGGGTGAATAATCTTATTTTGTAGCACGCTGTTCACAGGCATAGGAACTGTTAACAAATTTGCTAATTTTCAGCAGTTGGCAAAATTTCAGCACATTTTTATTTTCCATTTTATTATGTGAAAAAGGCAGTGGTTGGGATGCCGTCATGATGGCTTCTTGTCGTTCCAAAAACCGAAGTCGTCATGCCGGTTTCGCACCCGGAAAGGCTATGTTGCCGTCACAATTGATGGCGACGCTGTCAAAGTGGTGTCAGATAGGCTATGGTTTCCATAGTCAGCCATCAAGACGGTTCTGTTCTGCTCTCCGAAGAGATTTACGTCACAATACATAGCTAGTAAGCTGCACTAGTGAAAACGATACCTTATAACTTAGCCCTTGGTTTTGTTATTGAAAACGATATTTTGCCGTCCAAAGATTTTTTTTATAAATATAAAAGCAATATTGATCATTGATGCCGATATCTTTATTCTTTAAATTGACATTTTTAAAGTTATATATCATAATACTTTGTGAAATAAATTTTAGGCTATGCATTACTTTAATTGTTACCTGTTTTGGTATTTTAATAAGTGGGGCTGTTTTATATCTATGATATTCATTATATGCAGCTAGTATCAGCTCCTACAGCATAGGCTACACTCACAGGAAGGAAGTACCGGCTCCATCGCCACGTGCTCATTTGAATCAAATTCGGAATGGGTGAATTTTACCTAGTTCTACTGACTACATTTCTTTTATGAGACAAAATTGGATTTAAAAATGTACCCACCTTCTGAAATGGAGCTTGATGAAAACCAGCATGATAGTCGCCTACTGCCATCAGCATCTGTTTTTTTTTTTCAGTTTCGGCATTTTCGAGGAGACAGCAAAAGTGAAGTGTTACCAAAGAAAATAGATCTAGATTTAAACTTCCCCCCACAAACCTTAATGACGTCAGACGTCTTTTCACTGATCTTTCTCGGAAAGACATGCACTGAAGGAAAGCAACTCTTTTGGGTACCTGGTCGATTCAACGGAAATCCATTTCAACGATGTTTTTGGACGATTCAACGATGGTCGTTTCAACGGATGTTCGTTACAACGAATTATCATAATTATCAACTTAGCGTCTTAATTAATCTTTCTAAAAAGTCGTTTTTGGGGGATTAGGGCTGTATCAAGGTGAAGGCGCTGGAAGAGGCTTGTGGCCAGAACAAGAAAATATGGCTGCATTTACTAATTTAGGGTTAGGGGTTGGGTTACTTGGTTGTTTCAACGGGAAAACGTTTTGGACGTTTAAACGGATCCCTTGAAATGGATTTCCGTTGAATTGTCTATAAATAACTCTTTGTGCCTTGGATCAAAAGTGACTAAAAACTGCAATGTTTTAAAAACAATAAAAAAATAATAAAACTTTGGAACTCCCTTTGCATAAAAAAAATTCACTGTTCTTTTTTTTTTTTTTTTTTTTTTTTTTTTTTTTTTTTTTTTTTTTTTTTAGTTGGGAGGGGGGGTTCCGGAACCCAGGTAACCCCCCCCCTGGGTCCGGCCCTGCACACACACACACACCACTTCCCGCCAAATGATGTCCATCAGCGCGGTTAGCGTAGTTAGACCTGACGTAATTTTATTTCGTGTTACTTGTCAGAGTGTTAGGTATGCCCGCCTACGGCGTCATTTGCATGCTGCTACTGAACGCTCTCCGACCAGCCCCGTCCAAGAAGTCTCTCTACAAATAGAAGAGACTTAACAACAACAACAACAACAACAACAAAAACCTGTCTAAATAAAAATTTTCAGCCGCTACTGTTCATAAAAAAATGGGCAAACATGTATACATCAGAAGCTAGTGCTAAAAAGGCACACTGGCTGTCTCCCTCGATTTTTCTACCGCTGTCAGCGGTAGCGAATCGAGGGATACAACTAGTGTTGGCGGTAAGCTGTCCTCGGGTCGGGAGGGGGGTTTAGGCTGCAAGTACAGCGTGAAAGGAGCGGTCCAATTAGAGGAAGAAATAGCAAAGAGGACCTGGAGTGCTGTGGACTGGAAACCTCTTTCACTTCTTTCGCCATATCCCGGCTGGAGATGGATCGACTGTGTTAGCTGTAGGGTAGTATCTGGTCAGCCTGGTGACCGATTTGAGAATAGCTTTGTCACCCACCATGGGCCAATAATTGATAATAATAACAGTAGTAGTAGTAATACTAAAAATAATAACAAGAATAATACAACAACAACAACAACAACAACAGTAATACAGTAATAATAACAACAACAGTAATGCCCCTGCTGATCTAATGATGATGGCGCATTATCCTTCTCATTGCCTTATCCTTCTACTGATACGGTGCGGTGATGATGATGAACAGAATAAGTAATACATGTAATAATGAATTTAACAATGAGGGTGCTGATTATGATGAGGATGATGACGCAGGCAACCAGGGCACTAACGTCCAACTGTTGTGCGCATCCTGTCTTCGATCCTTCGGAAGCAAAAATGAAGCTAATCAGTCACGAATCTTCCGCTGTTGTGGTAGTTGCCTGATTATCTTGTAATTCTGTACATAGACATTAGGACTGAAATGTGCCTGTGTGTCCCTTTGATGGTCCAAGACTGAGAAGTGATTGGGATATCAGTCGATTTGACACACAAAAAGGAGCGTGGGATGACGTTGATTTTGTGACAGATATTCATTGGACGAATAATGCAACAAAACAACAACAACAAAACAACAACGAAAACCAAACCAAAACAACAACAACGGTGAGCTGCGCGTTCTCTTCTCTACTTGTGCGTGCGGCCATCTGCACTGCACACTGTACTTGTAGCTAAGCAGTACGCGCACAGGGGAGTTACCTTATTGGGGACTAGAACTCAACCGTCTATGTGCCGTAGATGAATCAGTCATGATAGTTCAGTGGCAGCGCCTGAGTATTTGGTCCTAAATGGACGTTTAATTGCTTAACTGTCACTATCGATGGTACTTGGTATTTCAGAGGTAGAGTCTGATTAGCTTGGCGATTCTCTCACTCTCTGTTTCTGTGTGTTTGTGTGTATGTGTGTGTGTGTGTGTGTGTGTGTGTGTGTGTGTGTGTGTTCCTTTTGGAGAGTGCATGGTTTAACCCCCTCTGAGTCAGTGTCGATCCCCTTCCCTTACCTCCAGCCCCCTCCCCTCACTTGCACCCCGGCATTGTTTCACTTTTAAGCTGCGAAATCAGATTTAATTAACGCAACAAAAAAAAAAACCGTATCTTAAATGAAAATGTTTCCTTGCAACTGTTGATATTGGGGTTGTCGCGTTGACAGGGTTTTAGCGTGCACGATCGGCTGGCCCAAAAGAATGTAGTGTGCTGCACTGTCAAGACAAATGCACAAGCTTTTCGTTGGTGCCAGCACAGTCTTTATCAAACTGATGATCTCCTGCAAAATGTAGTCAAGTTTTTTTTTTGTGATGCGAAGAGTATGTAAAACCACAGGAAGGAAGAAAGTGCTTCCGGCGTGGTTCTACGAGGGAGGCAGATGAATTTGCTTCCTATGCTCCCCCGCAGCGAGTAATGTCTGCCGAGAAAAAGTGGACACGATCCAACTGCAAGAGACATAGATCCTCATGACCCCATCGCAGTTGGGGGGGGGGGGGTTCATGAAGATCTATGTCTCTTGCTGACACCACTTTGTATCCATCTTTCTTGTACTAATGGCTTTGGTTGGTGTTGAACTAACTCATTGTGCCCGAGGTACGAAGTACCTACATTTTGGACTGAGTTATCCTCTGAGGATTGCATTACAATTCAGGAGACAGATCGAACATGATAGTTCAAGGGTGGTGGCAGAATACCTTGGCGCCTATACGTACTGAGGCGCCAAGCTATTCTGCCACCACCCTTGAACTATCGTAATCGAGCCGCTGCGGTGTGTCGCGGGCAAAATGAGTTAACATGGATTACAGAAACAGAAGACGGAAGACTGATTCACTCCTGTTCCTCACAGCTATCGGATCTGATCAACATGCCACCATCTCCTCAGTCACCGCCCACCCCCATCTATTATCGATGTATTGTTTTGCTCACATATAATAGCAAAAGTGAGTCTATGTACTTGGCCATCTGTCGTCCGTCCGTCGCTCGTCCGTAGTAGACTTCAACGTTTGCATTGTCTCTAAGATTATCCAAACCACCGTCTTCAAAAACTTAGCCCAGGGATACTTTGGGGCAAGATCTTCCTTAACATACCAATTTCAGTGACCTCTATCAAAGGTCAAGGTCACAGGGGGCCCAGAAATAGGTCAGACTTAGCCGTATTTTGACAATTTGTTTTCCTCAAATATTGTTTTCAACTTTGAAACCAAACTTGAAACAGAGATATCTGATAGTAAGACCTTTTTTATGCATACTAATCTGGATGACCCCTCAGAAAGGTCAAAGGTCAAGGATCACAAGAGGTCGGCAAATGTGTGAAAAATGTCAACTTATGATAGCATTTTGTTATCAAAGGTTTTTGCACACTTGATACAAATTTGGTACAAAGGTAGCTGGTGTTGAGACCTTTCTATGTGTACTAATTTAGTTGATCTCTCGCAAGGTTGAAGGTCACGGGGCATTAGGGCGTTGCCACTTTTGTTTTTCTTTGCCACTGTAGAGTGCGGCATTTCATACTTTACACATACAGAACACTGAGAAAAAAAATCAGTCTACCATCTAACCACATCCCCACTTTTTCGCAGCTGAGAAAGGCTGCATACATACATTTCTATGCGTCGCTCCCATTTTTGGAGGGGAAAGCGGGGCTATGCATGTTCCAACCAACCATCTGAAGAACTGCAGTACGAGCCAAAACTGCATTCGATCTGCCTTCCATAATTGTGTTAAACAAAAAGAAGTGCTGCCTGCTAGACTTCAGTCCCCTGGTGGGCCGGAATGGTTGGGGTTTCATTTTTTCGCGGCCATTCCGTCAAATCAAAATGTCGTGCAGACTCGGAAGGAGGCTGGGAACGAATGCGACTAGACTAGGGCTTTATTTTGTCAGTCACAAGAAAACCGTATTTTTAACTCATTGTGCCCAAAGTAAGAAACACCCAAATGTTTGGAGTTATCCTCTGAGGACAGCATTACAATTCAGGAGACAGATCGACCATGATAGTTCAAGGGTGGTGTCAGAATAGCTTGGCGCCTATAGGCGCCAAGCTATTTTGCCACCACCCTTGAATTGCCATGGTCGAGCCATAATGTCTGGCTGTTGTGTGTTGCGGGAAAACGAGTTAACTGTATATATATATATATATGTGTGTTTATTTTTAAAAACAAAATCAGTATTCATGAGCAGAGGATAGTGACTGATGTTCTGTCACAATACCCCAATAATACAGCAATCACATGTCGCGGTAGAAGTCAGAATCAGGTAAAATAAAATAGGCAGTGACCCTAAAAAGCGAGGCCAGTCCAAGCAGTCTACAGGCAGGGTTACAGGAGCCGTCTCGTATGATCGCAACTATCACTACGGCATAAACTCTCTTAACAGTCGCGCACTTACCCCGGATGGGTACCAGGATATAAATGAAGACGTCACTTGCCAGCAAGAGACATGCATTCTCATGAGCCCCTGCGGCTGCTGGGGCTCACGAGAGTATGTCTATTGCAGAAGGAGCGGTCGGAGTGGCAGAACCTACTGGATGTATATTTCGTGCATTTTCAGATCTTCCAGCAGAACACGGCGAGCGCCGAGCTGAAAACGGAGAAGAAAACCAAGCGAGGGCACGTGGTAGCGGTCTTGGGGTCATCCCACCCGCTGGGGGCATGGGACCCGAAACGCGCTGTGATAGCTCAGGAGTACCCCAAAAGGTCAGGCAATTGGACAGCCACCATTTTCTTCGACGCAGGGACTTTGCAGGAGTGGAACTGGGTCATTATTGATGAGGCGTCCAAGGAGGTAAATTTGCAACAGCAGTCAGTGGGTTTTATGGATTATATCCTGTAGTTGCATGTTCCGACATCAACACTGGTCTACAAGATTGATTGATTAGTTCCGGGTTTAACGTCCATGGCACCGAAGTGATAATGGACGGCCCTGACGGGCGGGTTATGGGGGACAGGGAAATCTATTGCCTATGGAGTACGACCTGAACACTGATCAATTCAGGCGCGCTCCAACTGTGCCACTTTGATTTACCAGGACCTTTCAACGGACATGCTATTGAGCAAATCCGCCATTTCCCCCTGGATTGCGAGTCCAGCTACCGGGGCCGGGACGGGGATTCGAACCCACGACCCGGCGATTCCCTTCGCTCTCCTGCTCCGACGCTTAACCGCCTGAGCTATTTCGGACTCTTGGTCTACAAGACAAGACAAGGCACGACAAAACACAAGACAAGTTGCGTTCAAATCAAATCAAATTAGATCACATCGAATCGGAACAGATTCTATCCGATCTGATCAACTCGGCACTGGTAAGATCTTGTATGACCTAGCGTAGTGTGCTTCGCTAAAACCATTTTAATGAGTGTGTCGGGACCCTTCCAAGATCGGGAGGGTATTCCTCTCTCGCCTCGACTGACCAGGACGCAGGAAACGCACACGCGTTAACTCATTCCAGACTTGTGGCATCCGGATACGCGGCTTTATGCCGCGTGTCCGCATGCGGCTGGTCTCGAATGTGACCGCGACTGCTACTTGTTAAGTAAGCTCCGGGAAGGACGGTGGTTGGGATCGGACAGAACCCGTGGGCGCAGGAGAAGCTTCTACAAGTTGTGACCCCTTACACCGACTCCCAGCCGCAATCTATAGGGATTATGCCCGAGGCTGTTGTCAGGGGACATAACTCGTACACGCTTCTTTGCCCATTCGATCGGCTGGCCCAGGAGAAGTCGACGACAATACTGCCGCTGTTGCAGGTCAAGCTGATGGAGAAATGCGCAACACGCTTTCTGAACGACACGCACGGCTGGATCAAGATGCACGTGCCATGGAACAAGAAAGAAGCGGCAAGTACATTTGTCTGCACGTCCCTATTTTAACACTTTGAGGTCCATGGTCCACATTTTATAGATTTTGGAATTGCCTGTTAACCCTTTATCATCCTGATACACCCATAGCTTGAAATGAATTTGATAGTTCAAGGGTGGTGCCAGAATCGCTTGGCGCCTCTGGCGCCAAGCTGTTCTGGCACTACCCTTGAACTAAAACAGTTGGTCTATCTCCTAATCTATAATGTAGCCTTCATAGGACAATAAGCAGATTTTACAAAATCAGCCTGAGGATATAATGGGTTAAAATTATATGATCAGGCGGCATTGACATGCAGTGTATAATATAAGTTATTGGTCGGAGGGGTTCGCTACACGGACCTTTGTAGGCCTGAGGGAGGTCAAAGGAATCATTGTACCCCGAAGGCCGAAGGCCTGAGGGGTACAATGATTCCTTTGATCTCCCGAAGGCCTACAAAGGTCCGTGTAGCGAACCCCTCCGACCAATAACGTATTTGTTTTCCTTCCTCCGTTTATTGTTTAGAAAAAAATCCGGTTTATGAAGACGGCCGCTTCTGTGGCGGATAGGTGACACCATTGAATATACATGTTCTGCCGGGGATTCCCAGACTGTGACGTAGCACGATTCCGTGTCAGAAGCGCAAGTCTTGTTTTCGCGAGTAAAAAGCTTGGCTTGTGTACAGAATGATTCAAGCTGCAATGTCTACAAAAGGTCGTTAAACGGTATTACAATGACAGTGCTTCTTGACTGCTGTGTGATTCAGAAAAATTAAGAACTTTTTTATGAAGCGATCGGCATTTGACCACTGATGTGACAGCTTGTGCAAGTTAGCATGGTGCCTCGTGCTTTTAGATTCAAGATGTCAGAAGGGGATGGCTTGGAGTGTGCAGCAGATTGTCGTTGTTTTATCCTAAAGTGTCATGTGTGTTGGGATATCTGGAAAAAGGAATACCAAAACAAAACGCTCGTTGTTAACAGCAGGACTAGTGCTGAGATTGATGGATTTTAAGGTAAGATTTTATTTTACAGCGTAGACATGTCAGATAGTCTTCGAAAATTCGGGAGATGATTTTCTTCAGATACTGAGTCCCGCATTGAGTGACGTGAAAATTTGGCAATAGCGTGCTTTGTGTATAGTGTTGCTGGGTGTGTATTTTCGTTTTAGTTCCTGAATTTGTTGCTCTGTGCTTTGGTGAAATTGTGGCATGTTGCCTGTTGGTGTTTGAGCAGACGACAGTGCCTGGCTTGCCGGTTTGCAAGGATTGTGTCTCTGATTGGTTAAAAAAAACAACCTCGGAAGCTATTTTTGTTCGGTGGTTTCCCGAACTTTGAAAATGTCTCGGTGGAAGGCTTTTGCAGTTTGCGCTATGTAATTAGTGGTGAAATATTGTTTAGTTGGCTCCTCATGTCGTAAAAAAATAAGGCAGATGATGTGTATTACGTCAAATAGGACTACGTTAGTGCGTTTTTTTCTGCTATTTTGTCGGAACCGAGTTGCTATCAAGACTCGAAAACGAGGTCGTAACGCGTCATTGAGAGGGCTATAAAACGTCCGCCATTTTTCGCTACAGTGGTTTTTATATCACGGTCACATGGTACAGTTTGCGCTAAATTTACTGGTCGTGTGACGTAGGGAGGAAAACAAAGTAAGTTATACGGGCTTTGCGCCGAGCAGGCTAATATGGCCATCTCACGGCAGCAGAAGACAAGCCAAGACAGACTTCACAGTTCAAGGGCGCTATATAATAGCTGGGCGCATAGAGGCTTTACATCTTCTTGCGTCCCGCAGTCTGTGGGGACTTGTTACTGAACACATTCGAGTTGTGCCGCATTCGGATACGCGGCATTATGCGGCACGTCTCGAATGAGAGTTCAGTTACTACTCTAGCAATTCCCATACGTGAAAGTCTTCCTCCGTCTAAACTGAGCTTGTTTCTCTTGCGTCCAGACGGTTGACTGGGCGACGAACGAGTACGTGGGAGGAGGAGACACGTACATTGGCACGGTGGACCAGTTCAAGGAACGCCGGGCACGGCTAATGGAGATTCGCAGATGGGAGGAGGCGGCAGGTAAGGGTGACAACATTGTGCTGGTCCGTGATCTGGGCGGTACGGCTTGGAGCCTTAACCCTTTTAGCCCCAAGGTCCCATTTCTCAAACTGATTTTGGAGGTGTTGCCTAATGACTATGTACCAGTTGCAGGAGACTGATTGACTGATAATTCAAGGGTAGTGCCAGATTAGCTTGGCGCCTGAAGGCGCCAAGCTAATCTGGCACTACCCTTGAATTATCATGGTCATTCAATCTCCTGTTGTAGGGACTCGGGGATAAATGGGTTAACCCGTTCAGTGCCAGCTGTCGTAGACTGTGTTTCTGCAGTCCAGGGCTCCCGTTTAGTGCGTCTGCGCGTCTCTGACGCACTGAGACTCAAAACCACGTATAGTACTGAAAATGTTACGAAGGGGTAGGCAGACGCCCTATAATTCAGCACCTCTGCGTCTTATACGTACTATGCTTGCCGCGCCACGGTGCGTACCTTAACCGTGTCAGTTGTTCTGTTTTTAGTGATGAGTTGGCTCGCTTAGCCGCGGCTGCCTTAAGGTTCGACTAAATCTGGGGTCCGCGCGAATGTAACTGGATGGGCAGCGTGCTAGTTTACGAGTGGTGTCAGTATATTATCACAAAGTGCGCACTGCGTGTTGGAAGGCGTTATTTGTTGTGACTGACGTCAGCCATTCAGTCTATTATGGGATACGGCATCGTTTTGCGTTGACTTTCGATTTTGAGCAGTGTCAAGCTGCGGAAAATGGTGCTCAACATCGCACACCAAAAGACAGGTTACTTTCAGCCTCGTTCCGGATCGACCGTATACACAGTTTCACGACACGGGTCTAGATTTGGTTTTCATCATCATTTCTTTGTGTATAACTAATACGAGCAAGTTTTCACTTTGCTGCTATCGTCAGTGGACCAAACCTGACCACATGCCCTCACTTTGGTTGGGGGTTCTGTGTCTTTACTTTTTTGTTGGTATTTATTTTCGTTGATATTTATTGCGTTTCTTGTTATATCCTTGTTTTCCAGTCACTTGTTATATCCTTGTTTTCCAGTCACTTGTTATATCCTTGTTTTCCAGTCACTTGTTATATCCTCGTTTTCCAGTCACTTGTTATATCCTCGTTTTCCAGTGTGTATAATTATTATCGAAGACAGTTGTTAGTTCGCGTTCTGTTGTTTGTTGGATGTTAGACCGACTTGGAGTTGCTCATAGCTCACTGAATATCAGTTATTTAATCACTGTTTTGCCGTCCGTTGCGGGTTGTTTGGGTGTTTTTTTTGTTGTTGTTTGTTTGTGGTTTTTTGCTTGTTTTTCATGGTAGAGTATTCCGGCATTCTTTTGCCGTTCACTGCGGTATTTGTTTTTTCCTTGTTTTTCATGGTAGAGTATTCCGGCATTCTTTTGCCGTTCACTGCGGTATTTGGTCGTTTCTCGATGGTAAATTATTCTGGCATTGTTTTGCCGTCGGTTTGCGTTGTTGGGAAAGGGTGGGATGTGTAGTTTTCTTTCCCCTACGGTTTAGATTGGTTCCTCCTGTGAAAGAACTGTGTGTTTTTTAAGACCTTATGTGAACACATTATGACGCATCTAGGAAATGGGTTGTATCTAAACGGCCACGTTCCGTTGCTTTTGCTGCCATGGTAGATTATTCTAGCATTGTTTTGCTGTTCATTGCGTTTGTTTCAAGGGGGGTTCGATGTGTACTTTTCTTTTCCATGCGGTTTAGTTTGGTTTGTCATGTTAAATAACTGTGTGTCTTTGGAGACGCGTAAACAAAATTAAAGGAGAGAGAGAGAGAGAGAGAGAGAGAGAGAGAGAGAGAGAGAGAGAGAGAGAGAGAGAGAGAGAGAGAGAGAGAGAGAGAGAGAGAGAGAGAGAAGGTGTGGGTTGGTGGTGGGTGGGTGGCGTGTGTGTTCCAGACTGCCCAAAAGGGTACGTTGTTTCCATATCACCGTGAAAAAAAAACTTTGATCCGAAACGTCGTGTTTCATGTTTCTAACTTAAAGGGGTTTCAACCTCTATTTTCTGTTTCCCTTACCCAAAAGGGACTTTGATATACCATTTTAAAGAATTTTGGGCAGGTGGGGGATTGGAGGGAGGGGGAGGGGGTTGGGGGTGGGGGGTCCGGAACCCCTAAGATCCCCCAGATCCGCCACTGGTACGCATATTTGTTTTGCTTCTGAAATTGTTGCTCATTCATCGACCAGAAAGCCAAAGCCATTCCAGGGACAATGGATACAAATTGATCTCAGCAAGAGGCGTAGATTCTCGTGAGCCCTCGTTGTCGCGGGCGGATCACGAGGGTCTATCTCTATGTCTCCTGCAGTTGGATCATGTTTACGTTTTCTCGGCAGAGAATGGGTTTCTTGGTGTAATTGGTCGCTGACCTGAATCCCGGCATGCGATTGAGAAAACAAAACAAAAACACCACCAACACAAAAACATGATGTTAGACTCGGGCACTGAACAGTTCAAGTGGTAAAGCATTGGACTCTTTTCCTAAGGCCGCAGGCTCCAACTATGGTAGCCTGTACTAGTTTCGCGGTTACGATATCTTCGCCGCGCTCCGCGCCGGAACAATGGGGAAAAGTGGCCTTGCATAGTGACCCGCAAACATTGCTCCTGAATAGTCTAAATGTGTTTACTATGGCTTATTTTTTCAGTAAGATATATTTTTTTCTCTCCATAAAGCAGTAAAATATTCTTTGCATGTGGCATTCATTTTCCTGCACAGCTTATGACCCAGTTACCTGAACACGTCCTGTGATGTGTATTTACAGCAACACGTGGAAACCCGGTAGCATTCTGGCCAATCCTTGAAGTCACTTCTTGTGTTATTTTGCAGACCCTGTCCATGGCAAAGGTCTGCTGGCGGTGTCTGACTTTGTTCAGGTCCCTCTCGAGACCAGGTCTTCGAAATCCCATTGACAGTGGCAAAGGTGTTTAACCCTTTGACCCCTACTGAAAATACCGTTCGGCGGAAAAGACGCGTCTTTTTTTCCGCCTAACGGTAGCGTCAAAGCAGTCCAGGGGTTAACTCTTTGGAGACGTGCCGCATCCGGATTCGCGGCTTTACGCCGCGAATCCGAATGCGGCACGTCTCCAAAGAGTTAAGCTCAAAAAACGTTTGACCAGTTTCGACTCGGTTTAACACTTGCGCACGGGGCTGAAAAAGTCGGTAGTTTGTAAGCCATGAGTTCCTTTCTCTGCGATCACTACAACAGCCTCCTTCACTGAAGTCCGCACCATAATAAAGTACACGTTCAAAACAGCTTGGAGAAACTCCAACGGAAATTACAAACCCCAATTAGGACGCCATCAACAGGCTGGACAGAAGCGACCAGACCTCCATCTTTTGGCACAGGACAGGACACTGCACCCTGAAGACGCGCCTGAAGCAGATCGGAATGGCTGAGATCTCCCGCCTGCGCCTGTGGCTATGCAGAGCAGACACCAGAATACATACTCCAGCACTGCCCACGCGTCCCAGTGCATCTTCAGCAAGTCTGGCCAGACGGGCACGCCGTCGCATCAAATTCTGGGTGACGGTCGACGACCTACTGAGAACAGTCCATTTCTGGGCAAATAGCGGACGAAGAA
This sequence comes from Semisulcospira habei, assembly GCA_036245525.1. Lineage (NCBI taxonomy): Eukaryota > Metazoa > Mollusca > Gastropoda > Semisulcospiridae > Semisulcospira > Semisulcospira habei. The sequence continues at coordinate 95,312,445 of BTPG01000006.1, forward strand.
TATAGCACACAGCTAGCCGCAACTCAGAAGTAGAAGAAGAAGGTCTTTGTTGTTTCTTTAGTAAGCGTGTCTTAAATATTCTTGATGTGCAGCGCTTTGAGCCCGTTTTGCGGGCTGATACTCAGCTGTACAAGGACTATTATTATTATTTATTATTATCATTATCATTATTGCTGTTGTTGTTCTCTGTCTGCGTGTTTTAGAAGCAAAACGTCTAGGTAGACCCCTGGGCTATTTCATCCCTTCGCCCACTATGTTACAACGCCCCATGTCACCATCCTCAATAAGGTCCCAGAGCCCCGCCTCGCTACCAAAGATGGCCACTTCGCCGACAACCCCGCCATTGGCAACCACGCCACCTACCGCCACGGAAGGTAAGTTTTAGATTGTGCTAGTCTGTGATATTGGACCTTACGACTCTTTCGAGCCGTAAGGTCCAAAATCACAGACCAGCACATATTTTCATTGCCGGTAGGATGGATGCCACATGATCTGATAGAGGGCCCGTATGAGTGACGCTGATTAAGTATGTAAACACACGAGAATGACACATTCAAGTTCTGTGGCTTTTGCCGGAGGAATACTACTACTGATCGCACGGACCTCCTGAGCCCAGTTTTTGGCTACCGTATTGAAAGTACGATTGACTTTGAAATGGGGCTGGTCGGAGCGCGTTCCGTAGAATGCACACGATGTGCTGGGCGGGCGGACCCCGAATTCTGGCAAAGAAGTAACACGATAAAATGACGTCACATCTAGCTACGCAAACTTTGCTAGAGAACGTATATTTGGTGCCAAACAGCGTGTGTGTGTGTGTGTGTGTGTGTGTGTGTGTGTGTGTGTGTGTGTGTGTGTGTGTGTGTGTGTGTGTGTGTGTGTGTGTGTGTGACAGTGACTAGAGACGGCATTTGTGGACAGACAAGCTTGAAACTTTGGGATATTTTCCCTACGTGAATTCTCCCGTAGCGGTTTCTTGGATTTTTAAATTAGATTACACGTTGACAAGAAAATGGCCGTTTCACAAAAACCGGTTGATCCGCATTTGAGTCCGTATATTTTGTCTACCGTATTTAAACAAGATGAGGATTTCATCCCAAAGTCTACCGTATTGTTTGGAGCTCCGTTGCGTTTTTCTTTTAGGAACATTCAGAGTTGTTCATATTTGTATGCTTATTATGCTGATCCATTTCCTTCCTCTCAAGCCAACCTCTGATGAACACACACGTCGGCGCACACAAATAAGACGGACACACGTCGCTTCCGCCATTAGTACGCTCTGTGGGCTCGTTTAGCGACAGAAATCCATCTCCTTCTACTCTAACCCACCCTCTGATCCACGCACACCGGCACACATAAATAAATACGGACACACGGCGATTTCCCCCATTCGTAAACTCTGTGGGCTGGCGTAGCATAGCTATTCTGAAGAAGAATGATAGCACGAGCAGCGAAATGACGTCACTTTAAGCTTCACGTCATGGCATCATTAGTCCCACTGTGACGACGCCGTGTTCATAGTGACGACTCGATGTTATACGTCACTCATCGCAGTACTAACATTTGACGTATCAGAGAATCAACTTTGCAATTTTCTTACTGATTTTCACGCCTAAGACTTACAGGTCACAATTTAACCTAATCCTACCCCAGAGCCGGGACAGACAGCAGGCTTATGCAAACACTGTTTATGAAAAATCATGCGGGTATTACTGAGAAGATAGTTTGTGTACGCCGGTGTGTGTGTGTTGATCAGAGGGTGGGCTAGAGAGGAGAGAAATAGATCAGAAGGATAAGCTTAAAAATATGAACAACTCTGATTGTTCCATAAAAGAAAAACGTATGTGTGCTCCAAACAATACGACAGACTTTGGGATGAAATCCTCATCTTGCTTCTAATTTAGGGATAACGTCTTTGCGCCCTCTCCCGACCTCCCCCCACCCCCTCTCCTGCCCCCACTATCCTCAGGACCAGCACTGTCCGTTACAGGTCCAGCACGATGCACAGAGGAATGATTCTCCAGAGCCCCACAGCTTCCAACATGCACAATGACCCGTAACGATCTCAGTTAGAATTCTACTCTATTTTTAGTAGATAGTTGACGCGAACTTGTGATGAGTCTACCATGTTAGCTCAAGGGCAGTGCCTGATTAACTTGGCGCCCTTCCGGCTAATCAGGTACTACCTTTTTACAGCGCAGTCCATCTCAGTTGATCCCACATCATGAACTGGAAGTTGTGCTTGGCATTCAACATATTGCAAGCATTTTCCATGTATTTTCCCAGGTAGGGCTGGGTCCGTTGCCCCCATCAAACCGTCAACGCCCAGTAGTTATGATGTGACGTCGAGCCAGTCAAGCGGGGAGGATTTCTTCAGGAGTCCAGACCGCAAGATCTCACCCACGTCCGCCAAGACTGCAGCCCAGTATTTCGCTGAATTCAAACCTGTACTGAAAATCAAGCCGTACAGGTAAAAGGACTCCAAAATCCCGTTCTCCTTTGTCTTGGGTCCAAAAGTAAGGATACAGTGAAATGAACGAAAATGACTTGAAATGAAATGAAATGATATGAACTTCATAAAAGTCACTGGAATCGAATCGAATCAAACCATGCCAAAGCAGATTCTCGTCGTGATCCGCACCTCTCTGCCCCTCCTCAGGGGCGGTTCAGTTACCTCGAGGGGGGGGGGGGGGTTAGTGGTGGTGACTGAGGTGGGGTGGGGGGGTGGGGGGGAAGGTTTCCAACTTTTCAACTTTTTGTTTCGGACCTTCAACCACACAAGGGGGTGGTGGTGGAGGGGGGAGGGGGGGGGTGAAGGTCGCAAATTTGTGAAAAATGCGTACGTTTCGAGAAAACTCGGATTTGGCGATACAAAAGCCAACCCTTTACTTATGCTTAGACACTTGAACACTTCCAGTGACTTTTATGAAATGTTGGAAAGGGCAATATCACAAAAGTCACAATTTATATTTTGACTGACCATGTAGGGCTTTGCCTTTCTTGTTTGTCTAAAACAAACTCGAATAAAAAAAAAAAAAAAAGGAGTTGCTAACGTTGCAGTGTACGCCGTCAGATCTATGGTGAACTTTCCGATAGCGTACGGATCCAAAATATCTAATGCGTCACCGCCATTTCATCCGGTAAGTTTGTGCGTCACCGATTCAGTCAACACATTTAGCCCCGGGACCCTAGAGCAGGAGATGAATTGATCATGATAATTCAAGGGTAGTGCCAGATGAGCTTGGCGCCTTCAGGCGCCAAGCTCATCTGGCACTACCCTTGAATACTAAATGCCGCCGTTGGGTTAAAAGGGTTAAATGAATGGAGTCGGAACCTCAGTTCCAGAGCCCCCCAAAACAACTGGGGCTCCCGCCGAGGTTGTGGTAGATGTGACCACGACAAGTAAGGCAACATAAAAACCGTGCCGCTCAGCATAGAGAACTGTGTTAGTCTGTAGTTGTCTTCCGGACTGAGAAAAAGAGGGTGGGGGTGGGGGGAGTAGGGGCAGTGGGGGTGGAGGTGCGGAGGATGGGGGGAGTAGGGGCAGTGGGGGTGGAGGTGCGGAGGATGGGGGGAGGGGGAGAGGGCGACGGCGTTGTAAGCTCAGAGGCCAATTCCAAATTCGATATATCGACCTTAACTCTTTCGAGACCTGCCGCAACCGGATTCGCGGCATAAAGCCGCGAATCCAGATGCGACACGTCTCGAATGTGTTAACCCCTTGACTGCCAGCGGACGCGGATTTCGCGTCTGAACCCCTGCACATAGACCGACATTCGCTTGAAGAACACAAATGAAATGGGACCACAACGTGAGTACAAAGAACACAGGACTGACAAGAGGCATAAATGCTCATGATCCCCTGCGAATGCGGGAGCTCATAAGAATTTATGTCTCTTGCAGATGGGTAGCGTTCGCCTTGCCTCGACAGTCAAGGGGTTAACTCTTTGGCTGTCGGTGGCTTTTTTGCGAGGCTATTCCTGTAGGATCACCTGGCCTGAAGGCGCTACCGACAGCCAGTGGGCAAGGGGTCAACGGAGTCGAGGCGCTAGCGTGTGATCTTTCACCTACAGTGATGGTCAGCAGGACAGCAAGGCCGCGTCAGGAACAAGGTCGCCTCCGAAGCATCCGAGTTCAGGTGCCGCCACCCCTGTTGGCGCTCAGCCCAAGCCCTCCTCCACTAAACCAGAGCCATCGCCCAGCAAACAGGCCTCCTCCGGAACACAGACTGTTGTGTCAAGGCCTCCAGCCGCCAATGCCAGACAGGTGCCGAGACAGCCTGGGTGAGCTGTCTGTTTATTTCTTTTCAACGGATCCTAGCATGCATCCGCCCTTCCGCCCATCCATTCCCCATGGATCCATCCATTTTTGCCCTGATCGAAAATGTCAGTTGACATCTTATTGACCAGTTGACGCTTTCGATCACTAAGGAAAAGATAAGTAGCACATTGTGTCCTTGTTTGTATGTCTATTTTTACACCCCGAAAGACTAATACATTTTAAAAATTGTCTTTTCCAAGCGTGTTTCTTTCTTTCTTCTTTGCGATTTTCTTTGCGTTGGCAGTCACCTTTTTGGTCTGGATTGAGCTAAGATAGGTATGCTTGGACAAGTTTCACCAGAAACTTTCGTGCAAAAGTTGGAAAATCTGTGGGCCTAATGGCCTTATGTGTGTGTGTGTGTGTGTGTGTGTGTGTGTGTGTGTGTGTGTGTGTGTGTGTGTGTGTGTGTGTGTGATGGTGTGTGTGTGTGTGATGGTGTGTGTGTGTGTGTGTGTGTGTGTGTGTGTGTGTGTGTGTGTGTGTGTGTGCAGCAAGCCACCTGAATCCACCCAAGATCCGCCTGAGGGTTCTAGGACGAGTGGCATTATTAAGGTCAGTATAGGTTACCGGTGAAGGTCAGTATCAGGCTCCTTTCAAGGTTAGTGTAGGTCAGTTTAGAGATCATTTCCTTCTGACAGCACCAGCCAAGGTCACAGTATACACACTATACGTCAGGTGCAGGCTGCGTTTCCAGAGGAGTATATCAGTCACGAGTAGTGAACATTTTTTCAGCAGGACGGGCTTTGAGTGCTAAGGTTCTTCAATAAAACTGGTTCTCAACGCTTGTCCTGCCTTAACTATGACTTTTGTTTTTGGTTTTCATAAGCCATGCGACTAGAGGCATACGTATCAGGGTGTCGTACAAGAATTCAAACTTTGTAATTATCAAAAGTCATGTAAGTCCTTTCGCGCAACATTGTCGAAAGACAGCACTGGAATGCTGGCGAAACCCACTGGCCTTGAAATACGCTCACGTCACAATAGGCACACACAAACACTAAACGCCACACATGCACAATACACCCCCAGATCAGTGCCAAATCACCCCAGATGGGCAAACTAACGCCTTTTTGGTCTATCTCGTAACATATACATTATGAACTACTAACCATTATGACCTGGGGAAGGTCGCGTTAACGATAGTTTTGCCACGAAGGTGGTGATTTCAGTCGTGGGACCCGCGACCTTCATTGTAACAAGTAAACAAGTTGACAACTGTGCTGATTCTCTTAGGGGTGGGGAGGGGGTGGAGTATGGTGTGGGTGAGGAAGGGTTGGAAATGACCTTAAAGTCCCAGATTATGTGTGTTATTGTCGATCTGCAAAAACTCACAGAGATAACAGGTCATTTCAGTTTACCAACGCCGAGGAAGGCGGAGAGGTATTTGCAGAAACCTCCGATGAGCTTTCACTTTGTACTGTGCGACACTGTTGGACATTTTGATCAGATAGAAATTTCGATCATGTTCCTATTACCCCCTTTGAACTTCCAAGTCAATGTAATCGTCAGCCATCCTCCAACCACCCTCCTCCACCCCCTTTCATTTCAGACTGGAAAATGTCTCCCGTCACTTGGCGATATCTTCAGCCCTAGAAGCAGCAGAGAAAAGGTTTGTACTACGTGCACAACTTAGGACATACAGACCAAGAATCGAGAGTGATAGTTCAAGGGTGGTATCGGCCTATCTTAGCACTGTTTGCGATTCTCTAGAATATTCATCTGGTGAAGGTATCAGGAAGCCTCTCTTTCACGTGCTCATTAAGAATAATCAATAGGCGTCTGACGTATTGTCGCTATAAATGCAATAAATATGGTTTTGCGAGTGAGCCCTTGTATTGAGTATGTGTACCGTGTGCGCGAGGGCTTAATCGCAACTACCGTAGTATTGTATTTTGTACTGACTATCGTTTTTAATCCCTTCCTTGCCACCGTTCGTACATTTTTAAGTCTCTTCTATTTATGAAAGAGACGTTTTTAAGGTGGGTCGCGGCGGAGCGGAAAAAAATGAATGCCCAAGACGAATTAGGCGGGCCGGTCTGAAAATCTAACGACTAAAGTAACCATATAAAACTTACGTCATGTCTAGTTACGCTAACCTTCGGAACGAAACGAAAACCACCCAAGACATGAATACAAATTGGTCTCAGCAAAAGGCACAGATCCTCCTGAGCCCTTGGCGATCTTTGTCTCTTGCTGTTGGATCGTGTTCACGTTTTCTCAGCAGTGAAAGGGTTAATGAGCTTGCAAACGCGAGGCGCCTTGAGACCTTCACCACATTGTTTCGGTCGCCGGCCGTGACCAACTACATTCTTTCCGTCGACGCCATTCTTTGTAATTTTCTTCTTTTATTGTTCCAGAATGCGACATCTCTCTTGAATTTGTTGCCTGCAGTGACTTGAAACTCAAAATAGCGTCTCGCCACAGTGTGAAGGTCACAAATCGAAAGCAAGGTTTCTTAAAACCTTCACTTCTTGAATATTTTAGAGAATTGCGAATGTCAACACGCATTCGACATGCGCTTATGTCAGCCACCACCCTTCCAGTATCATGTTTAATTTATCTCAAGAACCGATCCGGTGGCAATGCCTTGTTTATTGTTTACTCGTCTCCTCCTATGACTACCGTTATATGGTTGAAGTACCAAACGTGCATGGCCGGAGATGGCTATGTAATCAGTGTCTCTATGCAGCAACTGAGTGAGAATCTGTTTGGTGTCATAACTTGCGTGGTATATAACGTGGTATCTACTGCAGGACTGACGGTAAATATTATATGTTTCACAGCTGAATGTGAACAAAAGCAATGACAACACGTCGGACAAAAGATCTGGACGCGGCTCCAGCCAGGACTCCAGTCAAGGTAAATAATATGTTCGTTTTTCTCGCGTTGACAAAATCGCGGCCAGAAATCGATGCAGCTGACATTTTTTAAGGTCCTTCAGTTCACTCTGCTTATCCCCGTCAATTTGCTGTGCTGATCATCTTTTTGGCTACCGTATTTTGCGTTCTCCCCCAAATAACTCTTTGGCCAATCACATTTCTCGTACAAACACACCCTAATCTTCGTTCATTCAAACATCTAAACGAACACATGCCAATAAATAATTTAGGGGGCTACACAAACAGAACTATGTGTAGGTGTTCTGTGATACAGCTGGTTGTATGTCTCATACAAAACATAACTGAATAATTGGAGAAGTTAGATAACACCAACGACAGGAAAAATCAACTGAAGCGACCGCATTCGAAACAAAATTTGGATAAATAAAAGGTGAGGGGGTTACGCTGCAAAATAACTATCGTTGTGTTCGGTCTACAATTCATAAACAAGAATGACTGAAAATGTGTTAAATTAAAAAAAAAAAATACATGAAAGAGAAATTCCAGGCGAATGCAGTTCTTGCGAGGTTGTTCCCTGAATCTCTACGGCACACGTAAAGTTTGGGGTCCTTTCAAGGGTACACTTCACGCTTATACTCTTCACAGTTGAAGACAAAATCGTTGTATTACGAGTTAGGTTTTGCTAGTGGTTCTTGTCGCTTCGAGGGTCCGGTCAGGAGGGGGGGGGGGGGGGGGGGGGGTTCAATGTCGGAGGTAAGAGTCGAGAGCTTAGCCCTCGACTCTTACCTCCGAAATGACCCCCCCCCCCCCCCCGACCGGCCCCGAGAGAAGCGTCAAGAACCACTGGCAAAGCCTAACTCGTAATACAACTAATATTATTGCATGCATATTGGTATATAATTCAACTTGCACAAAGGGAGCTTGGTGGTGAAGCGTTCGAACTGGCTCACGTCCAAATTGGTCGTGGGTTCAGTCAAACTAAACTGGGGTCAAAATTTGTTCAGACCCTGATTGGTGCCCTCTCTTTGAAACCACCTTCGTGATGGACAAAAGACGTCAGCCCGAAGCGCCGGTTGTGCGCGGGGCCACTGACCTGCGGCAGACGTCAGTCTGTGGGCGTTTCGCCTACTGAAGTCACTATGCTCGGCTATGCATTGCAGCGAGCAGGCGCACTGCTTCAGGTGCCAGCTGCATGAGCGAGTTTAGTCCTACGCCAGCCACTCAGCAAGATGCTCCGCTATATAGCGGAGCACCTTGCTGAGTGGCTGGCGAAGGCCACTACGCTCACTCGTGCAACAGGCCCCAGAGGCCAAGTGCTTGAGTGAGCTTAGACCTGTAGCGGTGCATCAGTCTTGCTTAGTGGCTTGCTCACACGTCACTCATGCACATGACCCCTTGTGCAGCGTCAATGGTGACCGAGGAGAGTGAGGCAGCGGCGCCGGACAGCAGCAAGAGAAGATCCCGCCAGATGGACCCTGTGGACATGTCCACGCTGGGATTCAAGGGGAACAAACCGCCCGCCGACGAGGGACAAGGGAAGTAAGTCTTATGTATAACTTCCCTTTCCCCTAAGTTTTATTTTTCGCGTACAATGACAAACGCTAGTTTTACTACAACAGTTCTCCATTTGCGAAAACGTTTCTGACAGCAAGCAAGCAAGCAAGCAAACTGACTGACTGACTGACTGACTGACTATGAACTATGATGAACGAACGCTGCCGGATCGAACGAACGAGCAAACCAATTAATTAACCCTTTTAGCCCCAAGGTCCCATTTCTCAAATTTTGGAGGTGTTGCCTAATGACTATGTACCAGTTGCATGGGATGGATTGACCATGATAATTCAAGGGTAGTGCCAAATTAGCTAAGCGCCTTCTGGCAACAAGCTAATCTGGCACTGCCCTTGAATTATCATGGTCAGTCCATCTCCTGCTGTAGGGACTCGGGGCTAAATGGGTTAAACGAAAGAAGGAACGAACACAGACAGCACTAAAGATCAATAAACGATGAGGGATAAGCAAGCGTCGGGTGTGTCTGACACCCGCCGCACGAACGATCCGCGATAAGTCAGCCAGTCAGTCAGTCAGTCAGCCAATCAGTCAGTCAGTCAGTCAGCCAGCCAGTCAGCCAGCCAGCCAGTCAGCCAGCCAGTCAGTCAGTCAGTCAGTCAGTCGGTCAGTCAGTCTCACTCTTCTTGTGATAAGTGTTTAGCAGAAGACCCCAGAATGTGATAATAATGATGACGATGTTAACCACAGGAAAAGTCTGGTGAGCGAGCCCGGCAAGCCAGGTTACCCCCGCCAACCGAAGACGGTAGACGGCGACACTATCCCAGTGCGCTCCTCGCGGGACAGTATTGGCTGTCTGTCCCGAGCCCGCTCCCACTCGCCCCCGTACCAGTCCGCTCACCGCTCCCCGTCCCCCGGGGTGGAGAATTACATGTGCCATACTGTGCAGGGCAGAGAGTCCTGGGCTCGCACGGCCAGCCAGGAGCTGATTCCTGTCGGTGAGTCAAGTGTTCGTTAAGCGTTTCAAGCCAAAGACCGTCTGCGAGCACCTTTAACCCCTTGACAGCCGGAACACAGCGTGCAGACCCCAAATGCAAGAAACACAGATCCTCGTGAACCCCCGAGTCACGGGGGGCTCATGCGGATCCATGCCTCCTGCTAGCCCTACTGAGTATCCATGTTCCTTGGACGAAGGTATTTCTTTGGTGTTAACCCATTTAGCCCCGAGTCCCTACAGCAGGAGATGGAATGACCGTGATAATTCAAGGGTAGTGCCAGATTAGCTTGGCGCCTTCAGGCGCCAAGCTAAGCTGGCACTACCCTTGAATTGTCATGGTCAATCCATCTCCTGTAACTGGTACATGGTTGTTAGGCAACACCTCCAAAATTGGAGAAATGGGACCTTGGAGTTAAAAAGGTTAAGAAAGATTTCACACTCTCAATCTCCGTCCAGTGGCAGGGAGGGGTTAACCCGCTTGTGCATGAAACCATCGGTATTTTTAGGCATGAAGGGGTCATTATTATTGTTATTATTGTTATTGTCATGCTGCTGCTGCTGCTGATGATGATGATGATGATTATCATGGCGGTGACTAGTGGTTATGGTGGCAGACGACAAATGTGCAAAACAGGCGTGAGTCAGGCTAGCAGGCGAGAGTTCCTACAGTAGGAGATGGATTGACCATGATAATTCAAGGGTAATGCCAGATTAGCTTATCTGGCACTACCCTTGAATTTTCATGGTCAATCCATCTCAGTCCTGCAACTGGTACATAGCCATTAGGCAACACCTCCCGGCGACATTTGAGAAATGGGACCTTGGGGCTAAAAGGGTTAACAGATTTCAGAACCACGGTCTTGGTCCAATGGCATGGAAGCGGTTCTATTCCGGTTTAGACACCAATGAGCTCGCGCGTCTGAGAGACTAACCGCAGGAATCATCGTGCCGTGCCGACAGCCAAAGGGCTAGCCTGCGGCTGCAGGGGCGGGCGAGAATGACCGCCTCTTGCAGCAAGGCCTCTCCCATTGGCTGCTTTCTTTACAGCAGCCAGCGCCTCCTGGGGGAGCTCTGTTGGGATCTTATACGACCCGGAAAAACCGCGGGTAGGCGGAAGCCGACGCTTGCAGAAGCTACAGCAGATGACAGAGCAGAGAGAACAGGCCAGGGCCTCCGACCGCTTGGAGAGCATTCGGCAGAGAGAGGAACGCAACAAGAGCAAGTTCCAGGAAGATAAAAAGTTTGGTAAGATTTAAGGAAAAATGATGTAGTGTACGATGGCAGTGATGCTGAATTAAATGATCATGGTAAAGATGATACACCGTCAAACCGGCATTGCATAAAACAGGGATCATACGACAGTGGGATAAATACGTTAACCCTTTGAGATGGATTGATCATGCTAATTCAAGGGTAGTGCCAGATGAGCTTGGCGCCTGAAGGCGCCAAGCTCATCTGGCACTACCCTTGAATATTCATGATCAGTCCATCTAGTCCTATAACTTTTACATAGTCGTTAGGCAACCGTCCAAAATTTGAGAAATGGGACCTTGGGGTTAAAGTCAAGGGTTAAACTATGCCTGCTGATGACTTAGGAGCCTCGAGGTTTTTTTTTTTTGCACACAATTCTGGCTCCGAGGCAGTGTCTTGGAGCCATAAGTTGTGTGTCAAAAGCCGTTCCTGACTCGTAAGTCATCACCGCTCATGGTTTAATGTATACTTGGAAGGACGTTGTCTACATTTGATATGCTTTTTGGTCTGGATTTCTTGCCATGTTTGCATGTCTGTTTTCAGTTCTGGTGACGTCCGGCATCTACCCTCGCTCACCGCCCGGGGGTTCTCCCACTAGGCTCACTGCGAAGAGACCAGGTACACTGTATACTAATCACTCTTTGAACTTTTCTCAACCCATTTACTATCGGTAGCGTTTTTCGTCGCGATGATTCCTGCAGGAATCGTCGCGACAAAAAACGCTTCCGACAGCCAGAAGGTTAAGTGATTAATCGACCACGATAGCTGAAGGACAATGCCTGGATAGCTTTGCAGACAGAGAAACATGTATGATTGTTTTCCCCTCTCTCTTTTGTCGTAATCGCCGTGCAGTACTTAGAAACAGCGACCTATCAAACTTATGTTGATACTTTTCTGTTTGCATTGTCTCGGACGCCAGGTAGCTGTCATACGTCACAATTTGACGTAGAAATAAAACTATTTCCGTGTGTGAGGTCACAGGGTGACGTGAAAAAAGTCTGTCTTTTTGTAAAATTTTAGTTTTAATAGCATTTATCAGAAAACTTTCAACCAAATTTGACTAAAAGATGGGTGATGCGAAGACCTTTACGTGCATACTGATTTAGTTCACTACTCGCCAAGGTCCCGGGAGGTTGACAAAAGTGTGAAAAATGCAAAACTCCTGAGAAAACATGGACTTCACAGGTACAAAAGTCAACCCTTTACTTGTGCTAGAACACTGAAATATTCCAGTGACCTGTCGAAAAGGTCAAGGTCGCAAAGGTCAGATTAATTCAACTTTATGAATTAGTCATGCACGTGAGCCTTAACTCATTCGCGGCCAGCCGCATCCGGATGCGCGGCATAAGCTGTGTTGGCATAAGCCGCGCATCCGGATGCGGCTGGCCGCGAATGAGTTGAAGGTGTTGCCATTCTTGACGTATTACACCGAAACAGCTGATAAGTGGCTGAACTGATGCTATCATTGAGCCCATTTTCTCTGTCTTCCAGAGGAGGAGACGTTCATCGTTCTGTCGATCAAGCCGTGAGCGAATGCAGTATCATCTTCCAACGTAGTGAAGACGCTGACAGCGCGAGCACTCGTTTAGCGCTAATAGTTTTAGTTATTAGTATTCATAGCATTTGTTAACTTATTTCACACTAGCTTTCAAGTAGTTGTGACTTTGCAGGCATTTAAAAAAGGCTAAAGTCAAGTCCCATTTCACACACAGACACGCACGCACGCAAGCACGCACGCACGCACACAAACACACACACACACACACACACACACACACACACACACACACACACACACACACACACACACACGTAATGACACGCACTCACGTCACAGGCACAATTTCCATCTCCCCTCCCCCGCCACACCTCTCGCCCCTCCACCCGCAACCCCACCCCACCCCTCTCATGTTACCAGTAGCTATTTACCTGTCTTGAATCTGCTTCACACTTAACTCATTCAGTCCCGACACACCCAGCAAGGTATGAATCCACCATGATAGTTCAAGGGTGGTGCCAGAATAGCCTCTTGGCGCCTGTAGGCGCCACGCTATTCTGGCACCACCCTTGAATTATCATGGTCGATCTGTCTCTTTGATTGTAATGCAGTCCTCGACAACTCCAAAACATGGGTATTTTGTACCCTTTACACAATGGGTTAATACTGCGGCAAAATACAGCACACTGCGTCGGAAACCGAAACTGGAGAAACTGGATTCCAGCGATGACAAGCAAGCAAGCAAGCAAGCAAGCAAGCAAGCAAACAAACAAACAAGCACATATTCTCGCTTGTTCCTTCACACACTGCCAGTAGTTGCCTCTGATCTGTTGCCGTTACAGTTTGCTGTAATTAAATGTTGCCAGTTATACACGTGTGCACACTTGTGAGCTGTTTAATTTGTCAGTGAAGGCAAGACGCTGTGTTGGTTGTACATTGATTTCCCGGCGTCCCTGCAGCGACAAAGACTTATTTAGGTTGGCCTGCATTGCAAATGAAAACACTTTTTAGAATGCTAAGCGTATGTCGCCAACCGGTCTAATATTAATTGTATTACGAGTTAGGTTTTGCCAGGGCTTCTTGTCGTCTCTAGGGTCCGATTAGGGAGTTAATGGTGTAAAAGTGTAAAAGTCGAGGGCTAAAGTCCTCGACTTTAACCTCTGACTCCATGAAGGCCCGTACATCTGACATTCAGTGAACTTACTGATCGGACCCGAGAGGCGACCACTGGCAAAGCGTAACATGTCATACAACTATATATATATATACACACGAAGGATCACCTTTAAAAAAACCCAGCATCATGTACTTTCAGTACTCAGGGGACAACTCTGTCATCCCTCTCCCAGTACTGGGATCATCCTGCCTAACGTGGCTTATTTCGCTTGGGAATTTCGGCCGAAGGAGTTGTCTAACTTCTCGAATTCGAAGTTGATTGAATTTATTTTTTATTTTTTATATATTTTGTTTAAAATGAAATGTGTACTCTATGTAGTACAGAACACGTGCATATAATTTTTTGTTCCGATTAGCGTATCCCCTCATTTTGTTTCTGACTCGGTTTCTGCGCCGTTTCGACTGACTACGGTCAGTACGCCCGCGTACAACTTTGTACTTTGTACTGTGTTGATACTATGTAATGTAAGATCACATTTTTTAGGTCAGTGCTTTTGGTCACGGTTTCAGTAAAGCAAAAAAGAAATTGGTGCCAAATGTATTACAGAACGCCTGCATACATTAAGCAATGCAAACCTAAAATGAACATGATGAAGACGTTGCACCTTCGTGCTAACAGCTGACATATCGCAAATCTGAATAGTCTTCACTACAAATACATAACTCGGTCATCTCTTTGGTGCAACAAAGTATTTGGCAACACGCTTCAAATATGAACTGCTTCACTGCCATTTGACGCAGATTGTATTTCAGGGAGTGGGGGGGGGGGGGGGGGGGGGGGGGGCGTAGGCGTGACAGCCGTCTGTGACATTTTCCCCCACCTTCTCGCCACCCGCCCAATTATCCAAAGCGGGAGGGGGAGGGGGTGGGTATTCCATATTCCCCAAAAGGAACTGACTTTGTTCTAGCAATTTAAAGATTTTTTGGGGCGGGAATGGGGACGGGGGGGGGGGGGGGGGGGGTGAGTGAGGGTGTGTCCGGAACCCCCTGAACACCATCCTCCCCCCAAATCCGCCCCTGTTTGTATTAATTCGATCTTCGTTGATTTAACGCCAAAAGGCCCCGCCACACGGGCCGGTTGTGCCCCGATTTTGAAGCCGATTCCGATCCGATTGCGATCGGATGACGTCAATTATCCGATCCGGTCCCAATCGGCTGGGAATCGGGTGTCTAGAACCTGCTCTATTTTCCCGATCCGAATCGACCCCGGTTGTAAGCTTCAACCAATCAGAGCGCGTCTCGCAAAGCATGTCGTAGTTTGCAAATGGCGGAACACGCCTGTTGTGATCAGTACCGGCCACCAACGTTGCTGATGTTTCGCACGCCTCTTCCCGAATATGATGCAAAACTGCTGATAATGCAAGCACATCATCATCACTGTCAAAACTAGCAGCCATTTTGTAGAACAGGTACGACTTTGATCTTCGATTCAAACCGGTCGGCTAAACAAGTCGGGAAATGTGTGGCAGTGCACACGTTTTTTAGTCCGGCCCGATCACCTACCGATTCGAAAACTGATCGGGAATCGGCCTCAGGCCCCGCTATACATGCCCGGTTTTGAGGCCGATTCCCAATCAGTTTTCGATAAACAATATGATAGCCACACACACACACACACACACACACACACACACACACACACACACACACACACACACACACACACACACACACACACACACACACATGACACAGTTATGCACGCACGCACGCACTTTGCGGCACGCACACAAACCGTGCGCGGCCAAACATTTAGTACCGCGTGTTTTACTTGAAGCTCAACATGCGCAGGAAATCAGTTAATTAATCTAATATTTCCATATTCCAAGATTAGTTACAATTTCACATATAGTTTGGAAGAGGGAAAAAAATCGAACATTTTCCTCTCGCTCGACAGCATACACTGAGAATAGGAGTTGCAGAGTGGGGGGGGGGGGGGGGGGGGGGTGGGGTGGGGGGGGGGTGGAAGAATTTGACAACTATGTACTCATCCTCCAAGATTCTGTGGAATTTGTACTGAAACTACGGCTGTAGGTGCCGTTTTAAATTTTTGTTTTAATTATTTATTATTATTATATTTTCAAGTTCGCTTAGAATTGACTAACATTTACGCTATCACATCTGTGATTTTGTAACTTGCAACTAAGACATAGTCCATTTGACAACACCTGCCGTGTGAACACACGACCATCAGGCCGATGTCGGTCTGCGGTGGATGTCGGCCCGATGTCCTCAGTTGTGCTGACAGGCTCGTAAGGTGCAGGGGTCAGTTGCATGAGTGAGCTTAGTCCTGCGCCAGCCACTGAGCAAGCAGCACCTTTAGTCATAGCGGAGCATTTTTCTTAGTGGCTGGCGCAAAACTAACCTCACTCACGCAACTGACCCCAGAGTCGAAACATCAAGCATTTCACTTCTGTCCTTGTGACAAAAACTGCTGAGAATCTTGACCCAAGTAGACCTTTACATAGCTAGGGCCAACGAGGCGGGCTACGGCCACCGGGTACTCTGCATGGCCATACCAGTATATCCAGGGGATGTGTCAGTTCACGACATGAGCATGCCCGTCCTTGGGTCGCTACGCCACTGGTATCAGTGGCGTGCGTGAGCTTAGTGCTGCGCCAGCCACTAAGAAAGGTGCTCCGCTATAGCTGGCGCAGGACTAAGCTCACTCATGCAACTGGCCCTGCTGGTGCTTTCAGTGTAGGTTTTGACCGCTGTAGGTTTCTGTTCGCCTGTTCCTTGTCACCTCCAAACCACGGGAGACCATTCACATTCGTCGACAGAGTGGTTACCATCGAGTCAGTTCGAGGGTGTACCCATGCGACGCTTGCACTGTGAACACATTCTGCCCCAGGACCGAAATCCCCCCAATTCTGAAGTTGCCCTCTGAAGGACTGTATTACAATTCTAGAGACAGATCCAGCATGATAGTTCAAGGGTGATGCCAAGGGTGCTATTCTGGCACCACTCTTGAACTATCATGCTCAATCCATGTCTCCCTGTGGTGTGACTTAACCCCCTTACTGCTAACGGACGCAGATTGTGCGTCCGAAATATTTGTCAGCCAGTTCAACGCCAAAGAACCCCAGCCCCCAGTCGCAGGAAACGTTTCCCAGACAACAACTGCCAACCAACTGTCCCTCTACACTACAACGCGATTCAGTTTCGCGCGGGGCTAAAAATAGCCCAGAACAAAGCCGTTAGGACTATGACGGGCAGATACTGGTTACTGAAAATCACGTGCAACTCTACACAGCTGTCTAGGGAATATTATGGTTACAGCAAAAGGCACAGTCTTCATTTTGACGCAGATTGTCTTTCGATAATTTCGAGAATCTTTTATTAATTTCCAAGGAATATGGATACAAAGAAGCGTCAGTAAGAGGCATAGATCCTCATGTGCCCTCGCAGTTGCGAGGGCTCATGAGGATCTACGCCTCTTGCAGTTGGATTGTGTTCAGTCACTTTTTCTTGGCAATGAAGGGTAAACCTTTTTTGAGTTTTGGCCAGCAGTGAGTGCCAGTTTAATTTATGGTGGACCGACTTCTCTCTGAGGAGTGTCAGGCATAGATTCACATGAGACACTGCAGCTATGGTGACTCATGTGATTGTCTACCTCTTTCCGTCAGAAAACGGTCCCATTTAGCTGCTGTGGCTCATGTGAATCTGTGCATGAAAGATATCGATCCAGACTGGCCTTTGTGACGCGTTCCAGCATGGCTTTCATTGCGCTGTAGCGGCGGACTAGGAGGCGAGAACGTTTACTCTGCTCGTAGTCTCGACGCAGTTTCTCCAGGTGACGCTGCTGTAGCGCGATACAGTTCCGGTAGCGGATGTGGTCGTCACAGTCGATGGTGGTGGTGTCGCCCGAAGTGGAATCGCACAACCGCAGAGATTCTGTCAAATATTTTTTGTATATTTAATAGTGGCGATCGGATGGTAACTGTAACAATAACAGTATACTGTCACCTTTTTCATCCCTCGGCGCGAAGCTACACCTCTTGATCATTAGTCTGATAAAGTCTAAATCTTCACCGTCGTCATCAACATCATTATGATCGTTATCGTCATCATCGTCATCATCACAGTCAGCTTTACAAGATGGCAGTCATTCAACACTAGCGTTTAAGTCCTTCGAGACGTGCCGCCTACAGATACGCGGCAGGCGGCACGTCTCGAATGAGTTAATAGTCCAGCTGACTGCGCCTCCCATAGATCCAGTATAATGCAACTTGATCGTTTTCGTTGAAACACATACAATTTTGACTTGCCTCTGATGTCCGAAAATCGTCGATTACCATTGGGGTTTGCGTGGGAGACTATAGCACAACAAGCCGTTTCTCCACGTGTCCGAACGTTCAGCATACTTCACTGTGACAACACGCATGCTTCACGACACGCGCAATTCATTGACCTAGTCTACCTCCCAGGTCTAGGAAGCTTAAACGAAAGGTCCTCTGGCAGCGGCTGACGAGCCGCTGCCAGGGGACATTTTCGTGTAGGATTCCGGAGCCTGTGTCTTTTTCACCACTCCATTTCTGTGTGACCATCTGCTGGTCGACCCTTTCCCGTTCTCCGTTCCAGCCGATCTTTCTTAAGCTCACGTGTGGAAGCGCTTTGAGTCACGCGCACGGCACAAGCTGCACGTGCAGTGGTGGCGCGCGCCCTGCCGGTGCAGGATGATGAAGTGATGCTCGCGCGTGGCCTCCTTGATTATATGACGCAGACGGTTATAGCGGTGAACTATGGTCACCGATCGTACAAAACCAAATAGATATTCTAAAAGAAGGAACTGTGCTGAATCTAATGACTATTGAAACAGCTTTCTACGTTCAATACACTGAGAACGGAAGCTATGAAGCTTCAAAAATAAATTGAAAACACAAGTTACGAAACCATTACTACAACAGACGACTCGCCGCGCCACGCAAGTGGTGCCAAAAAAAGTCAGAACGCGTTCCAGAAAAGACTCGTAAAAAAAATCAGAAATGTCCTATCCATTTGAACATAAGTTTAGCTTTCTGAGGAAGTACAGCCTTCGGTAACATTGTTTTTACCACTTCGTCCGTGTGTTCATCCGGCCATCTCATCTTTTCATCAAAAACTTTATCAAGTTATTTAACTCATTCAGCCTGGCGGCCGTATTTCCCAAATTTGGGAGGCGTCATCTAATGACTATGCACCAGTTGCAGGAGATGGATCCACCATGATAATTAAACGGCAGTGCCAGATTAGCTTGGCGCCTGAAGGCGCCAACCTAATCTGGCACTACCCTTGAATTATCATGGTCGATCCATCTCCTGCTGCAGTGCGTCAGGGCTGAATGGGCGAAACTGGCAAACTATTTCAACCTCTTGGTCATGAATCGCAGTGTTCACCAGGAAAGGACCTATTCCGTCTAAACTCAACAGGCATCTCCCTGGTCTTTGACAAACATCTGCCGGTTGAAGACATGATCAGTCGGCCACAGTATTTAAAACGCCAATCAGTCACGCATCACGAATTAACCCGTTCCGCTGCCGGTGATCACGAATTTCGCGTCAGAAAAGACTGCACACTGACCGACATTTTCGTGAAGAACACAGATGTAAATGGGAGAATTAGGCATAAAGCACTTAGGACTAACAAGGGGGCTCTATAGGATTTATGTCTCTTTGCAGCTATTAACTCATTGTGCCCGAGGTACGAAATACTCGGCCCGCATTTTGGAGTTATCTTCAGAGGACTGCATTACAAATCAAGAGACAGATCGATCATGGTCGAGCCATATCTTGCTGTGGTGTGTCGCGGGCAGAATGAGTTAATGCCGTTTTGCGAGCGTAGATATAGACATTAAATACGACAAAAATAAATAATAAATAAATAAAAATGGTGGCGCTGATTTTTATGGCAATTACTCGAATTCCACCTGCCTCGAAGTCACGAAAACGTCATTTTAAATAAAAATTGCATCGACCACGTGCATATGCTCGGCTTTTAATTTTTTTTTTTTTAACCTTTGGCTGTCGGTATCGGTTTTTGTCGCTACAAAAATCGCTGCCGGCATCCAAAGGGTTAAATTCCACGCCGTGAGTTGGGGCGTGAATATATGCCCGGGTGCAGTACTCGTATTTACTTGAATCTTGACACTGGGCTATCCGGTTCGCTGCTCGTTGAGGTTTTTTTCTTGTAGAAGGTTACAACTGTTACAAAGCTCGTAGTCAGTGGTCAGGAGCGTGACTGAAGTTTTATTTTTTTTTGTAATCTCGTGAGCAGACATCCGGTGTAGCAGACGTGCGAAGTCAGAAAACCGGCGCTATAATATCTCTGTATCTTTATAAACGTGTCCTAATCTATGCGCCCTTTTTAAAAACCTCTTAACCTGGATAGGCTTCTCGAACAAAAGACCATCTTTGATGAAACTAAACTCAGTAAGCAACGGCTAAGGAACCAAGGGAAACAATCACATAAAAATAGAAATAAAATAAACGTGGTAGTTTCCCTTGTACAGGTCAAACCCCACTTGGGTCTGCCCTGGGGGACTTGGGTGGGGTTAGGTATTTTTTAGTTCCCAGGGTCAGCCCCACAGGGTGGATTTTTCTCTCTATTCTGGGGCATGTGTTTCTGTCTACCCTTTGTCCATTCACCTGTATTTGCCTTTTTAAAACTCTCCCTACTGTCTGCACTGCCCGCTGTAGCTCTTGATATTGGACGTGTGTTGCTAAATGGTCTTAGCTTTATTTAGGCCCCATGTGTTAGGTTTATTTAATGTACTTGACCGGCTGGCGACATACATTCAATGTTCTGTTTATTTATTTTTTTTACAAGCAGTGCAGGCACGTCCTGAGAAAGCCTTGTTGCTGTCGGGACGCTAAGCAATGTACACTCATTATACAGGTAAAAAACGGGGTCAAACAGAAGGGCACAAGGAGAAGGTCCTGGTGATGGAGGGAGGGGTGAGGGGGGGGGGGGTAGTGGCGGCGTTGGAACCGGGGGCGGAGGCGGGTGGATTGGCACCCCCTAACTTCCCCGCCCCTTCCACCAGTGAAAATGTAGGCTGTCCTCTTCCTCCTCCCCACCCCTCATCCTCCAACCTCCCAATAATGTTGGAGATTTTGTTGTTGTTGGAGAGAAAATACAAATTATAGAGAAAATACAAATTATAGAGAAAATACAAATCATGTTTGATTGATTTCCAGGTTGCAAGACTATTATCTCCCCCTCCCCTCCTCCACCGTTGTAGTGTTCGCAAAGGTGGACTGCTGCCGGACATTTATCTCCCCCACTCCCTTCGCTCCCTCCCCCCCTCCTTTTCCGTATTTGTAGTATTCTGAGGATGGACTGTAGCCAGCCAAATCTAGCAAAGCTGGACAACTTGTTGGTTCTGGTTTAGCCAGGATGCACGAGGAATTCTACGCGATTTATGTCCCTTTGCTGACCTCGGCATATCACTATGCCTCAGGCAGACGAGGTTAACCCATTCGCTGCCAGTGGTCGCACTTTGTGTTTCTGAAATCTGTGTTAATTCAGCGTTAAAGAGCTCCGACCGTCGAAGAAACAGAGATACAAAGTGGTGTCAGCAGGAGGCATAGATCTTCATGAGCCCCCGTCGCAACTGCGGGGGCTCAGTCATGAAAAACTATGTCTCTTGCCGAGTTGATTGTGTTCACGTTTTTTTTTTCTGTAACGAAGGAGTTAACCGAAAGTAAATTTGGCGGGATGGTTGTGAAGACACCAAATGTACGGTGAGGCTGTCAGTAAATGATGGTGAAGGTCAGTCAGCGTATTTGCCTGCTAACTATCACCTGTTTTCCACCCTGCAGGTAATGGCCGCCCGTTTGAAAGGTCTCGTTACAGCATGGCATGAACAAAACTGAAGAAAATCCCCGCGAAAAGTTCAATTAATATGATTTTATTTAGTACACGCTTTTTTTTTTTTTGTACAACTTTATAAAAACGTGTTTTCTGAACATGTAAAAACGTTATCAAAACAGCTCATGTGTGAATTATATACATTAACTCATTCACAGCCAGCCGCATCCACATGCGCAGCATAAGCCTCCGGATGCGGCTGGTCGCGAATGAGTTAACACAGATTGAGTTATCCAATAAATCCGAGTCAGTGTCTTCATATCTGTGCAATTTCTCTTATCTTTTTTACACACGCACGCACGCATGCACACACACACACACACACACACACACACACACACACACACACACACACACTTCTGCACACATCCATTCACTAACTTGCCCACCAAACCACACAAAGCCCAACTCAGCCACTCCGGCAGGCAGATTCCCACCGCCCGTCCACACGGGCTTTGCGGTCGCTCAGCAGGGGACAGAAAAAGCCTACAAGAGTTTTGTCCCCTGACAATGGCTCCGCCGAGCGGACCTTCAAGCGGACATAACTCGCGTCGGCTTCCTCGCACCTGTGGTCGCTCTGTAGGTGTACATTCAGTCTATTCTGGCCTCCACGACTGTCACTAGCATGTCCTTCATGTCCCAGTAGCGTTTGAAGACAATCTTGTTGCGTTTGTTCTCTCTGTAATCGCGTTCCAGCTAGTCAAGATGGAGCTGCAGCAGAATAATGCGACTCATGATATGGTCGGCGGTCGATGGCGGAGATGTTTGAGTCGTTGTTGTTGTCGAGGTCGGTTCTTGTTCTGTGTTGTCCTCTGGTAGGGCTGTTGATTATGTAACTGAAAGACGAGAAAAAAATTGTTATAGTAAATGTTGTTCAATTATAATTTGAAGTCAGAGAAAGAAGAAAGAAAATAAGAAAGACAAAAAGAAGAAGAAAGCTAGAAAGCCAGGAAGACAGACAAACAGTACAGAGTTTACAGCGAATGCTAGTTACAAAAACTACTTTAGTTAGAAACTTAACTCTTTCGAGACGTGCCGCCTCCGGATACTGGGCATAAGCGGCACGTCTCGAATGAGCCTTAATAAAATCTAGATCTATGTTCTGATCATCGAATTTCCCAGATCCCCCCCCACCCCCCCCCCCCCAACCCCTCAGATGTGTTAGATGTGGAAACAATTCGGACTGTCCGCGGTTCTAATTGTTTTCACCTCCTGAGTGTTCACCACAAGCCAACCTGAAACTACCCCAGCACTGTCACAGTAAATAATTTCGGGTCCGATTATTTCTCAGTAATGCAAATAACGTTTGTATATTTAATTTTCTATTCGCTTTTAATGTTTAATATTTAGACGTGTCAACAAGATATGGAACGACCATGATAATTCAAGGGAGGTGCCAGAATAGCTTGGCGCCCACAGGCGCCAAGCTATTTTGGCTCCTCCCTTGAACTAGCCCAGGCAAAAATACGGGCGTGCTCTAAATAGTACGTATGTTAAAAGGTTCTGGCAAATCAAATCGACACAGCTGGAGTGCGCCTGAGTTGATCAGTATTCAGGTCGTACTCCATAGGCTATAGCTGTCCCTGTCCCTGTCCCCATAACCCGCCCTCAAAGTGCTATTTATTGAATTGCAATGTGCTGAGACAAACCTGTTGCTGCCACTGGCACCATCATGCGAAAGCGAGAGCCCATCTTGGTCCAGGCGCCCTTCATGACGTCAGCAAATTCATTCACCGTGTCAGAAAGACTTGACAGGCTGCTCCTGCTGCGCCCTCTGATCGACCCCCCCCCCCTCCGGCCGCCCAAGTATCGCACGTGCAATGACGTCGCGCCCCCTCTCGGAGACCTGTGTTTTGATCACGTCCTTGATGATTGAGCGAAACCACTGGTAGCGTTTGAGAAGCGGCGTGTTCCTGATGGATTTCAGGTCAGCTTCCAGCTGGGCATGGAGGAGGCGAGCCTCTTCATATGCTTGTTTCAAGGCACAGCTGTTGCAAAGCAAAGATATAAGCAAAGCCTGGAAAGTTGTTAAAAAACTTAAAAATAAATATAATCCGTCCCCTGTACCGCTGATAGATAAAGGAATAAAATACATTACTGATCAAGAAAAAGCTGACATCTTTGCCGCAACTTTTGCGGCTGTCAGTACTACCAAAAATTTGCCGTTGACAGCGCAAAATTTTCGTGCGGTAGAAGAAAAATCATTTAAATTTCAGAATCCAACCGTGTTATCACTTGCCGGCTCGGACGAGTTGAATTTTCCTTTAACTATGTCTGAGCTGGAGGTTGTTCTTTCTCAAGTGAAGGGCACCAAAACTTCACCTGGACCTGATGAGATTACATATATTATGTTAAAAAGACTTCCCCTCGAGGGAAAAAAGCTATTATTAAAACTATTTAACCAATGTTACATGGAGGGTCAAATCCCGCGAACCTGGCAACATGGAATTGTTATTCCTATAATAAAACCTAAAAAACCAAGAAATTTAACTACATCATTTCGTCCCATAACTCTCACATCGCATGTGAGTAAGATATTCGAACGACTTATTAAAAATCGTTTTGAATATTATTTGGAAAAGAACAACGTAATACCTGTAGTTCAAGCAGGATTTAGAAAGAAAAGATCTACGACTGATCAACTATTTGCGCTTTCATCAGCCGTAAAACAAGCCTTCAAGAGGAATTCTAAAGTTATGGCCTGCTTTTTCGACGTCAAACGGGCGTTTGACGTCGTTTGGCATCAAAAACTGATACAAAAACTCAAGATTCTTGGTCTTACTGGTAATATATTTAACTACTTTCAAAATTTCCTTAAACGTACACTGCAGGTCAGGTATGGACAGACCCTCTCTGCAACACATAAAACTGACTGCGGAGTTCCTCAGGGCACCTGCCTTGCTCCGTTATTATTCAATGTTATGATGGCTGAGCTTCCTGCTCATCTTAAAACTAAACTTGATAAATACACAAATAATACTTAAAAAATATCTCAATACGCCGATGACATCGCCATATGGAAACCCATTAAAACTATTAATCTCCGTGGTAGGGAAATAGCTGAAGAAAAATGTGTCAAATTTCAAAAAGTGATTGACGAAATTCAAAAATATCTTGAGAAACACGGGTTTGAGCTAGCCCCTGATAAAACACAGTTAATAATATTTAGTCCATACAAAGTTAAGTGTCAAATTCAAATTACTGTTACAAAAGATAACATTAAATATCCATTAACTCCTTTAAATCAGATAAAATTTTTAGGGGTACAATTTTCATCAACCTTAAACTGGAAATTCCATATCAACCATCTTGTTCAGAAAACTAATGCTGCAATAAATTTAATTCGTATCCTTAAACACGAGGCGTGGGGCAGAGACACCAAGTTGTTGGTGCATCTGCATCATGCCTTGGTGCGTTCTAATTTAAGTTATGGTGCCGAATGTTTCTTCTCGGCCTCCAAAACGGATTTAATAATGCTTGAGCGAGCGGAAATGAGATCTCTCAAATGTATTTTGGGTGTACCTAGCTATGCTTCAAACAGTGCAGTATATGCCATGACTAATATTCTGCCTCTTGATTTATACAGATTAAAATGTTGCACTAGGTACACCAATCGTATATTTGCCACAGCTAATAATGCTCAAGAAATTTACTTAAACGAAATTAAAATGGATAGGCTAGAACGGTCCTGTGTTTCTATTCAAAAACGTAATGTACAGTCCTCACTGGTTTCTCTTGTTAGTGAGGTATTTGAGCCGGCTGGAGTGGTGCCTATCACCATTTCTCCGGCTCCTTTGCCACCTAAACCTCCTTGGACTCTCCTGGTGGCTAATATTAATACCGAGATTCCTGAAATCACAAAAAAAAGTAATATATACTTACAGAAAGTTAAAACACTCGAATATATCGAAGCTACCTATCCACACGCCATCACCGCCTATACTGACGGATCCGTAAGTGAGGTTGGAGAGGTGGGGTGTGGAGTTTTTATTCCAGCCCTAGGGAAAACCTTGAGTTATTCGTTGGGCGGGGGCTGGTCCATATGCACGGCGGAGTTGGTGGCCATTTTGATGGCTCTCAATCATGTCATGGATCTTCCGTTGCAGATGTACCAGCTCCTGGTCTGTACGGACTCTAGGGCTGCCCTTCAAAGTTTAGTCTTAGGAGAAAGATCCGTCCGACCTGACATAGTTATTGAAATTAAATTAGTTATCCATCAGTTAATTAATAGAGGGGTTCTTGTTGCCCTCCAGTGGATCCCGTCACATGTCGGTATTCTTGGAAACGAGACTGCCGACAAGGCTGCGCGTGCCGGTGCCAATGGGGGACCCGGTGCCCAGCCGATTCGACTTCAGTTGGCTGCGGGGGAAGTAAATATTTCTGTGGACAAACAGATCAGAAAAATATACTCGTCTGATCGTAAAGTTCTTGTACAAAAGTATCCTAATGTCCTTGCCTATAAAATTGGTAAAGACCATGTCATTTATAAAATGTCTTCTTCAAATAATACAATAAATAGATTATGCACTAATAGCTGGCGGGCTCGGTTGTCCGACCCTGTATGTCTGTGCGGTGGGAACTTCACTCCGGATCATGCCGTCCTGGAGTGTGGGGCCTTTTCCGCAGAGTTTGCAGAATTACGCCGGTTATATCCGACTGTAACAACTCTATACGCTATCTTAAAATCGGCCGATCTTGACACTGTTGTTAAGGTCGGCCTTATAATATCTAAATCATCTCTTGATAAACTTATATGAAGGCTGATTATCATTCGTGCTGCTTTGTATTGCTTAGATTTGTTCTGTTCGACTGATGAACCTTCCTTTTATGATGGTTACGTTCTAAAAATTGTAAAAATTTGTTCTACTATTGATATATATGCTTGATATCCGATGATAGCCTTTGTGCGGTTTCTCGGGCTCTGTTATGTTATTTTCTGCTGATAATTATTCTATTATTAAGTGTTAGGTTGACTTCTAGTCCGTGCTCGCTTGTGAATCTTCTTGTTAATCTGTCTGTTTCTCAAATCAAGATGATTTTTAGCCTTTTTAAACTATTTTTAACCATAGTTTTTTTAATAGTGGTCCTGAAATTTTACCTATGTTGAATTAAAAAATAGCCTTTTGCATATATGAGACCGTTGTTTTCTGGATGATTTAAAAGCATTTAATTATTTGACTATTATGTGTGTTTTTGTAATGTCAACTCAAGTATTACTAGTTAGTCCCCGATCACTTATTGTGCCAGCGGGACGATAAGCTGGAATCAATCAATCAATCAATCAAACAGCTGTTGCTTTCTGGAATGAGTTGCGAGCATTTGGACGCCTTTCTGCTTTGACATTTCGCTGATGTTTTGTTGTTGTTAAAGTTATATTTCTTCGCCAACTTGCAGCGAGACTTGGCCGTGGCTGTTGGGTCGGCGCCATGAAAGCCTCTGCCAGCAGCGGTTGTGGAAGAGGGCTCCAAGTCGTCAGGAAAGTTGAACAAAGCTTTGGCTCGACTGCTCAGCTTGCACATGACGTTAGCCGATACTGACTGGTGTTTCTCCGATATGACGAAAGCGATGGCTCGTGTGGGCTTTGCGATGGAGAGCATGGATGGCGCGTTGCGGATTCTGTACGGCATTGTGGTTGAGCGAGCTGTGCGGCTTGATGAGATCAGACGGCATATGGTCTCCTGGTAAAAAGAGAAACAACTAGAACAGTCGTTAACAAAATGATCACTTAAGTCGAGATTAAAAACAAAATTGTGATCGTTTTGTGAAGACCACATACTTGTACAGGACAAAGATTGGCCACGCCAGTTCACGAGTGACAGGACTAGAGTGAGTCAGCTGTAGCTCTTGATCTGCGCTAACCCCCCCCTCCCCCCTCCCCAGCAAACCCCCCACCCCCCCAAAAAAAAAAAACCCAACAACAACAAACAAACAAAAACAACAACAAAATAACAACCAAACCCCAAATCCAAAAACACACACACACATTAAAAAGTCCTAATCATTTGCCCGTTCAGTGCCATCTGACGCAAACTGTTTCTGTAATTTTCCTTAATTGAAAAAAAAATCCCAGGAGCGTGGATTTAAATAGTGTCAGCAACTGCGGGGGCTCATGAGGATCTATACTTCTTACAGTGGCGGGTGTTCAAACTTTCTCGGCACTGAACAGGTTAAGAAAAAGTCTCTCTGCATTATCAGAGACAACTTCGTGTGGGGGATTGAGAGTTATTTCAAATTTCAAACCCAGAGGAAGGGCTGAAGGCTAAACCACCGCGCTTCATTAACAGGAAATCACCTCACAGCTTCTTTCTCTGCAGCGAAGCACGTCACTGCTTACGGCAGCAGGATACACAGTGAAGTTTTCATGTACCAAAATGCCAGATTCTCATTTTTGTCTTCGTTTCATTGTGTTGTTATTGAAGAAATGTCAATGTTGTGAAAGAATCATCGCACGACAAAAACCGATAACGACAGCTGAAAGGTTAACTATGAACTGCGCTCTACATAATGTGGTCGAGCTCAGCAGCAGAGGAGAGAGGACGGTCCACCGCGTCTCTCCCACCAAGCGAAACAAGCGAGCAAGCCAGCCAGCCTACAGCCACAGAGCGCAAGTGCACGGTCGACCGCACAGCCAGCCTACCCGCCACAGCGCAAAGCGGCAAACCAAGCCACGATAGACAGGAAAAAGAACAGGAAAAAGACCAACAGACAACAGGTGGAGGAGTACTCCTCCACCCTCCCCAAAGCGCCAACACCCCAACAGACGGCCCGTAGGGAGACAAGGAGCTACCGGCCCCCTCTGTCCCCTCCGATACGGCCGCAACCACAAGTGCCAGATACGTGGGAAATGTGGGAACCCACGCCACCCCACGTAACGAGCCACAAGCCCCACCCGGGGTTTCACGCGCCAGCGCCAGAAGAAGACCTCGACCAGGAACTGCGTGCAAGCACGCTGAGGTTCCCGCCACCAATACCATCAGGGGAATTCCTCTCCCAAATGGTACATCTAGCGCCACCGGAATTTGAGGCGGAACTCCTGAGGCGGTTTCCGCCTCCGGAAGCAATCAGGCACCTCTTCAAGAGGCTGAACCCCAGCCAGACGACAGTAGCTACTGTCAACAACAAAGAGGAGGCGGGCCCAGCCCGCCCCCAGTCACCACCACCACCACCACAGCAAGAAGAGGAGCCTTGGGACCAGACGGAGCCGGCATCGGAGCCGGACTTCCCACCCTCACCACCGCCGGTCACTATTCCCGAATCTCTTACTCGGGAACGACCGGCAACGACGGAGGAGGGAGGGACCAGGCTCCGGAGCATGGACTTCGACGACCTGGTGCTCCTGCTCCAGGACGCTGTCCCAGCAATTTTAGCATCACCAGGAGATGCCTACCACCGGGCACTGGTCACCGCCCGGTGGCTGGTGCACACGGGCGCCATCCAGGACCTGGTGCCCCCCACAACGAAGGACACGGCCAACCAGGCCACAGCCCGAACGACCGACACGGGGAGTCAAAATACCACCGACTCCCCACAGACTGCCGACCAATCAACCGGCACCACGCCACCAAAAAACCGAAGACAAGGACACAGAGACAGAGGTCCCACCAACGGCAGAAAAGACCCTCCAGGACGCGGGTACGGACCCGCCCCCCCCCAACAACAACCACCACCACAGGCGGGCGACGGACCAGCTACCGGCCCACGACAACAAAGAAGACGCCACCGACCGCCCAAACGCTACCGACACCAGCGCCCACCACTGCTCGCCACGCCGCCACCACACATGCGACTGCCACCGCAACACCGCCACCCACCCCGGCCATTCCAGCGTCCAACTCCCCGGCCCAGGATCAACTGGCCGCCACCACCGCCACCCAACCTCCCCAGACCATACCACGACCGGCCACGGTTCCCCCGGCCGACACCACCACCACCACCACCGCCACCACTCCTGCAAGATCTTTTGGAGTGGCTGGCCTTCTACCACCCACCAGCCCGGCGCTAGGCAACGGTCCCCCCGGCCCACCACCCGCCTCCTCCACCACCAACCACCCGGCCCCGGCAATAACACCAGCCGGCTGCGCGTCGGAGCGGCAGACAGACAGCGAGACAGCCCGCCCCCCCCCCCCCCCAACTCCCCTGCCCCCCCCCCCCCCTGGACGAAATCAGCGAGAGCTGGAAGTCCCTATCCCTTTTTAACATCACCATCAACAAATATGGTTATAACACACATTAACTGCAAGAGGCAAACAAACTCATGAGCTTCCGCAGATGGGGGAGGGGGGGGGGGGCTCCTGAGGTTCTTTGCCTCTTGCTGACCCTATTCCTTGGATCGATGGTGTTGAACTTGCCCTGCTTTCAAAGACAATCTTGCGTCAACCGGCAGTGAAGGGGTTGATATCATTAACTCTTTCGAGACAGAAAGAAAGAGTTAAAGCGATAGATGCGAGTGCAATTGTTCGTAAGCGGCCATTTTCAAAACACAAATGTAGTTGGAATCGTCTGATAACTGCAAATTGCTTCGAACGCTTTCTTTAAAGTCTAATCTGTGCTGCTAAAAGATAGAACATTGTAACATGCAGGACTGCATTGCAAAAGTAAAATGTCTTATAAAGCGCAAGACTAAAAGAAATATGCAGCCACTATACAGCGCAAGACAGCGCCATAAAATAAATAAATAAATAAATAAATAAATAAATAAATAAATAAATAAATAAATAAATAAATAAATAAACCCTTCCAAGCACAAAAATGTCATACCAAGATTGCTGAAGACTTCCAGCCAGAATTTTAGTCAATTTAGTTTATTCCAGAGAGACTGTGCCGCAAAGAAATCAAGTGTATATACCTGCAAGACAAAAGTGCCAAAACTGCAATAGATTGCCACCAGAATCCAACGTCAGTGGATGGAGCGCGCAAACGGTGTTGCCCACAGAGATATCTACCGATATCTGCGGAAGCCTTCACAAGAGGAGGTGGTCAGCTTGCCTGGAAACTGCAGAGTTTTATAGAACCTTGATTCGTTGATATTGCGCAACCGGTTTGGACGGAAAACTGTTGGCTTCCCGATCGCTCTCTCTTACGTCTTTCCCAACGGAAGAATGGACACAACGGATTTGTGCAGGCTTCCTGGCTCATCGTTCTTTAATACAGAAATGTGCCCCACCCCATGCTGAGTGGCAGCTTACTTTTTCCTCCCACGGACAGCTGGAAAGAAGCTGGTCGACCATGAATCGCAATGGTAGTGCCTAATTAGTTTGGCGCCCGTCCGGGCGCCAAACTAATCAGGTACTACCCTTGCGATTCATGGTCGATATTATGGCTCAATATTTTGTAACGTTTAGGATTGGAAGTGTGGGTCGTTTGGCTGTGGATGTGAATTTGGGAGTGTCCGTGGGAGGTGAGGCATCACGGCAAGTAAGGGAAGTGGGCAACATCCGGTTAATTGCAGAGTGTGCTGATACGCAGGGCAATGAACACTCGACTTTTTTTGGTTTGTTTGTTTTCCCCTCAAATAAGCACGTATGTGCTGGTCTCTGATACTGTAGGATTAATTCATTTATTATTTTTAAAATCTATTTCATCTTTTCATTTTATGTACCATTTGGGCAACGTGTATACGACGTGCATGTGCATGTGTGTGTTTGCGTGTGTGTGCCGTGTGTCTGTGTGTGTGATGTGTGTGTATCTGTGTTTGCGCGCGTGTGCATGTGTGTAAGTATGTTTCGTGTGTGTTTGTGTGTGTGAGTGTTTGCGCGCCCGTGCGTGTGTGTGAGTGAGCGCGCGCGTGCGTGTGTGTGTAAGTATGTGTGTGAGTACAATTTTGAGAAAGCTCTGCTGTGCTAATGCCATGGATTTCCATGGCATTATATATATATATATATATATATATATATATATATATATATATATATATATATATATATATATATATATATATATATATATAT
The DNA here is from genome assembly GCA_036245525.1 of Semisulcospira habei. NCBI lineage: Eukaryota > Metazoa > Mollusca > Gastropoda > Semisulcospiridae > Semisulcospira > Semisulcospira habei. Next base: position 95,343,831 of record BTPG01000006.1, read on the forward strand.
ATATATATATATATATATATATATATATATATATATAATGCCTGATGACGCAATGCAAACTTACCAGCCTGGAATTCCATGGCATTAGCACAGCAAGAGCATTCTCAGAATTGAATGAAAAATTACGTCCCTTGGAGCTAATCAGATTAAGTGCATTTTTGGCTTTGGGCGATGTCTTTGTTAAAAGTAAAGAAGATATATAAGGATTTAAGAGACGATGCAATCGAAGAAATATTTGAAGTAAACGAGAATCCACATATATATATATATATATATATATATATATATATATATATATATATATATATATATATATATATATATATATATATATATATATATATATATATATATATATATATATATATATGACCTATTGCCAAAAGGTGTTACTGAAAAGGCAACAAAGGTGCTTGAAAGTGAAAAGTGATAGAATTACATGAAAAATCCGCGTTGGACAGTTTATGGCATGTGCAAATAGTATGTGAAATTGGAATATAGTCTGTTCCTTAGTTTTAGAGAAATCTCATTCAGAACTTTTTATATGACATTATGTCGGAGGTCAGGTATTACAACACAACCGTGTAAGTTTTGGTTTTGTTATTGATCCAAGTTGGAAAATGTTTACTTGAACAGTTAAATGGATTAGTAAATGTGAATTTCTGTTGCAAAACTAAATCATTAAGGTTTTCTGGGTGTCACTGAAAAGGATGAATTGTTGTAATACCTGACATCCGACACAGGTGCTTCTTTCTATTTGTTGTAAATGTGAAATGCAGCCACATTCTCTTTCAAACCACATTCTCAGGGATGTAAAAAGAATTAAGAGAGACAACAGCAACATTTCCTATGATCATTTTATTTCAAGTACAGGAAGAATAAATGCAAATTCAGGAAAACAGATATTATGTCGAACGTCATAATTACAACAAACTGAACGGAGGTTTAACATTTATCCATCCAAAACCACAAGTTCGCCCACAAGTCACTTTTCTTCCGCAACAAACACTGCATATACACATTTCCTCATTTACCTGAACTGCCGATCAATCCGCAATACTGCTAAATCACATATCGTTCTGGACTATTCATCATGTATTTGAACTGCTCATCAATCCCTAAAACTGCAGATCACATCTCGCTTTACACTTATTTCTTCTCAAAAGTGTCTCAACACAATGAAGGTTAAAACAGTGTAAAAAAAATTCATACATTTATATGAATATATGTTATTTTGGTTTTTTTTACACTGGGGCCAAAACCCTTTCGTAGGTGTCTCGGGGCTCCGCTGAGAGAACTATTAATATAGTGACAGATGGTCAGTATGGGTCTTCAAGCAACTAGAAAGTGCAGGAGAAACAGACAAATACAGTGATGTCACGTTTGTTTTGCTACACATGTCAGTAAATATACTGAAATGTGTAGGAAAACACAAACACCTTGACATCACTTATTTATATTTATACCCGTTTCTTCTGCAATTTCTATGCAGCATATGTCCTAAATAACTGTGAAAAACTGACGCCTCTGACTGGATGTGCTTTTATCGAGGTTGAGAGAGACCCTCCTCAAAATAAAATCAAATGGTTCCCACAAGTAGTCAAAGCGGATAGGCCAAAAGTACAAGTGCCGGCGCTTTGACATGAAACTCACACAGGCAACCTGCAGAAGTTCGTCAACGTCTTTAACTTGCCCAACATATTCAGTTTCATTCCACTGAACAAGATGGAAGATGCCAACCACTGAAGCTTGAGTGTGTGTGCGGGGAACGATAGGCACAAAGTGGTTTGGCACCCAGTGATCAGCAACCATGTCACTGCGGATTGAGAACCACATGATGAACAATGTCTGACCATCCTCACAACCCAGAGCGCGAAAATTGCGGCTGCAGTGAAGCCTGTACATCTCCCAACCAAGATCTGGAAAACCGACTGGTTTGGACGCTTCAGCACAAAACTGGCTGCGCAAAACTCCCACAAACCTGACAAGCTGCAGTTTTGAACCACTGACATCACTTCAGCTTCAAACGACAGACGCTCTGAAGCATCAGGTGAAACTGAGGTCAGCACAGCCATTTGAATAACTTCAGCTGGTGACACAGTCATGAGGACCGCACCAACTAGAACCATTCAGAAAACTGTCTGGATGCAGTGCCATTCAAATAGCAATGCGACACCTGAGCTCTTCATGACACATTTCTGTGCCAAATATAAGAAGGCTCAGCGCTCTGAAAAAAACAGTTGCCATCTCCATTTACACTTTCATCTATCATGTACACTTTCAACACTTCATCTGCATGTTCTATTATCAAACATGACACTCTCCCTCTCAAGGCCTTTCATACGATTCCATGGGTGACTCCACGAGATGGAAAGTGTCAACAATGGCGATCTGAGTGCGAAAGGCGTTCTAACAACACCACCATTGAACAGGTGCTTGCACATCAGGTTTACAACATCGGCCGTGTTGGAAATATGACGGTCGACGCAACACGCCTTGAAAAGGGAGCTTGTCAACAACTACAAACACGTGTGACCGCATTTTGTCTGAATCGGTTTTACATTCTACAAATTTAGCTGTTTTCTCCAAACACGACGTTCCAGACAGTGTTCTAGACAAAGATGCTGCACCAAATATCACCGCTTTGATCGAACGTCATGTTTACCACACACGTATTGTGGTAATGTATTGACGTACAACTCGCTAAACCATTTTCAACGCACATGGTTGGCGACAACAAACTGCCCAATTCGTTTCAATCTGCACAGCTTGTATATCCTATCGGTACAAATGCCATATCAATCCTTTCTTATGCAAAAACTATACAGAAAGTATGTTGAACGTAGATTTTATGTCGAACGTCAGATAAAGGCGAATATTACAACATACCATTCTCGAGTTCCGTCGGTTTGAAGCTTGCCGCAATCATCGATCCAGCATATCGCGTATGCATCACGTGATACGAAGAAACGATGGGTAAATTTTCAAAATTGAAATCGGCAGCAGTTGAGGAAGAAAAGACAACTATGTCGAACGTCGATTGAATGAATGAATGAATGAATGAATGAACGGGGAACACATGATCGTTTCACTCTTGTTCACAACTCTCAACATGGCCTTTATTGCGTCATTGTGATGTACGGTGTATTGTGATTAGATTAATACGTAAAAGGAAAGAAGACAGTCCTCTCAAACTTTCACTATTTTGGAGACTCAATTCATGGTTCCTAGCAGTGAAGAGGTCAGTGCACGTGTACGTGACGTAGGGCATTGTCGCCTAGAGCCGTAAGGTCCAAAATCCCACCCAGTACACACATTACTTACTAATTGTTTCAAATTGTCTCTAGATTCACATTACAAAGTGGTTATGTTCATGTAATTAGTCATTTTCTGTTCTTCGGTGTAATTGTACATGTGGCTTCTTGATTATCAGTGTTCATGTTCTTCGGTGTAATTGTACTTGTGGCTTTGTCACCTTTTGTGTAATATTTTCCTTGTTCATATGTACGGCGCCTAGAGCCTCTTACCATGTATAGGCGCCTGCCTTATACATCTTCCTTATTTTTATTATTATTGCGCCATGATAACAATCTGTTCCGTTCGCTAGATAAGCCCCCTTTGAGCTTGCATCAACCGTACCGTGCACAGTACCCGTGGACGCAAGCACACAAGGGTTCACAACTTTTTATATCGCCCTGCAGTAGCCATAAGTCTATTACTATAGTTCTGCCAGCGACAGACCACTGCAAGATATGGCTCGACCATGATAGTTCAAGGGTGGTGGCAGAATAGCTTGGCGCCTATAGACGCCAAGCTATTCTGCCACCACTCTTGAACTATCATGGTCGATCTGTCTCCTGAATTGTAATTCAGTCCTCAGAGGACAACTCCAAAGTTTGGGTATTTCGTACAGTCGGGCACAATGAGTTTAGTAATGAACTTATACGATTAGCGAAATTAGCCTACAGTCACGAGTGCGTGTCAAACACTGCAGCGTGGCCCGCGAGTCGCCATAATATGTAACCACATTCCTTTGTCACCGACATGTCAGTAGAGAGCGTCATCGTTGAATTAGTCCAGTTTCGCTCTTGTCACGCGCTCCAACATGGTTTTCATTGCGCCATAGCGGCGGACAGGCAGCCAAGAACGCTTACTCTGCGCGTAGTCCCGGCCAAGTTTCTCCAGATGGCGCTGCAGCAGCACGATGCGGCTTCGGTACCGAAGGTGATCGGCACAGGTGGGTCTGGGTGTCGTCCCTTCCTCTGGCGCATCTGGGTCAAGTAGAGATGGTGACACTGCAAAATAGAGAAGGTTCTTTTAACCCCATTCGCTGCTTCTGCACGTACGTTGTACGTCTAAAATCTGTGTCAATTCAACGCGAAAGAACTCCAGCCGTCCCATAAACAATGGCCGGATACACAGTGGGAAGGGCCAGGAAGGATGGATGAATGGTTAGAGGTGGATTAATGGATGGATGGACTGACGGACGGACGGATGCCGGATGGGTGAATCAATGAATGGATTAGTGGATGGATGGATGGACGGATGGGTGGATGGATACAAGCATTCAGGAAGAGGCGAAGGTACTCAGTACGATCCCGTACTGCAGCAAGAGCTCATACCCCCGAACGCAAAGGCCATAGGGCCAAAGTCGGCCGCAGTGGTCCCGCACACGAATGTGCACGGGCCCACTTCGGCTGACTTCAGCCCGATTGCTTACTGGGAAGAAACTATTCCTGTATATTTTAGGAAGATTACGAAGTAAAGTAGGTAAAAGCACTGTCAGGACAGAGAATTGTGCAGTAACGACCAATGATCATAGATCGAGTTTGGTCGAAGGACACACACACACACACACACACACACACACACACACACACACACACACACACACACACACACACACACACACACACACACACACACACACACACACACACACACACACACACACGCACGCACGCACGCACACACACACACACACACACAAAAACACAAACGAAAAGAAAAAAAGGGTGCCCTAAGTAAGTGACTGGAAGCAACGAATCTATGATCATTGGTCGTTACTGCACAATTCTCTCTCCTGACAGTGCTTTTACCTACTTTACTTTGTAATCTTACTAAAATATTAGCATTGGCAGTCTCCCATTTTCTTTTCATTTATTCCTGTATATGGACGAGACATGACTGTTCAAAGACAGAGAAAGTACCATCCTACAGTAGCGATGAGACATTACTGTTCAAAGACAGAGAAAGTACCAACCTACAGTAGCGATGAAAGAGCGGGCCAGAGACTCCAACCTTCCCCAGGCCGACATCATCACGTGTCCCAGGTCACATGAACTGTCTCCTCGACACCACTCGCCATTCCGGTCACGTGACCTTGGTTTTCTACACGTACACTCCAGTCGCGCCCCCTTGCGGAGACTTTGGATGTGTTGTTCTCTGGTAGCTTCTTCAATAATGGCCCGGAATCGGTGATATCGCTTGAGGGGCATCACAGCCTTGGCTGCTTGGAAGGCGGACACCAGACGATTGTGGAAGTGACACGCTTCGTGGAAGGCATGTTTCAGGGCACACTCTGGCATTTGGTGGCGGTCTTTTTCAAGACTCTTTACTTCAGACCGAATGCTGGACCCAAACTTTGTCTTCTGCCCACCAGTTTGATCCTTCTGAGGTTGATGGTTGGTTGGTTGTTTGGTTTTAAATTGAAGCATGTTCTCTTCCATTTGCTCATGCTGCCCGAAAGCCTTTGCCGGAGTCCGACTTGTAGGCCCTAACGCATTGTTCTGGTCACCAGCAACGTCGTTTGGTATAGTCTGAAGCTGAGGCACCTTGGGTGCAAAATGAACACGTTGCAGAAAGTTCTTAGGGGTATCCCGAATGCCAGACTTCTTGAGTGTTGTGCCTTTATGTCGCGAAGACATTATCCCATTTTTAAACTTTGCGAGTTCCGTATTCACACAGGTTGGCTTTTTTTTCTTTAATCTCTTTTTGCATGCACCCAGCGGAACTGTAAACAGTATTTGCGTGCCCAAGAGGGTTAATGTGAATGGAAACTCTTCGAAATGCCTTGGGATCAACGTCAGAATAGTCCCTCGACCTGGGCACACCAGTCACCTGGTTATATTTCATGTTATCATAAGGCATGAGGTCCGAATATGTTTTCAGCGCCGTCTGATCATCACTCAAAAATCCATTCTTCACGAGCTTTAAATTAGTTTTCTTGAAAACATTGCTGTCGCCGACAAACGAGGCATCTTTCGACTTCTGCACAGCGGGCTCTTGAACGCCGACGTGCTCATGCAAAAGTTTCTTGAGCTGAGGACTTGGTCCGAAAACTTGAATCAGAGGCTGGACAACGAGGAAGGACTTGGCTTCTTCTGATAACCTGGATACGACTTCTGACGTGGCGGTGTGCTTCCTCCTGTCTGCTTCTTTCTTGGCCTGCTCCCTGCGCGGAATAATAAAGTCCACGGAACCAGACGGAGTGGCGAGAGACAGCAGTGTAGGGGAAGAGAACACTTTAGGATACACGCGGGACATTTTCCACTAAGTTTGTGAGGCGCAACTACAAGTACATCTTCTCACGATGAAGCAAATTACATCGCTCCAGAGTTTTAAACACAAAAGTAATGGACCGATAATGTTAATATTTTTAAAACTATCTCAACAAAAACGTCTTGTCTGGTTGTCTGTGATCGAGCTTCAGCTGTCCTTGTCAGAGGTTAGTCTGATATATTAGCTGTTACACGGAGTTATACAACATACAGCATTCAAGCAACAAATCGTCCTCTTGATTCTTCCACTCCTGGTTTATATAGGTGTCTGGGAGGTGTTTTACCTGTCGCGCCTGGTCACGTTGTGCATCAAAACCGTTAATGGTTTCACTTTTGCCTGGGCGGCAAATTAATATAATATTACACGATCCCAACACATACACCTATTGCTTTTTGCTGGCTCTGTAGATTAAATGAAAGAAAAAAAAAATCGCCAACAAATGCAGGACAGAAGCTATTGAATCATCACATAGTGGAGGCTGATTTAAAAAGCCAGCAGAAGGCATAGATTATCATGAGCCCCTGTGGCTGCAGGGGCGCATGAGAATCTATGTCTCTTGCAGACATAAGAGACCAGTTTAAGGAACCGACCACATGATGCCGCAACATCTTTGCCTTCCTTGTTTTAGAAATGGAGGAGAAGTATAAGCATAACTGAGTTGATTTCAAACTCAACAAGAGGCATAGATTTTCATGAGTCCCTGCAGCTGCAGGAGCTCATGCGAATCTGTGACTCTTGCAGATGGAAGATACCTGTTTAAGCGGCCGACCACATGATGCCTTGTGTATATTTCAACGGAAACCTTTCGATCATGTTCGGATCCAGAACAGGCAGATATGATTACCAGACCCGAATCAAAACGCCCGAGGCGTCAACCCTGGGTATTTTGACTCGTGCCGAATAATCACATCTGTCGGTTATCGGCACTGTATGAAGCAAAATTTGGCTGAGTATAATTTATGTACCTTTCATATGCCAGCAGGTTTGTCTACCTAGTCCTTTTTTCTGATTATCGATTTCTTGAGAAAAGCTAACGGACTTCTCGTCAGTTTCACTGGTGCGAACATTTGCTTCGCAGGTTGGATGCTGTCGGTTCTCCGTTCATCTGTGTATATGGGATAGTAATTTCGAGAGTACGTAGGCACTGAAAAGCATATGGAGCTTGTTAACTGAGCAGTATGAGTCTATTTTGCTTTTCGCTTTGGCAAATGTGCGTATGCGGTTTGTATCTTCTTGGCCTGCATGTGTTTTATTTTTTTAAATGTGTGTGTGTGTGTGTGTGTGTGTGTGTGTGTGTGTGTGTGAGTGTGTGTTGTAAATTAAGCACATTTATGAATATTATTAAAAAAACACCAAACAATATATCAGTACATATGTCAAAAAAGGAAACAATGTATAGAGTCGGAGTACATATAATTGCGTTTGTGTTGGTCTCTGATTTTAGATCTTGGTAATGGTCTCGACAACATTCACATGAACGGCCAGAAGCTAGAAGAGGTCAATAGCTTCAAGTACTTGGGAGCCACCCTGTCCAAAGACAGTAGTTGCATAGCAGAGATCCGTATCAGGATAGGTACAGCAACATCCGCAATGGCCAGGCTGGACAGGATATGGCGAAGTAACTCCATCAGCTTCACCATCAAGTACAGGCTTTACAAGTCCCTCGTAGTGTCTATTCTACTCTACGGCTGTGAGACTTGGACGCTGCTTGCAGACTCAGAAAAGAAAATCCAGGCCTTTGAGAACAAGTGCCTGAGGAAGTTGCTCCACATCTCGTACCGCGAGCACAAGACCAACGAATATGTACGGAGCATCGTCACTTCCCTGGTGGGCCCACATGAACCCCTTCTGGCAACCGTGAAACGGCGCAAGCTTGCTTGGTTTGGCCACGTGACCCGACACAACACCTTGTCCAAGACTATCCTCCAAGGCACTCTCGAAGGAAGTCGTCGGCGAGGTCGTCAGAGAAAGAGTTGGGTCGCAAACATAAAAGAATGGACCGAACTCGAGATGCCAGACTTGCTTGCCACCGCCCAAAATAGAACTCAGTGGAGAGCACTGTCTGTTGCTGCTGCCTTTCAGTCCCCCCAACGCCCAGTTCGGGCAAGGGACTGATGATGATGATGAATGGTCTCGAAACTCAAAAAATCCAGATAAAAAATGTGACTTCCAACAGTGCCAAAAAGACAAAGAACTACCTGACAAGGAAAGAAACAGGCTCAGAAAAGACAAGTACAACGCAGTACAACTGTGTTGTGCTTGTTCTTTCTAAACGTATTTCTTGCTTTGTTGCTTGGTTCTTTAATTTACAGTCACTCACTCACACATACGAGAGACTCACGTCACGTCATGTTTTGTGTTTGATATAAACGGAATGGTTAAAAAGCAAATACAAGATTTTTGCCCTGTTAGTCAGTTCTCGTTAATAAGCGTGAATTTTTTTGAACATATTACAATGAAAATATTACTTTTCAGAAAAATGGATTTTTGGCTTCAAAGGGCAAATTTGTTTCGGTTATCACAAACGCAATTTTTTTCCTTCTCAATATTCTGTTTCTGTTTGCTGCAATGGGTACTTAGGATATTTTGGTGAAACTTGTGACAGCCAAGGTATACCGAGGAGGAAAATGAACGTGGTGGAAAATAAGTAATTTCGTGAAGACCTTTGAGTAAATATATAGTAACAGTGTTTAGCGCCATCACCGTCAGACTGTGTTTCTGAAGTCACTGTCAAGATACAGACAAAAACGAAAGGGGTAACTGCCAGTGCGAGAGGTACAGTTCCAAACTTCAAGAGGAATAGATCCTCATGAGCCCCCGCATATGCGGGGCTCATGAGGATATATGCCTCTTGTTTAACCTATTGTGTCCCAGGTACAAAATAGTCACAATTTGGAGTTGTCCTCCGAGGACTGCATTACAATTAACAAAACAGATCGACCATGATAGTTCAAGGATGCTGCCAGAATAGCATGGCGCCTCTAGGCGCCAAGCTATCCTGGCACCACCCTTGAACTATCATGGTCAATCTATATCTTGCTGCGGTGTGTCGGGACTGAACGAGTTAATCCCTCGGACGGCTTATGCTATGTAGAGTTGACTTGACAAGTTAGTTATAACACCGAGCAGGCAACTAAGGCCATCTCAGGGCGGTTGACTTGACAAACTACCGAGGCAAAATATAGTAGGTAAAAGGGGAGAGAACTGTGCGATATTGACCAATGACCTAGTTGGTCAAAACACACAAAAAACTACCAACTACGTCTATGATCACTGGTCGGTAATGCGCAGTTATCTCCCCTGACAGCGCTTTTTCCTACTTTACTTGGTAGTTTTCCTTCGTCAAGTCAACTTTAAAGAGCCCAAGCCGTAGAAAGGAACCCGAATTCAAAGTGGTTTCAGCAAAAAAAGATATAGATCCTCATAGTGTATACCTCTTGCACTTTAGCTGGTTTGGTTCATGTCTGCTGGGCAGTGAATCGAATAATAAACGTTCTCGCTATATCAGAAGTAGGTTAGAATGAATTATGGAGATTGCGGCTTACACATCAGGTTTTGAGTTCAAGAATTATATAATGTACTTTTGTTAAACCTTTGCAGCGGTCGGAGCTCACTATAATTTTCAAAATTCATCTTCCTAATATGGATTGGCCTACTTTACTTCCCCTGATTGACTTGCGACTCCGCAGTTAACCTCTTTTCTGCTGTGACACAACGACTAACACCCACATGCTAGAGGCATAGATCCTCACGAGCCCCCCCCCCCCACCCGCAACGCGGGCGGCTAGTGAAGATCTGTGCCACTTCTTGACCCAATTTGTTTGCACGTTCCTTGGACTGCTCCTGCTGTTAGACTTTAAATTTACGACTGAAGACTTGAGGAACAGATTCTGCGCCTAGGGAAGGTGTAAACTGAAAGGTAGACGCATTTCTGACTGCTCCTGCTGTTAGACTTAGATTTTACGAAGACTTGAGGAACAGATTCTGCGCCTAGGGAAGGTGTAAACTGAAAGGTAGACGCATTTCTGATTGCCCTGGGTTTCCAAGGAGAAGATACGGAAGTTGAACTCATTCGCGGCCAGCCGCATCCGGATGCGTCTTGGCGCGAAGGAGTTCAATAATGCATACGCCATCTTCTTAGCAGGAGGCAGAACTGGAATGTGCGCAGACGTTAGACAATTAACAGAGGATGTTAACGAGTTGCAATTTACTCTTGTACTTACAATACGATCAAGTGGCACAGGCCATAAGGTAGGACCAGTTCATACAGTACACCCACACACCCGTGACACTCCCCATTTTGCCTTTATGTACTTAGTCTCTAACCCATCTTGTGGTCGAAATTTTTGAAATTTGCCTATTGTCCCATCTCTGTTAAACATATAATATGTGAATGTCCTATTATACTAAATCTGTTGACAAAAAATAACATAACAGTTGATCACTTAGCAGACAATTTGTATGACATCTTACATAGAAATATTGCAGTTTCAATAGTTAATATAATAATTCATAGTCCGGTGGGTAAACTATTATAATAAGTAATTTGTGTGTGTGGTTGGATGTTAATTATTGCTATTCTTTGATACTCACAAGTTGTGTGTTTGGTTGTTGATATCTTTTCTTATGTGTGTGTGTGTGTGTGTGTGTGTGTGTGTGTGTGTGTGTGTGTGTGTGTGTGTGTGTGTGTGTGTCTAATATCACCAATGTGTGAAAAGACGTTAAATAAATTCCTGATTCCTGTTGTCCCACGAAGGCTACATTACAGATTGGAAGACAGATCAACTATTTTAGTTCAAGGATGGTGCCAGAATAGCTTCGCGCCTGAGGCGCCAAGCTATTTTGGCACCATCCTTGAACTATCACAGTCAAATTTATTTCAAGCAAAAGTGTATCAGGATTAAAAGGGTTAATAGCGGAAGATAGCTGTGCGCGGGCTCTCTGCGGCAGTCGTCCGCCCGAGAACCTTTGCGCACTGGGTTACGTCCTTGTCCTTATGGAGGTCTGATCGTGTGGTGCCTTGACCCCGATTAATCGCACCACTGCCAAGAAATATAAGACAACACCCAACTGCAAGAGGTATAGACCCTGAGGTTGGTTGGTTAGTTTGGGGTTTAACGTCCACGGCACCGAAGTGATAATGGACGGCCCTGACGGGCGGGTTATGGGGAACAGGGACATCTATTGCCTATGGAATACGACTGGAACACTGATCAACTCAGGTGCACTCCAACTGTGCCACGTTGATTTACCAAGACCTTTCAACGGACATGTTATTTAACAAGCCCGTCTTCCCCCCCCCCCCCCCCCCCCCCCCTGGATTGCGAGTCCATCTACCAGGGCCGGGACGGGATTCGAACCCACGACCCGGCGATTCCCTTCGCTCTCCTGCTCCGACGCTTAACCGCCTGAGCTATTTCGGACTCAGACCCTGAGGAGGCCCCGCCTCATGAAGATATGAACCCTGAAGATGCCCCGCCTCATAAAGATATAGACCCTGAGGAGGCCTCATGAAGATCTATGCCTCTTGCTGGAAACACTCTGTATCCATGTTCCTTTGACGGCTGAAGATCATTGACATTGAATTTACCACAATCTGCAGCCACTGGCAGTGAAGGGGTTAAAGGAAGGGGTTTAGGGACGTTATTTGTCTGTGTGCGTGTCTGTCCAGCTTTCGCTGATTCCTCTATGCTGTCTTCATAATTATACAGATAGCTCCCAATTGAAGAAAAGAAGGCGCTTACTAAGGACAAGCAGGACAACGTGTATTTTGGGTTAAAACGCTTCTTCCTAATACACATACTGTACAGACAAAAATGAACAAAATCGTAAGTTACGTCACTCTTCGTTTACATTGTGATAATATTTTTGTCATGTGTGCCTTTATTTGTCAAAAGGCGTTATGTCCATTTCTGAGAAAAAATAGATTTCATTGTATACAAACTAGGAACTAAAAACTAGTCCATGAAAATCTCGCTTGTCTGAAAAAGGGACAAATGGCTTTAGCCAAATGACGGCTGATCTAGTCAAACGGCAACACTGATTAACCCATTTAGCCCCGAGTCCCTACAGCAGGAGATTGATTTTGCCTAATGATTGTGTATCAGTTGCAGGAGATTGATTGACCATGATCATTGAAGGGAAGTGCAAGATTAGCTTGGCGCCTTCAGGCGCCAAGCTAATCTGGCACTACCCTTGAATTATCAAGCTCAATCAATCTCCTGCTGTAGGGACTCGGGGCTAAATAGATTAATCAGTGAGAAATGGGATCTTGGGGCTAGAAGGGTTAAACAGGGTTGTACAAGTAGACGCTCTACCAGATTACCGCAAAGTGGTTTTTATCATACAGAAATGGTTAACATAAGCTGAACAAGATATGTACATCTAATTCCTCCCTGACTGCGAGTATGTCTGTTTTGAAGAAGAAAGAAATACGCTTAGGAGGGACGAGTACGACACATTACATTGTGTCGTACTGGTCCTTTCTAGGCGTGCTTACTCTTTGGGCATTTACAGGTGCGTTGTTAACGCTTGACAGTCATCTTTTTTCTTTGTCTGGATTCACTCTTAATATTTAGCCCCCCCCCCCCCCCACCAACAATGTTAGCTGAAGCCGCCTCGGCATTGTCACTCTCTTACTTTCCGCTGACTTTGCAGTCAGCAGTTCTGAAAAGCGATAGAACCAGATTCTGTTGCAGCTCCCAACACGCCCACGTGTAAGCTCTTGTTTTTTTTAAAAAAAAGTTTGTCGCTTCCAGCAACAACTGGTGAAGATGGACAGAACAAGATAGCTCCAGAGTAGCGACTGAACAGCTCGGCCCCTTTACAGCCGCCAAGCTGTTCAGGCGCTACCCTTGATCTATCATGATTACCCTCGAGCTATCATGGTTGATTTGTCAGCAAAGATTGTGATGCGTTCTCGGCAGACACATCTATATGAGCGTCGTGAAAAGCGCAACGCGCAGCACTTTTAGTTTGGTTGGATCAATACATTTTAATTTTCTGTCGGTTGAAATATGAATGATTCGCCACAGAAAGCCCAATGAATTCTGCTTGCTGTCGTGTGATTTCACGAGGCCAGTGTCGCGATGAAGGAGGCAGCGGCTGTTGAAATAAACATGCAACTGCCTACGTTGGGAACTTAGCTTAGGATGTATTGGCCATTACAAGACTATGACCACTATTGGGTAGCCAACACTATAAATTTATAATAAAACTTTGATCTAACCCTTTATACCAGTGACCTGCCCACCATACAACAGCCTGACCCCTAGATTGCGAGTGGACACAGATTGTGTGTTTGAAACCATTGAACATTCAACGTCAAAGACCCCTAGGTCCCAAAGGAACATGGATACAAATTGGTTACAGCAAAAGGCATAGATCCACAAGATCCCGTAAATGCGGGTTCTCATAAGGATCAATGCCGCATGCAGTCGAGTGGTTTTCAAATTTTCTCTGCAATAAAGAGGTTAAAATATCTGCCCTAATACTGATTTGCAGTGTTTGACCCTTGTCGCTGTGGGAGGTGGGAGGGTGAATGGGTGGGGTGGGCTGATGAAAAAAAAGTGTATCTCGCTTGCCCCATGTACATTCCTGTTAATTGAACAGAAGAAGTTATGTTGCATTTCATTTCTCATGATTTTACAGACACATTTCATAGCCGCGCTGGAATTCAAGAGGATAAACAACAAGATGGGATGAACCATAACCCACAAAGTCCTTTCTATATAAGAGGTGTCATCGCTGTCAAGGGTCTCTACCTTTTGTCTGACCTGATTCTGATGTTGACATAATCTCCTATTGAACAAGATGAGGATTTCATTCCTAAGACTACCGTATTGTTTGGAGCTCACATGCGTTTTCCTTTTAGGAACATTCATAGTTGTTCGTATTTTTAAGCTTATCCTTCTGATCCATTTAGTTCCTCCTCGCTAAGCCAACCTCTGATCAACACACACGCCGGAACACACAAATAAAGACGGACACACGACGCTTCCCGCCATTGGTACGCTCTGTGGGTTGGAGTAGCGACAGGAATTCTGAAGAAAAATAGCACGAGCAGCAAAATGACGACACTATAAGCTTGACGTCATGGCATCGCTAGTCTCACGGCGCCGTGTACACAGTGACGAAATTGATGTTTCACGTCAATCATCCGAAAGTCACGCAGCCTCTTCCAGGGCTGACTTTTTTGTTTCAGACATCCTCTTCTGGGACTGACTGTTTGATGGTTGGTTGTACATTGCTTAACGTCCCGACAGCAACAAGACTTTCTCAGGACGTACCTGCACTGCTTGTGAAAAAAAAAAACCAACAACGAAAAACAACAAAACAGAATATTGAATGTATGTCGCCAGCCGGTCTAATACGCCAAATAAACCTAAGACCATTTAGCAACACACATCCAAAATCAAGAGCTACAGACAGCCCAGACAGGAGGGACAGTTTAAAAAAGGAAAATACAGGTGAATGGACCAAGGGTAGACAGAAACACATGCCCCAGAATAGAGGGGAAACCCCACCCTGTGGGGCTGACCAGGGTGACCCTGTGAACTAAATGACTGTTTGATGGGAGTATATAGTGAATCCCAAAGTTGAAAAAAAGCATTAATTATTATTCCAAAAATTGAAGAGGTACAAAGCTGGCTAACGAAGTCATCCAATGTCTTTCTCCAAAAGAGCTATATCCAAACCGCTTTTAAGTAAATATGACAAAAAATACGGACTCTAATCGGGGTCAACCGACTTTCTATAAAAGGTCTTTTATGTCTTCAAGGAGACATCCAGTTACAACACACACACACACACACACACACACACACACACACACACACACACACACACACACACACACACACACACACACACACACACACACACACACACATGGACACAAAAGCCTCAGAGTGGGTTACCTACCATTTTATGTGAAAATGGGTTCCCATATTTCTATTTATTCTAGGGCTCTGGAGTTGATGTGAATGTTTAGAACTCACCTTATAACTAAGCTCTACAACTTAAAATAAAATAGACATTTTCTAGAAACAGAGCCAATGGATGGAGAAAAAATGGGTTTCTACCAATAAAGTGGGTGCCTCTCACACAAAAACTGGCATTACAGTCAAAATGGGTGTCCTTGTCAAATCATTCATTTTAGCATGGACTATCTCAAGAAAATTAGGTGTCTGTAATAGGTAAAGTTCACGGATTGATTGATTGTACATTGCTTAACGTCCCGATAGCAACAAAACTTTCTCACTTTCCCTGCACTGCTTGTGGAAAAAAACCCAACTAAACAGAACATTGAATGTATGTCGCCAGCCGGTCCAATACGTTAAAAAAAACCTAAGACATGGGGCCTAAATTAAGCTAAGACCATTTAGCAACACACATCCAATATCAAGAACTACAGGCAGCGCAGACAGTAGGGAGAGTTTTAAAAAGGCAAATACAGGTGAATGGACCAAGGGTAGACAGAAACACATGCCCCAGAATAGAGGGAAATACCCACCCTGTGGGGCTGACCAGGGTGACCCTGGGAACTAAAAAATAGTTAACCCCACCCAAGTCCCCCAGGGGTAGACCCGGGTGGGGGGTAAAGTTCACGGAATATTTGATGCTTCTTTTCCACATTTATTTGATTCTTGTCATTTTTTTTTTCAACTTAATGTGTATTCCTTCTTTTTCCTGCATTAAAAATGTCAAGCACAATGACACAACACACAGTGAACAAATAGCTCACTAAACATACCTCTGGTTGATTTTGTTATGATTGTTTGGGTGGGGTTGTGTTTGTGTGTGTGTGTGTGTGGGGGGGGGGGGCGGGGGATCATCACGTTTGGTTTTATAGAGCTGCTGAATGCTCTCCTATGAATGAAAAATTTTCATTATCCCTGGAATCAGTAGGTCATTTCAGAGGTGCGCACCGAGTTGCACGTCAAACCACTCACAAATACACATTTGGAGTGCACCAGATGGATCCAGTTGGCCAAGTCACACATTCCACACTATAGGACAGCAAAGACTGAGAAGCAATCGCGGCGTTTATTGCGCGGTACAAGGTTTAAAACTAAGAAACTGTTGTTTTTAGAAGCGTGTCGGGCAACAGTTTTTACTAAAACTGTTTTAAAACCTCTTTAAACTCAACTTTTGTTAATGTTAAAAGTGTTTTCATTTACAGGCGTGTCGTAACTGTTATGCATCTATTCCAACATAATAGTGCTGGATATTTTTCCCATTGTCGCCTTCTCTCTTCGCTCAGCACTCGACTTTCCAGTCCTTCCCTCAAACGAGCAGCATTCACACAAACAATACTTTACTATTACACCCTTTGGCAACATTAGGTTTTTTTTCTCTGACCTAGCATTACATCGAAAAATGGTCCTTCCAAGCCTGCACTCTTCATACTGCACCAAAACGACCGACTGCAGCAGACGACGCATGTAACAACACTGACTGTGTGAAGTCATTTGCATTCAATCAATTTGTGCATACAATCTGACAGGAGTTGCAGTCGAAACGAAAGCATAACACCAACAAACCCACAAACAAAGCAACAGGTTGAACCAAAAGGTCGGGCAGGACACAAGACAACAGCAGCCTCACCCAAAGTCTATACGTCCTCTCTCACACTGCACACTGATACAATCACTTCACTTCTTAGCAACCGGCACACGAATATATATATGTATATACATGGCTCTCAAGTTTCTCCACTAGACATGACCTCCCTCCTCATCACCCCGGAAGCACAACACAACAACACTTTTTTTTAAAACAAAACAACCACACTCTCAAATAACAAACCTCATTTTGTAGCAACATGAACAATTTACTCCCTCAAACAACTAAAATACTACGCCCCCCCCCCCCCTCCTTCCTTTCGTATCTCTCCGTTTCAATTCGGTTCACCGATGCAGTCGACCTATATCAGCTGTTAAGTTATTTATAGATGAGAAGGGTGATGTCACACATACACGCCCATTTTACAGGTTTTGTGCATGCACACACACACACAGTGCTGGGGCAAGTTCAAACACACTAGCAGAGTGCATTTTAAGCATAAAAGTGCGTGTAAAAACTTTGAAATGGGAAAACCTGATTTTTAAATTTTTTTTTACAACTTCTTAAAGCAAGACAATGCAGAAACAACCCTCAGAAAAAAATGGGTGTCTGATTTGGGCACCCAGAATTTTACACCCACCCATTTCCCATTTGAGGTCTTTTGTGCACACACACACACACACACACACACACACACACACACACACACACACACACACACACACACACACACACACACACACACACACACACACACACACACACAAACACACACACACACACACACACGCACGCACGCACGCACGCACGCACACACACACACACACACACACACACACACACACACACGCACATACGGCGCTTCGCGCCAAATGTACGTTCAGCAGCGCGGTTGGCGTAACTTGACATGACGTAATTTTTTTCTTGCTATTTTTGTTGTCAGAGGATTAGACCTGCCCGCCTTTGACATCATGGACATGCTATCAAATTCGTCCCACCGCGACCCGTCCTAAAAAGTCCCTTCTATAAATAGAAGGGACTTAAAAAGTAATGAGAACCGGCTTATCGGCAATGTTAACCCTTTCAGAGCCCGGGGCCCTGCAGCAGGAGATGATCAATCGATCTCCTGCAACTGGTACATAGTCGGTAGGCAACACCTCCAAAATTTGAGAGATGGGACCTTGGGGCTAAAAGGATTAAAGGCGCATGCGTAGGCGCACATATGATATGTCATCTGGTCAGGAGACGGCGGAAGAGAGCACGCAGTACTTCTTAGTAGAAAAAACGTGTTATGGACGAAATAACTTTCAGCCTTGTTGTCTTCATTTGCTACCGGGAGCGAATCGAGGGAGACAACCACTTTGCGAAAGAGAACTTTGTGCGAACTTAGTTCAGATAACGAGATGTCTGAGACCTACATTTCACCAGCCAAAGAGAAGAAATCAAGTTAAATATAGAGATTTAATTATTCCGGACTTCCCGTTAATTAAAATAAATCACGAGTGTTCAGTTCGTAATTCTGGGTGAAAGGAGGTAAGACAAAATTTAATTAAATTATACCAAGACTTTTTGAAAAAGATCCATCTTCGGAATCACAATAAACATATTCTTGTCTCTTCGAATTGGTGCGGCGCCACAGTTGGATCATAATCGCTCTTACCCCGCCTCAGTGGCTGCATGATCGTTATGTGGCATCGCAACGAAACATTTAGCCCCGAGTCTCTACAGTAGAAGATGGACTGACCATGATAATTCCAGGGTAGTGCCAGATTAGCTTGGCGCCTTCAGGCGCCAAGCTAATCTGGCACTACCCTTGAATTATCATGGTCAGTCTATCTCCTACAACTGCATTGGGATTAGGCAA
This sequence comes from Semisulcospira habei, assembly GCA_036245525.1. Taxonomy (NCBI): domain Eukaryota; kingdom Metazoa; phylum Mollusca; class Gastropoda; family Semisulcospiridae; genus Semisulcospira; species Semisulcospira habei. Next base: position 95,362,822 of record BTPG01000006.1, read on the forward strand.
TACCTCCAAAATTTGAGAAATGGGACCTTGGGGCTTCTTCTTCTTCTTCTTCTTCCTCGATCGCTTCGATGAAGCGCAATATGCATGATGCAGCCGTTAGGCACCTGAGAGGTCCTGCATCTCTGTCTTCGGCCAGGGACGTGTTTCGGGGGTCCTTCCCCTAGACCGACTGTCGTTCAGGACTGTTGAGCTCGGTCTGCCCACCAATGAGTAACAACACATTGGCCACTCACATCGTTTAGCCCGCCAGCAGAAGCGGTTTACCAGGGTGTGGCCACTGTTATCCCTAACAGCTTTCTTGGAGCCAGAAGTGAGAGTTGAGTGCTGGGTGAGTACCAGTGCTCCCGTCCACCCGGATGGGTGCTGCTGCCAGGTTTACAAAGGTACTACCTCTCTCCAGACACACCATACACCCCGGACCTTGGGGCTAAAAGGCTTAAATATGCGGCGAAGAACGCACAGCCTTTATCACCACACATGAATTGAGACAACCATGTAATATCCGGTCGAAAAAAGCGTGCTAATTGTTTAATATATAGCCTTGTGCAAATGGCCTTTTGACTGTTTTCATGTTTTTCATATGTATTTTTACAAAACATCTGTGATGTTCCACCATCCAAAGGCAATAAATAAAAATTATAAGCATGTTATAACATCGGTGTATTACACACTTATCCTTGTGAAAGTAACGTTTTGAATGTTAATTTTAATTTGGGAAACGCTGCACACATATCTATTCTGTGCCTGCTAAGAAAAGAAAAGAAAAGAATAGTACAGAAAAAACAAGATAAGACATGATAACATAAAATGAGATGAGATTAGATGGTATGAGATGATATGAATATTATGATGTGATGTGATGTGATATGGGGATGAGAATTGGCATGGGATGGGATGGGATGAATTGATATGAGACGAGATGAGAGGAGATGAGAAAATAATACAATTAAGATAAGATACGATAAGGATTTAATTCAAACCGGTATCTGAGAACTACATGAACACTGTTACGTTTGTTGCGACGCTCTGGGTATCATTTGCAACAGACGCAGTGTATACGTGAGCCGTCTGCGTGTCAAAGTGAACGCAGTAAATCGGGGATCAGATGGCGAGTTTTATAAATACCTGCTGTCCGATAATTTTGAACCTTACGGCCTGAAGCCGTAAGGTCCAAAACAGTCACAGACAGCACACAAACGGCAGATTTCCCCCCTTTTACCTTCAAGCACGGGGGAACCGCGTAATTCTTCCCCTTTTTGAGTCACGTGACAACTTACCCCTTTCACTGCTGAGAAAAATACAATCAGTCTACAAGAAACACAGATCCTCATGAGCCCGCAGTTGCGGGGGCTTATGGGAACTTTGTATCAGTGTTCCTTCGGCGCCTGGACTCTTCGAATTAAGTAAAGACATCAGAAACACGTTCTGCGCCCGCTGGCAGGAAAGCCGTCAACTGCATTGGAAAAACTGGTTACGAACGTGACACGTGAATACCTGAATAATTAACTCATTCGCGGCAAGCCGCATCCGGATGAGCGGCTTATGCCGCGCATCCGGATGCGGCTGGCCGCGAATGAGTTAACTCATTGTGTCCCAGGTACGAAATACCCCGGCACATGTTGGAGTTGTCCTCTTAGGACTGCATTACAAGTTAGGAGACAGATCGACCATGATAGGTCAAGAATGGTGCCAGAATAGCTTGGCGCCTATAGGCGCCAAGCTATTCTGGCACCACCCTTGAACTATCATGGTCGAGCCATATCTTGCTGTGGTGTGTCGGGACTGAATGAGTTAAATGTTTTTGTCATTCGCGTGTCATGATGATTGTGTCGATTGTTAACGCCGCAAGCTGGCTTTGTTCGAATTGTTCTGAAGACGAAACACTGCAATAATCAGTGATTCGCGACGTTTTGTACATGAAAGCGACGCCGGATATCGTATTTTGGGTGACCTACACCACAATGTCCTCATGAGTCTTGACAGGATCCCCCATAAAGACCCGGTCCACCAGGCAGACTCGCACATATACCCCTTCACCGCCAGTGCACACATTTTCTGTCTGGACCATTCCTTAACCCATTTCAGTCCTGACGCACTACAGCAGGAGATGGGTCGACCATGATAATTCAAGGGTAGTGCCAGATTAGCTTGGCGCCTGTCGGCGCCACGCTAATCTGGCACTGCCCTTGAATTAGCATGGTCGAGCCATCTCCTGCAACTGGTGGATAGTCATTAGATTAGATTAAATTTGGGAAATACGGCCGTCGGGCTGAATGAGTTAATTCAACGACCGATAGCCACAACATTCCAACGACCACGGACACAACTTGGTCTCAGCAAGAGACTTAGATCCTCACTGTGCGGGGATGTAATTTTCAATAGCCAGGACCTGCCTGCCATAGTCTTAGCGGCTTTGCTTGGAGCCATTTGTATCCCCAGGCAAAAACCTCGCTGCAATGCAGAGGGACAGTTGGCTGGCAGTTCATGCTCGGAATGTTTCCTGCAACTGGCCGCATGGAATGGAATGGGCTGAAGGATCTGAATGACCTGAAATATGTTGGTAAAGATATCAGTGGCAGCCATCCTTTGGTGCTTCCTTTCTAAAACGACAGGCAATTCAGGAAGGTTACAAAGTAAGTAGGTTATAGCACTGTCAGGGGAGAGAAATGTGCATGATCGACCAGTGATCATAGATCTACTGTGGCCGAAGCACAAAAAAAAAAAAAAAAAAAGAGATAGGAAAGAGAGGGGGCGCTATGAAAGTGACTGAAAGCAATGCATATGGAAGCCCCCCGAAAGGGGGCGTATCACATATCCACTGTTCTAGCCACTCAGTGCATTTAAATTTAAATCTAGGTCCCCCTAAGGGGGTCCAGATATTTAGCCGGTGTGGACAGCTGTTTTGGTCTTGGCGACCTTTTCATCACACCATCGGCAATACTGGAGGAGGCAGGAAATTCTGCCTACTTGCAATGACAACCACATTTTACTGTGGTGTCTGCAGGGGCATACATTCCATGCCACCACCTAGAGTTAAATTTCCATGCACCCTAAAAGAGAACCTACCAAAAGGGGGGAAGGGGTTGCAGTCGATATTGTAGTAATAAATGAAAAGAAAAGGGGAGACTGCCAGTGCTAATATTTTAGGAAGGTTACAAAGTAAAGTAGGTTATAGCACTGTCAGGGGAGAGAAATGTGCATGATCGACCAGTGATCATAGATCTACTGTGGCCGAAGCACCAAATAATTCAAGCACAGGTAATTCAGTTCTGCAGATGTACCTTGTTGTCTGACCCACAATGAAATGATTTACACCCACAACAAATGTGTTAACACCACATCTGTCAGCGGACACAAAATGCATCTTTGGACGCAGGAGGGTATTTGGCTTTGAATTCACCATGGTTCAACGCCAAATACCCTCCTGCGTCCAAAGAAGACGGGTTTTCATTGGGCCAGCAAGAGTCAAAGAACATTATAAGCCCCTGCATCTGCAAATGCTCATGATGTTCTCTGCCTCTTGCACTAGGGCGGTGTTCTCATTTTCCTTGCAGTTAAAGGGTCAAATCTTATACAAGTGGTGGACCAAGAACTTGAGAAATATACAATATTTAACCTGATATTAGGTAAACATTCATCAAATATCAGATAACATAAAAAGGACAAGAGAAGAATTATAGAAGAGGGGATGGGGTGAGGGGTGGGTGAGTGCCGTCACTGATTTACGACGATTTATTTAGCGTTTGACGAAACCTGAAACAAAGAAATAGCGTTCACGTTTCACGATAGAAAGAGACGATAAAAAAAGTAACGATATCATAATCAATTTCACTGGCCGAAAAGACACAAAAAGGGGGGGGGGGGGGAATTGGGGTGGGGTGGGGGTGCGGGGTGGGGGGGGGGGGGGGGCGGGGAGTGTATATGGTGCACAGCCTTCAGATCATTCCTCGTCTGGCCGAAAAAACAAACGACGAGGTGGGGGTGGGGGTGAGGGGTGGGGGAGGGGGTGGGGGTGGGGCAGGAGGTCGGGGGGAGTAAGATGTTTTTGACTAGAATTCTAGCAACAGACTTTCGTTTCACAGCATAACCAATACGATTTGACGGATCACGAAAACATTATCACGTTTCACGACGACTTCGTCTTTCACGGATCACGAAGAAAAAACACGAATAAAAAACACCAATCGCGAATCACGATCTTAAGGTATACTCCCCCCCCCCCCCCCACTACATACACACACACCGTCTGAGAAAAAGGGACATCGAAAAAGAGTCTGAACAAATTTTGACCCCAGACGTGCTCGAAACTTGCGACCTTTCGGATTTTTGTCGAACGCTCTACCACCTGACCTACCCAGCTCCCCTAGAAGAGAAGAGAAGAGAAGAGACGGGAAGGAAATGGGAGAGAAGAGGAGAGAAGAGAAGAGAAGGGAAGGGAAGGGAAGGGAAGAGGAGGGAGAAGAAAGGAGGAGGGAAGGGAAGAGGGGAGGAGATAAGGGAAAAGAAGAGAAGAGCAGAGAAGAATAGGGAAGAGAAGGGAAGAAAGGAGAAAAGGAGAGGGGGAAGGGAAAAGGTAAGAGGGGAGTGAAGGGAAGGGAATAGGAGGAAAGAGGAGAGGAGAGAAGAGAAAGGAAGGGAAGGGAAGAGAATAGGAGAAAAGAGGAGGGAAAGGAAGGGAGAAGGAGGGAAAAGGAGAGGAGAGAAGAGAAGAAAAAAGAAGGGAAGAGAAGGGACGAGAAGGGAAGAGAAGAGAAGAGGAGGGACGGGAAGGGAAGGGAAGAGGAGGGAATGGAAGTGAAGAGGAGAGGAGAAGAGGGAAGAGAAGGGAAGATAAGGGAAGGGAAAAGAAAAGAAAAGAGGAGAGGGGGAAGAGGAGGGGAAGGGAAGGAGAAAAGGAGGGAAGGGAAGGAAAGGGAGAAGAGGTTTGATTGATTGATTGTACATTGCTTAACGTCCCGACAGCAACAAGGCTTTCTCAGGACGTGCCTGCACTGCTTGTGAAAAAAACCTAAACAGAACATTGAATGTATGTCGCCAGCCGGTCAAATACATTAAATAAACCTAACACATAGGGCCTAAATAAAGCTAAGACCATTTAGCAACACACATCCAATATCAAGAGCTACAGGCAGTGCAGACAGTAGGGAGAGTTTTAAAAAGGCAAATACAGGTGAATGGACAAAGGGTAGACAGAAACACATGCCCCAGAATAGAGAGAAAAACCCACCCTGTGGGGCTGACCAGGGTGACCCTGGGAACTAAAAAATACCTAACCCCACCCAAGTCCCCCAGGGCAGACCCGGGTGGGGCGAAAGGGAGAAGAGGAGGGAAGAAGAGAGGAGAGAAGGGAAGTGAAGGGAAGAGAAAGGAGAAGAGGAGGTAAGGTGGGGAAGAGAAGAGAAGATAGAAGGGAAGAAAAGAGAAGGGAAGGGACGAAAAGAAGAAGAAAGGAAAGGGGAGAGAAGGGAAGGGGAAAGGCGGGAAGAGGAGAGGAGGAAAGGAAAAAGAAGGGAAGGGAAAAGAGAAATCGAAAAGGAGCGGAGGATGGAAGAAAAGGGAAGCGGGAAGAGGAGGGAAGGAAGGGAAGGAGAGGAAGAAGGAAGGGAAGATGATAAAGGGAAGGGAAGAAGAGAAGAGAAGCGCAGAGGAGGTGTGTGTGTGTGTATGTGTGTGTGTGTGGGGGGGGGGGGGGAAGTGAAGAAGAAGGAAGAGGAGGGAAGGGAAGATAAGGAGAGAAGAAGGAATATAGTGAAATCGAAAGGAAGGGGAGGGAAGGGAAGGGAAGAGAAGACGAGAGAATAGGAAATAAGGGGAGGGAAGGGACGGGAATTGAACTAAATTAATCAAACATTATTTTACAAGAATAATGATTTAGGCTTGTGATCCTCTCTTACAATTTGTCCCAGGGAAAGGAAGTGATGAGAAGAAAGAAAAAAAGAGAGAAAATATTATGTTTTATTGTCCTTGCATTCGTTTATCTTCCACACGTAATGTAATTAAAAATGGAAAAGTCTTCGAAGAGTAATCAAATATTCTTTGCGCCGATCCCTATCAACCTTGGGTGTGATGCCATCGATGAAGAGTGGAATAAATCAGACTACAAAACCGAATCACACCGGACCGAAATGAACTGAACAAGAGAAAGAAAGAAAGAATGAAAGACAGGTGTCCTGTGAACAAATTATTGCAACTTGGTATTTGAACGCCATATATCCACAGTAATCAACTTTAATGCTGACATTAACCCATTCACTGCCAAGAAATACTGAACAACGACCAATTGCAAGAGGTATAGATCCTCTTGAGCCCCCGCAGTTGCGGAGGCTCACGAGGATCTATGCCTCTTGTTGAAACCACTTTGTGTCTGAGAATCTTTGCCACTGAGCTGACATTGCCTTAAGCAACACAGTCTGCGTCCAGTGACAGTGACGGGGTTAATGTATTTTCTTAGTTATTGCTTTTGCGAATCTTTGAAGTATCTGTGAAAGCGCAAAACACGCTATATGTGGAGGATGAACCCACGACTTTGGTATCAGCTTCAGCCCACTTAATCAAATTTCAAATACAAACGATTTTGAATTTCCAAAAACTACAGTAGCTCGCTTGAGCTTGCCCTTAGCACCACGTGAATGTTCTGTGTTTATGTACAGTGTGTGAGTGAATGCGCGTGATTCACGTGAGCGTGCTTGTTGGGTTCAGTTCGCGGCGGCGCTTTGAGCCGATTTTCAATTGGGATAAAGCGCCTATTTAATGCGCTCATTATTATTATTATTATTATTATTATTATTATTATTATTATTATTATTATTATTATTATTATTATTATTATTATTATTCTGTAGCGTGTTTTGTGCTTTCACAGATATTTCAAAACACGCTATATGTAGAGAATGAACCCTATTCTGTAGCGTGTTTTGTGCTTTCACAGATATTTCAAAGGTTTTAACACATTCTTCCCCAGGACCAAAATCCCCAAATTTTCAAGTTGCCCTCTGAAGGACTGTATCACAATTCTAGAGACAAATCGAGCATGATAGTTCAAGGGAGTTGCGAGAATAGCTTGGCGGCTATGGGCGCCAAGCTATTCTGGCACCACCCTTGAACTATCATGCTCGATTCTTGCTGTGGTGTGTCGGGGCTTAATTAGTTAACGGTTTGATACCGCGTATCCGGATGCCGCACGTCCAGAATGAGTTAACTCATTCAAACCTGACTCATGATAAGAATCGAGCCGACTGTGATCGTTCGGGCTATTCTGGCATCACTCATTAATTATCACGGTCGATCCATCTCCTGAACTGGCACGCAGTCTTCAGAGGCCAGCTTTCTGATTCAGCTTGGTTATTGTTCTGTCACCAGAGGCGTAGGAACCGAACCGGGTTGGGATGGGTTGGGGGGCATGAGATGGGGAGGATGAGGTGAGGGCGGGGGAGGAGGGAGTGGAGGAGGGGGGGGGGGAAACGAGGTCCCTTGGCCCTCCCACTCCCAAACCCAAGAAAATGTAAGGGGGTGGGTGGAGGCAGATTATACACTCTGCCTCCCACCCTCCCACAATTTATTTTTGAAATTATTTTGGGAGTAGGAAAAATCATACTATTTCATATTTTTACGAAGTGTTAAATGAAAAGAAAAGGGGAGACTGCCAGTGCTAATATTTTAGGAAGGTTACAAAGTAAAGTAGGTTATAGCACTGTCAGGGGAGAGAAATGTGCATGATCGACCAGTGATCATAGATCTACTGTGGCCAAAGCACAAAAAAAAAAAAAAAAAAAGATAGGAAAGAGAGGGGGCGCTAAGAAAGTGACCGAAAGCAATGCATATGGAAGCCCCCCCGAAGGGGGGCGTATCACATATCCACTGTTCCAGCCACTCAGTGCATGGAAATTTAAATCTAGGTCCCCAAAGGGGGGTCCAGATATTTAGCCGGTGTGGACAGCTGTTTCGGTCTAGGCGACCTCTTCAGCACACCATCGGCAATACTGGAGGAGGCAGGAAATTCTGCCTACCTGCAATGACAACCACATTTTACTGTGGTGTCTGCAGGGGCATACATTCCATGCCACCACCCAGAGTTAAATCTCCATGCACCCTAAAAGAGAACCTACCAAAAGGGGGGAAGGGGTTGCAGTCGATATTGTAGTGATAAATGAAAAGAAAAGGGGAGACTGCCAGTGCTAATATTTTAGGAAGGTTACAAAGTAAAGTAGGTTATAGCACTGTCAGGGGAGAGAAATGTGCATGATCGACCAGTGATCATAGATCTACTGTGGCCAAAGCACAAAAAAAACAAAAAGATAGGAAAGAGAGGGGGCGCTAAGAAAGTGACCGAAAGCAATGCATATGGAAGCCCCCCCGAAGGGGGGCGTATCACATATCCACTGTTCCAGCCACTCAGTGCATATGCATTGCTTTCGGTCACTTTCTTAGCGCCCCCTCTCTTTCCTATCTTTTTTTTTTTTGTGCTTTGGCCACAGTAGATCTATGATCACTGGTCGATCATGCACATTTCTCTCCCCTGACAGTGCTATAACCTACTTTACTTTGTAACCTTCCTAAAATATTAGCACTGGCAGTCTCCCCTTTTCTTTTCATTTATCACTACAATATCGACTGCAACCCCTTCCCCCCTTTTGGTAGGTTCTCTTTTAGGGTGCATGGAGATTTAACTCTGGGTGGTGGCATGGAATGTATGCCCCTGCAGACACCACAGTAAAATGTGGTTGTCATTGCAGGTAGGCAGAATTTCCTGCCTCCTCCAGTATTGCCGATGGTGTTCTGAAGAGGTCGCCTAGACCGAAACAGCTGTCCACACCGGCTAAATATCTGGACCCCCCTTGGGGGACCTAGATTTAAATTTCCATGCACTGAGTGGCTGGAACAGTGGATATGTGATACGCCCCCCTTCGGGGGGGCTTCCATATGCATTGCTTTCGGTCACTTTCTTAGCGCCCCCTCTCTTTCCTATCTTTTTTTTTTTTTTGTGCTTTGGCCACAGTAGATCTATGATCACTGGTCGATCATGCACATTTCTCTCCCCTGACAGTGCTATAACCTACTTTACTTTGTAACCTTTTACGAAGTGTATTTATTTTTACAAAGATTGTGTACTGGCGGAAAATATCACATATATCTATTTTGACGCTTGAGGATGGACTGTCGCTCGCTCGTTCAAACTTACATTGTGTTTATGTGTTTATTTTTGCCTTTATGTATTTTTTCCTTTATGTGTAATTTGGTTTAAATAGTTTATTACTTTGCAAAATACATACAAGAATATACATCACTTGTCATCAGATCAAAACAAGCCACAGGCTTATATGATGATCTGGACACTCAGTTATACTATTTGCAAAATTTGCATGACGGTGGTATGCAGATTTTAAATACAATACATATATATATATACACTACAGGTAATTAAATCAATATATATCAATATATATATGAATACATAAAAAGAAATGAAAATAGGGGAAAACATTCAATCATTATAGTGGAGAGAGAGAGAGAGAGAGAGAGAGAGAGAGAGAGAGAGAGAGAGAGAGAGAGAGAGAGAGAGAGAGAGAGAGAGAGAGAGGGTGGGAGAGAGAGAGAGAGAGAATTGTCTCAACTGGTCTTTAGGTTTTCTTTATTTCCTTTATTTCTTGCAGTCCTATTTTATAACTCAATGAAATCTTTTTGCTGCAGTAATAAATTCGTGTACAGCTGAAAATATATCGTTATTCACTGTGGACGACAGGGTTTTACTTCCATTTAGGAGTAAATGTATATTGGTGTATTCTGGTGGAAGTGTAAGTATTGTTAAACGTCTTATTACATCGTAATTACTACACTGGAGTAAGAAATGGTCGGCGGTTTCAGAGCTGGCTCCACAAGAGCAGGCGGGAGAATTAGAGAGGTGACGACTAACCAGGTCATAGTTGAGGTCGCTTATTTTGAGTCTAATTTTACAGTGGATTATCTGTGTTATTCTACAACCTAAATAGTAATATGGGGGTACCACACAATCGTCTCGCGACAGGAATGATTTAAATTCGCTTAAGGATTGGCTACGCTGAATGTGATCGGGAAAACTGTTCCAAAAGCCCGTGGTGGATGGAAAAAATGAAGTTTTGTACAATTCAGTTTTGCACTGGGGGACTTGGCGTTCAAGTGGACGTCGTTTATGATAAGGATTTGATGCGGATACTAGCTGTGGTAGGTCTAGGCCTAAGTACGCGGGGGTTATACCATTGACTATTTTAAAATAAAGGATGAGTTTATGACGACGACGTCTTTGCCACAACGGAATGAAACCGGTTTCTTCATAAAGTAATTGGTGGCTAGTGCCACGGAATGCCGCCAGTAATGGTTCTTAAAGCGTGTAACTGGAGACTTTCCAATTCATCTGAAAGTGCCCCTGTACAATTATCCCAGATCACATCAGCATAGTCAAAGTGTGGCAGTATTAAAGATTTCAACATAGTCTCCAGAGATCGTCTCGATAGTCTATATTTATATGAATCTAGACAAGCTATAAGTAATCGACATCTGGCTATAACAGATTTGATATGGGTATCCCATTTACAGTTATTTTGCAAGATGATGCCAAGGTGTTTGTGTGTAGCAGTACTTTGAAGTGGACTGTTATCAAAGAGTAGGGGAAGTGGTTGGAAGTTCTGGCTACGTGACATGTTCAATAATTCAGTCTTTAGGTGATTAATATTTACTTTCCACTTATGGGCTCAAACACTAATTTTCTCAAGATCCGAGTTCATTATGTCAGCTCTAATATTATCATTATTCAGGGACAAATACATACAAACAGTTTCATTTTAGATTCAATGTCTAGTACAATGTCGTTAATATAAATAAGAAAAAGGATAGGGCCGAACACTGACCCTTGCGGGACGCCCGCCTCCACGGGAAGATAATTAGATATACATCCTTTGATAACAACAGCTTGCTTGCGATTGCGCAGGTAATCAGCCAGCCATTGTAGAAGCTTCCCACGTATTCCTATTACATCTAATTTTTTCAGACCATGATGCCACACTTTGTCAAAGGCTTTGGCTACATAAAAAAATACAGCTTGGGAATTTATGCCTCTATCCAATGACTTGCAAAAGTCATTATAGACACTAAGGAGTTGATAGACTGTTGAGTCCCCAGGTATAAAACCTGATTGGCTAACAGTTATTAGATCGTTCGAATAAAGATATTGGAATATATGGCGTTGGATGCATTTTTCTAGAATTTTACCAATGCAGCTGAGCAAGGATATAGGGCGATAATTGATACACTTGCTTTTGTCACCGTTTTTATAGACAGGAGTTACATGAGAAATTTTCCACACGGATGGAAATATACATTCGTCAAGCGACAGGTTAAAAAGAATGGTAAGAGCTTCTGAAATAAGCGTACTACTAGCTATCAAAATTTTATTGTGTATAAGATCAGGTCCTACGGCCTTATTTGGCTCTAGATCGTTTATAACATTAAATACCTCTGCAGGACTAAGATATATATGGGAGATTGATGTGGGTACATATTGCATATCGGGTACTGGATCGTTGTTATCTTCTACCGTAGATTGGCTTGTGAAGTGATTATTAAACGCCGTTAGAGTAATAAATGTCAGTTACCGCTTTCCTCGATAGGGGGTATATCCTCTATCATGAATCCCTTTTTTGACATAAACGATTTGACTAATTTCCACCAGTTCTTACTTCCGAAGTTTCTATTACAAGAGATACGATTGTCTAAATCTAACATGTACTCTTTCTGTCTTTTGCGTATTGCATCTGTGTAAGTATTACGAGCATGACGAAAGAGTTTCCAGTTTATGTGTAATTTGATACTACTGTATTACAATTATGCCTTGTGTTTGTAGAGTAGCAACGGTAAGTATGAAAACATTGCTAATTACCTGATCCGTTGTGAATAAAGTTTCATTTAATATATCCCCCCTCCCTATCGTTTAAGTTTTTAAGTCAAGTTAGTGGGTAACGAGTCAGGCACGTGCAATGCTGCCCCCGCCCCATCCCAATGAAAAACATCTTCCTACGCCGCTGGTCACAAAACTTTGCAAATATTTTGAAAGCAGTTGTCTTCTTGCCGACTGATCACTTTCAACTAATGTTGGTTTTTTTCTAGGACCTACGCCATTGCATGCGACATTTCGAATGCGGACATAAATTCCGCACTCAGGTCATCCCACCACGTTGGGCTAGGCTGTTTCAAGATTCAAGATTCAAGATTCAAAAACTTTATTGTCCAGATAAAAAAGATTTTATATGGAAATTTTTCTTTCTGTGTTTCTTTTGTGTTTCTTTGCTCATTCAAGAGCCCCCGCATCAATAGCTGCGGAAGTGTCGTATACTGAGGCTCGCAGGCGGGCAACGCTGGGCGACGCTTACGCAGCTGTTGATGCGGGGCCTCTTGAATGAGTCAAGTGGCAAATCTGTACGACGCTCCCGCAGCTATTGATGCGGGGCCGCTTGAATGAGCCAACATGGTGGGATCGCTGTACTACGCTTGCGCAGCTATTGATGCGGGGCCTTTTGCAGTGGTAACGCTGTGCGACACTTACGCAGCTGGTGTTGTGGGCGCATTGAATAGGTTAAATTAACCGTTCATGCAGCAATGACGTGGTCTCACGTGTTAAGGTGGGCGCAGGCTTGGTGCGGAGAGATATAAACCACGTGCGTTTCCCTAACACGTGTCAATCCTTTCGCTGTCGAGAAAAAAGTGAGCACCACCCGACTGCAAGAGGCATAGATCCTCATATGCCCCCGCAGTTGCGGGGCTCATGATGATCTAAGCCTCTGGCTGAAACCACTTTGTGTCTATGTTCCTTGGCCGGCGGCTCGGGGCTCTTTGACGATGTAGTAACAATGATTAAAAAAAAAAAATTAAATATGCGTCCAATGGCATTGAAGAGGGTAACCCTATCCCCGCCAGTGGTTTGATTGATTAGTTCGGGGTTTAACGTCCACGGCACCGAAGTGATAATGGACGGCCCTGACGGGCGGGTTATGGGGGACAGGGAAATCAATAGAGTACGACCTGAACACTGATCAACTCAGGCGCACTCCAACTGTGCCACTTTGATTTACCAGGATCTTTCAACGGACATGCTATTGAACAAATCCGTCGCCCCCCCCCCCCCCCCCTGGATTGTGGTCCAGCTACCGGGGCCGGGACGGGATTCGAACCCACGACCCGGCGATTTCCCTTCGCTCTCCTGCTCCCACGTTTAACCGCCTGAGCTATTTCGGACTCCCCGCCAGTGGTGCCAGCTTTTGTCTCTGAAATATTGCTCCAAGGAACAAGATGACACACTGTTGTCAGCTAGACGCAACTGTATTTACACATGAGCCCCTGAGACTGCGGGGGGTGGGGGGAGAAGGGTGGGGGGGGGGGGAGGGGGGGGGCTCATGCGGATCTATGCTGCTTGCAGTTGGATCGTCTTCATTTCTCTCGGCTTAACTCATTCAACCCGACGGCCGTATTTCCCAAATTTTGAAGGAGTCATCTAATGACTATGCACCAGTTGCAGAAGATGGCTCAACTCGACCATGATAATTCAAGGGCAGCGCCAGATTAGCTTGGCGCCGACAGGCGCCAAGCTAATCTGGCGCTGCCCTTGAATTATCATGGTCGACCCATCACCAGCCGCTGTAGTGCGTCAGGTCTGAATGGGTTAAAAGGGGTTAAAAAGAGGTTTCGTGAATAATTATTAGGGTTTCAAAACTAGGATAGGCAAATGTTCGTGTGCAACAGAGCCCCATCACAGTCTGGAAAGGAAACATCGCGACCTGACCCGATCATGTTTCTAGTAAGCGCCGGCGGGGGCTGCGTTGCACGTTACAGCAGTTTAACCCACTACAGCCTGAGGTGGATTTAATTTCCCATGAATTGTCCTATGAAGGCTACATTACAGATTACAGTTCAGTGGTGGTGCCAGACTAGCTATTCTATCATAGTCAAATTTATTTCAAGCCATAGTGTATCAGGATGAAAATACTTAAAGACTCTGCTCCACTGTAGGCATTTAACTCATTCGAGACGTGCCGCCTCCGCATACGCGGCTTATGCCGCGTATCCGGAGGCGGCACGTCTCGAATGAGTTAAGTGCTAGAGTTCGCTGATACTCACAACTGGTTATCAAGGTTGTCTTGCGTCAACTAAGACTATTATCATGCCCTTATCATGAGAGCAGGCGCATCAGTGTCTCAGAGGTTGTTACTGCCTTGTGAGCCGCGCAACGGATGGGCAGAGCGCTCCTGCATACAAAGACATAAAAAGCAGATGAAAAGTCTATCATGCTACGACATTGAACTGAATTTCATAATTTGTTCAGCAATATTGAACGACGTGCTAAGAACTTTTATACAGGAGATATAGCGAGCTATTAATCCTTCACTGTCTGGAGCAGGTCGCTTTAATTACTCCCTACACTGGCCAAACGCAACGCGCAGCACCCAGGACCTAGACCCTTCTTCAATGCAATGCAATACAATACAATGCAATGCAATGCAATGCAATACAATACAATGCAATGTAATGCAATACAATGCAATGCAATGCAATACAATGCAATGCAATACAATACAATGCAATGCAATGCAATGCAATACAATACAATACAATACAATGCAATGCAATACAATACAATGCAATGCAATGCAATGCAATGCAATACAATACAATACAATACAATACAATACAATGCAATGCAATGCAATGCAATGCAATACAATGCAATGCAATGCAATGCAATACAATACAATACAATACAATACAATACAATGCAATGCAATACATATACAATTCATATGTGTGGTTTGGTATTTTAGCGTCTGCTTGATTGTGATGTATGTATGTCTTATGTGTTGATCTTAACATGGACGCTCGTCAGTTATGCCGCAAAAATCTTAATGATTATGCATGTGGCAATAAAGCTTATCTTATCTTATCTTATCTTATCTATCTTATCTTATCTTTATTGTCCATGAGATGGGAATTTTCCTTCTGCTTCGACATTAAAACACGCATAAGAACATATGAAGATACTATCAAAATAAATGCACTGATGAGGTAGACAACTGTGCATTATGGACCAATGATCACAGATCGACTAGGCCCGGGCACACCAAAAGAATGATAGAAAAGAGCAAAATGGGGGGGGGGGGGGGGGGGGGCGGTTGCGGGGATGTGGGGGGGGGGGGGGGGCGGGGTCCTAAGTAAGTTAGTAAGTATGAGTAATATGCTGAAATGCAAAAGACTCCGGACGGAGGTCTTCCTCAGATCCGTATACTTCGCGTAGACAAGAATAGGCGGCAGTTAACTCATTGTGTCCCAGGTACGAAATACCCACATTTAGGAGTTATCCTCTGAGGACTGCATTACAATTTAGGAGACAGATCGACCATGATAGTTCAAGGGTGGGGCCAGAATAGCTTGGCGCCTATCGGCGCCAAGCTATTCTGGCCCCACCCTTGAACCTTCATGGTCGAGGTATATCTTGCCGTGGTGTGTCGGGCCGGACTGAATATGTTCATTCGACGCCAAAGAAACTCATCCGTCCAAGACTCATTCATAATGGCACCATTTTTTATTACATGGTATTTATATGGCGCATTTCTCATATTTATAATATAACTCAATGCGCAGAATGTAGCCGCGAACTGAACCCAACAAGCACGCTCACGTGAATCACACGCATTCACTCACACACTGTACGTAAACACAGAACATTCACGTGGTGTTAAGGGCAAGCTCAAGCGAGCTACTGACGGTATTTGGACATCGTTTTGTATTTGACATTTTATTAAGGGGGCTCATGAGAATCTATGCCTCTTGCAGTTGGATTGGGTTCACCATTTCCTCGGCAATGCAAGCATTAACATGGACTCTGCTAGCACTTGTCATGCAACGCGGCCCATACATGCGACCAGATGTGAGGTTTTCCTGGCATCAGGTGCAAGAGCCGTGCCAATCTGCCCGACAGAAACAAATTTGGTGATACCGCCATTGGAAAACACTCCGTCGGATAATGAGTCATAGGGTGTTTGTGATCGTCAGGATCAGGATCTGGAATTTATTTAACGTCTTTTCACACATTGGCTATATTAGAACAAACAAAAAACAAAACAAAACAAACAAACAAATAAATAAATAAATAAATTAAAAAAAATCAACCAAACACAAAACTTGTGAATATCAAAGATTAGCAATAAATAACATCCAACCACACACACAAATTACTTATTATAATTGTTTACCCACCAGACTATGAATTATTATATTAACTATTGGAATGGCAATATTTCTACGTAAGATGTCATACAAATTTTCTGCTAAGTGATCAACTGTTATGTTATTTTTTTTTCAACAGATTCATTGTAATAGGACACTCACAGATTATATGTTTAACAGAGATGGGGCTTAAGCACTTGCATTTGATGTCTTTTGCGAATTTTGTTTTCCAAGAATTTAGTCTTAACCTGTATATCAATGAAGCTGTTTTTCTTGAACAAGGTGGAAGATGATAAGTATATTTCATATCATCTTTGTGAAAAAAGCTGTTTAGCACAGAGTACATTTCATGTAGAGATAATTGCATATTATTACAAACTGCTGAGTTTTCTCTATTTATAGCTCCCTGTTTTGCTTGTCTGTCACAAATTTCATTCCAATAAATTCCGCAGTGTGAGGGTATCCAAAGAAAATCGATCCCTATTCCTCTGGACATAATACAGCTCATAATATGTTTTATTTCATATACTAAGTCTTTTCTAGTGTTACAATCCCAGCTTTTTAGACTCTATAGGACAGATTTAGAATCGACACAAATCAAAATGTTAAATATATCATAAGGTAGAAATTGAATAAAATTTAGTGCCATGAGAATCGCATACAGTTCAGACGTAAATATAGAAAATCCTATCCCGAGAAAAAAGATTTCTTCACTTTGAGATCTGGAATAACAAAGCCTAACAAAGTCTAAAGAATCTAAGACAGATCCATCTGTGAAAATTTTCAAATGTTTAAAATATGTTGTCAGTAATTTTCTTTCACTAAATTTGCTAAAACGTTCACATCCTCATTTTTTTTCTTCAAATCTGTGTAATCTAGATCGAAAGCAGCATTAATATGTTCACGCGGAGGTATAGTAGGAGTTACTGGTAAAACGGGAATAGACTTGATATCTATATTACAGTTTTCTATAGCATCTTTGACATAATTACGTATAGGTAAAAGATACGGGATGGTTTGCGCTCTCTTCGGGTAATGTTTGTGAAGTGATCGTGAGTGTGTGTGCGTGTGTGCGCACGTGTGTGTGTGTGTGTGTGTGTGTGTGTGTGTGTGTGTGTGTGTGTGTGTGTGTGTGCAGTGGCATAGGAATATATCTTCCATTGCGGGGTGGGCGTGGGGGTGGGCCGGGGTGGAAGTGGGGCGGGGGCCGCTGGGCGGGAAGGGGGGGGGGTAAGGAGGGAGGAAAGGGGAGCCTAGCGTGCTTTCTCTGGTATTACTTACCTTTTTTGTTTTCCTAACAGCAATAAAGCCGAATAATAATGAAACTACTTTAACCCATTCAGCCCTGACGCACTACAGCAGGAGATGTGTCGAACATGATAATTCAAGGGTAGTGCCAGATTAGCTTGGCGCCTGTCAGCGCCAAGCTAATCTGGCACAGCCCTTGAATTATACAATACAATACAATACAATACAATACAATACAATACAATACAATACAATACAATACAATACAATACAATACAATACAATACAACTTTATTGTCTGTCCGAATCAAAGCACGACAGAAATGTGCCTTTTGGCCCTTCATAAAACAACAAAACAAGACACTAATAAACACTATAAGAACATTCCATTAAAATTATCGTTGCAGCAATCTATCACAAGCAATCTATCACAAGATGGGAGGTAATGTCACAGTAGATCACACATTATATATCACGTCGTTATAAATATCTGGGTGTGAAGATTGACTCGACGCTCTCCATGCATGATCATATCAGTAGCGTCTGCCGAGCTGGTTTCCTTGAGCTGCGCAGAATTTCTTCTCTCAGACCGTATCTCACAGAAGGTACGGCGTCAAGACTTGTAAATGCATTCATTACTTCCAGGCTCGATTGGCAATTCTGTACTGGCAGGTTTACCGGCAGATCAGATTTCACGCTTGCAGATGATTCAAAACAATGCGGCGCGTCTCATCTTGAAGAAACGAAAGAGAGACCACGTTACGCCTCTACTGAAGCAGCTGCACTGGCTGCCCATCAAATTCCGTTGCCAGTACAAAATTGCAATTTTCGCCTATCGGCATTTTGACGGATCTCTCCCGCCGTACCTCTCTGCCAAGCTGTCTGCCTATCAGCCATCACGCACCCTCCGTTCCTCCAGTGAAAAGCTGTTAAAAATCCCGAAGCTTAACATGAAAACTGTCGGGGAGCGTTCTTTCACCTTTTTCGCCCCAAGTGTGTGGAACTCGCTGCCAACGGAAATGCGGAATCTGCCCACATTGTCACAGTTCAAGGCTCACTTAAAGACTTTTCTTTTTTGTCGGCAGTCAACAGTTAGCTATATATGAGCTAAGTGTCAGTGACACTTAGCTCATATATAGCTAACTGTTGACTGACTGCCACCTATTCTGATCCCAGAGGAAGTGAATGTAAGGTGTGGGGAAGGGATGGGGTGGTTTAAAGTAGTGTATAATTGTGCGTGTGTGTCTGAGAGAGAAAGGGTGTGCTGTTGTGCATGCGCAGTGAGTCCAGTGTCTTCCTGGAGAACAGCGCTATACAAGAACTATGTATTATTATTATTATTATTAAACAAGAGTTCAAAATCGAGACAGCAGTTGGAATAAAAGTCTTCTTAAAAACATTTTGTTTTGGCGAGTGGCATGTTGAAATGTCTGCCTGATGGTACCATTTGAAACTGATCAAATAGTGGATGACGAGGATCACTGACAATGCTAGCAGTTTTCCTTCGAACAGCCCTATGGTACAGATCATCTAATGGGTACTGTCCGAGGCCAATTATCATAGTCGATCCATCTCCTGCAACTGGTGCCTAGTCATTAGATGACGCCTCCAAAATTTGGGAAATACGGCCGTCGGGCTGAATGAGTTAAGCCACCCCATCCCTTCCCAGCGCCCTCCATGCACTTCCTGTCTAGAATCGGAATGAAAAAACTCAGTTAACAGTTTGCTAGGAAAAACGACGTGCTACTAATAAAATAATAATAATAATAATAATAATAATAATACATAGTTCTTGTATAGCGCTGTTCTCCAGGAAAACACTGGACTCACTGCGCATGCACAACAGCACACCCTTTCTCTCTCAGACACACACGCACAATTATACACTACTTTAAACCATCCCATCCCTTCCCCACATATTACATTCACTTCCTCCTAATACACCACGCCACTGGTGTGTGTGTGTGTGTGGGTGTGTGTGTGTGTGTGTGTGTGTGTATGTGTGTTTGTATGCCTGCGTGGGCGTGTGTGTGTACGCGCATGCGTGAATGCGTGCGCGTGCGTATGCGCTCGTGCGTGTCTGAGCGTGTACGAGTGTTCATACACGCTGGTGTTTCCCCGCGCGATTGTCTAAAAAGAAAAAAAAAAAAAAAGATATTTGTGACCGTCACCTTCTTTCTCAATTAATCTTTGTTTAAAAACGAACCCACAAAAGAAAGAAACACGCTTTGAAAAACCGAGCACAAAGCAAGGCAGAACATGCGTTAATTATCTTTCAGAAGGAATTAGGCAACACAGTAAGATGGCCATTGCCGCCTGCTCGGCGTTAAACCCTAATAACTAACCAACCCATTCAGAACGCTCCGCATCACTAGCTGCGGAAGTGTCGTATAGTGTCCATTGATGCGGCGCACCTTCGACGAGTTAACAAGCTAACAATAAAAACGTGATATTATTGTTTCCAAAAGACAAACGCCTCATCGTCCTTCATTATATTGTTTCCAAAAGACAAACGCCTCATCGTCCTTCATTATATTGTTTCCAAAAGACAAACACCTCATCGTCCTTCATTATATTGTTTCCAAAAGACAAACACCTCATCGTCCTTCATTATATTGTTTCCAAAAGACAAACACCTCATCGTCCTTCATTATATTGTTTCCAAAAGACAAACACCTCATCGTCCTTCATTATATTGTTTCCAAAAGACAAACGCCTCATCGTCCTTCATACTTGTTTGTAACCTTTGTCTTTTCTGGAAATGTTGCTGTGCTATGTTGTGCTCTTTCTTTCAAAGCGCGTTTCTTTGGTTATTTCTCTGCATTTCACACGCTTGGCGGTCACCGTTCTGGTCTGCAATAACCCCTTCATTGCCATTGGACGCAAACTGCGTTTTTGAGATCATTGTGAACTCAACATAGCTCATTCAGACCCGACAGAACACAGCAAGACACGGATCGAGCATGATAGTTCAAGGGTGGTGCCAGAATAGCTTGGCGCCCATAGGCGCCAAGCTATTCTGGCACCACCTCTTAAACTATCATGCTCGATCTGTCTCTAGAATTGTAATACAGTCCTTCGGAAGGCAACTTCGCCATTTGGGGATTTCGGTCCTGGGGCAGAATGTGTTAAAAGACCCGTCAACCGTCAAAGGAACAAGGACACAAAGTGGTTTCCGCAACAGTCGGAGAGCCTCATGCGCCCCCGCCACTGCAACGGCTCCTGAGGATTTATGCCTCTTGCATTTGGGTGGTGTTCAATTTTTCTCGGGAGTGAAGGAGTTAAGGAGAAGCGAAGTTTTCTTCTGGCAGGAGACATTAGCCATTCTATGTACATACAAACACAGTAAAAGAAACAACAACAACAACAAGCTTATTAAGAAATGTTATTTTAATGCTCAGTGTAACCATCGCAACTTTTATTGATATTAATGAAGTTACACAAAAATGTGTGTGAAGACACCTTTCCCCTAAATCCTAGATACATGTAGACTAGTGTGCAGAAAAATATTGGAAGACACCTTTCCCATATGAACGTACAATAGTGTGCAACAACAACAACAACAACAACAACAAGAAAAATTGAAAGATTCTTTTCACCCAATACACGTAAAATATTGCACAAAGAAGGAGATATATTTGAAGACACCTTTCCCATACATGCAGAAGAGTGTACAGAGACATAAATCGGAAGATATCTTTTCCCTGACAACGTAGAATATAGTGCGCAACAACAATAACAACAGCATCCCCCCCCCCCAACCCCCCCCCCCAAAAAAAAAAAAAAAAAAAAAAAAAAAAAAAAAAAAAAAAAAAAAAAAAAAGAAGAAGAAGAAAAAACAAAGAAAGGAAGATACATTTGCTCTTGTCACGTAGAATATAGTGTACGAAAGTGAGGGTTCTGGAGACACGCAGAATAGTGTACAGACAAATATATTGGAAGACACCTGTCCCATGTTCACAGTGTTGAATAGTGTACAGGAACAACGACAAAATCGGACGAGACCTTTCCCCTGTACACGTAGAATAGTGTGCAAAAAAAGAGTTTGGGGTCTCTGTCTCTGTCGATTTTAGGAAGCAACGAAGCACACGCCATCCTACTCCTCAGTGATAGTCAAAATATGCAGGGCCCATTGTGTACACAAATGCAGGATTTAAACTGAAAAACTGAGCAATGTTTGGCCTTGTTACCCGTGCATCTTGTTCGACCATGGTCTTGACAGAATTAACAACTCTTTTGTCACATACAGATATTATTTTTATGTTTACCCTTCTTTGGCCCCCAAAATGGGTCTTCCCCGTGATATGGGAAATTCAGCACCCTCGCCTAACTGATCTCGATTCCTCAATGGTGTGTGTGGGAAGCTGCTATCCATAAGGACGCTCTAACCTTTACATACCAGCGAATAACGCGGGTGACATTCTAGACATTCCTTTACGCCAGTATCATTCTGGTAGACACAGACAATGGCTATAACTTTGAAACTAATGAAGATTTGTCCCCCCCCCCCCCCCTATCTTTTAGCAGGCTATGGCGTCAAAGTTGGCTTGTTTCATGGCGTAAAGTTTTCTTCTGAATGTCACGTCTTTCCAGTACACCAGAGAGACAAAAAACAACAACAAACAAACAAACAAACAAACAAAAACAACAGCAAAAAACCCAACCAACTCCGCAAGCATCATCTTATCTGGTATCAAACTTTGGACATTGCAGATCATAGGCATATATGAAAAAAATGCTCAATAATGTTAAAGCCGACTTTGTCATTATTCAGTACAAACATGTGTTTCAGATTCATGCGCAGGTCTTGGTATAGGTGTGGGCGTCAGTCTTGCTAGAAGTTGCATTGGGCGTCACGCGCATTGAACTCAGCTGGCACTCTTCACGCCTCACTGTGGAACAACAGAAAATCATTCCACGATTAGACCCCTGCCACTACTGTAATAAAGCGGAGCAAACGAAATGCGACACTCTTGGAATCATCGGAACACTGTAGTGTTTCCGATGATTCCAAAATTGCCGCATTTCTTTTGCTTGTCAGTATACTTCTACCACCAACTAAGTACCGTTAACTACTATTACTACTGCTTACTACTTCCATTAACCTCATAATGAATGCAGCCACTGGTACTGTGAACAGTGCCGGTGTTTCCATGCACAAGGGGACTGACTGTTATCAGTTTTATACTGTGCACAAAACTAGTGGGCTAAACAGATTTCAGCTTGAATGGGACTGACTGTTATCAGTTTTATACTGTGCACAAAAATAGTGGGCTAAACAGATTTCAGCTTGAATGGGACTGACTGTTATCAGTTTTATCCTGTGCACAAAACTAGTGGGCTAAACAGATTTCAGCTTGAATGGGACTGACTGTTATCAGTTTTATACTGTGCACAAAACTAGTGGGCTAAACAGATTTCAGCTTGAATGGGACTGACTGTTATCAGTTTTATCCTGTGCACAAAACTAGTGGGCTAAACAGATTTCAGCTTGAATGGGACTGACTGTTATCAGTTTTATCCTGTGCACAAAACTAGTGGGCTAAACAGATTTCAGCTTGAATGGGACTGACTGTTATCAGTTTTATCCTGTGCACAAAACTAGTGGGCTAAACAGATTTCAGCTTGAATGGGACTGACTGTTATCAGTTTTATACTGTGCACAAAACTAGTGGGCTAAACAGATTTCAGCTTGAATGGGACTGACTGTTATCAGTTTTATCCTGTGCACAAAACTAGTGGGCTAAACAGATTTCAGCTTGAATGGGACTGACTGTTATCAGTTTTATCCTGTGCACAAAACTAGTGGGCTAAACAGATTTCACCACCACCCTTGAACTATCATGGTCGAGTCATATCTTGCTGTGGTGTGTCGCAGGCAGAGTGAGTTAAAAGCCGTGAATATGGCGTTTGGATTCTATGGTAAAAGTCACATGCGGATTATTTCTATGAAAAAAAATCGTTTCAGTTTTGTTTTGGTTTGTGTTCTGCTGATCATGGTCATGTGCAACGTGCGCACGAAAAAGAAATCAAATTAACCTTAGGATTTAACCCATTCATCCCTGACGCGCTACAGCAGGAGATGGGTCGACCATGATAATTCAAGGGTAGTGCCAGATTAGCTTGACGCCTGTCGGCGCCAAGCTAATCTGGCACTACCCTTGAATTATCATGGTCGATCCATCTCATGCAACAGGTGCATAGTGGTTAGATGACGCCTCCAAAATTTGGGAAATACGTGCGTGGGGCTGAATGAGTTAAGTCAGTAATTGGCTACTTTTAAAAGCTAAACAGACTTGCAAGAAAACATCGATTGCCTTTAATGGGACATCTGTTCACCAGTATTAGTTGTTCAGACTGACAGCAAGTAAGTTTGCGCTTCATCAGTCTGGGTTTAAAACTTAGAACACAATGGAGGCAGTTGTCAGGTTCCAGATGATATACCCTTAGACAGCAATCTTTTCACGTCAGCACGCTAATTAAAGATTGTGTGACACTTTGCATTTGACTGATGTTTTGACTCTGCATAACCACTAACGCACCTGTAGAGAATGAATTAAAAGGCGTTTTATCAATATAAACCATGAGGCAATAAAAACGCGAATTGTTCATCGTACCTCGATGACTTATGACGTCATTAGTGACCCTACCATCACGGGGTATTGAAAATGAAATGGGGAGCATCTGCAGAGGACACAGCTGAAACTCAACCAGCGTGCAGCATCACTAGCATCCGTGTGAATGAAAATCCAGCCTGTTCGGTCTTGACCTCCTTTTACTTTGTCAAAGAGGCCAGTCAGACGGTAGACCCGAGATAGGCCTTGTGGCCAAATTTAACTACATAATACACGACAAACAGAACAAAGATAAACCTGACCAAGTTTGGGTGATCACATGACTGAGTTACCTCGGACTAAATATCGAGTTATGTTGATCACACAACCCACAAACATAACCAGAGTTAAATTGTTGCGGGCCAGCTAACCCACCAACGGAGGTGGGTTAGCCGCTTGTTCCAGTACAGTAGTCGGGCAGTTGACACGGGACCGCATACCTGTGCATAGGAAAAACGATCTCCACGCGTTTTGCCTTTTAATATATAGGACAGTTTTGGCGTTGCTAGGTTCGTGACTTTTACTCTGCTCGGGTATATCGTTAGATGTTACTAAGCAGATCATGGGAAGAAGGGTGCAAACATGAAACCCAGTTGTATACTCGGCCCCAAAAAATAATAGCGCATGACTCAAACAGCAACACACAACAATCAGACGCAGAAATATTAGCACATTATCCGACATTCTAATTTCCGAATCTTTAACTACTGTCTGGGGGAAAAAAATGTGCATGCAGACGTGCTTGTGCGTGAGAGAATGTTACTGGAATTTACTGCCGAGGTGGCTACAGCTTGTACAAGGCCATTTCATGTCGCCATGTCGCGCGCGCGAGTGCCAGTGTGTGTGTGTGTGTGTGTGTGTGTGTGTGTGTGTGTGTGCGTGTGCGTGCGTGCGTGCGTGCGTGTGTATGCGTGTGTGTGTGTGTGTGTTTGGGGACCTTGTATAGATCGGCATGTGCAGAGAACACGCGAGACGTGTACATAAAAGGCGTTTTGACTGGGTTTCCTCTTCTGCCCAAAAGGCAACTAATTTTTTTAACTTTCTGATCAGTCCAGTTAGCACTGCGCTTTGTGTTTGACTTCAAAGCAGTGAGAGAGAGAGCGAAGGGTTGCAGGTAAATGGACCAAACCAGAGGTAAATGAGACCGGCAAAAGCACGAAATTTACGCAATAGTCAGATAATGTGCCCATGAGATAACGGAGTGTATGGAGGGGCTCGGGCTAGCTACTGTCACGACTTCACAGGGACTTCTTTAGTAAATCCTGTAAAGTATATCATTAATCAATAGCATTAATATGTGCGTGTATCCGGATTTATGGACAAACAAATGATACATCACGGCTTCACTATGTCACGAGTCAAGATAAATGGTAAAAGTCATGTCTAGCCCTTCCCCCCCCCCCCCCACCCCCTCTTCATTTTGCGGCAGTCAGTACCAGCATAGAGCTTATCCCCACGGGCCGTCTCTTTCCCTCGTGAAACGATAAAGCCATTTTGAGGGATTTGTGATTCGGAAAATAAACTGTCGTGAATCCGAGACCCCTCTCCCGTCCCCTATGCCTCCACCCCCCTCCCCCACTTAAATGCACTCGAATTACAACATATTCTCGTGTCAAATTGAATTTGACCTTATTCTGAGCGGCACCTATTCATATTTGCATTTGAAAGACTATTCAAAACGAGGATTTCAAATTCGTTTGTCAATTAGTTCAGCCAAACGCACGGCCGGACCACCACTGGCACAAAACATAGACTCGCTTTTGCTTCGCACGTGAGCCAATGAAGATAGCTCAGATAGTTCCCTCAACATCTTAAGTAAGCAGCAAAGAAAAAATTCTTATTTTGTTGTAAGGGTGGCTCATTGTTTGCCGTAACTTTTCGCGTTTTTATTGCCTCTGAGTATACTTAGAATATAAGCTTTGTAAAATCATTTTAAGAGGTGTTGCTTGAAAATTTTAGAAACACACAGGTCACGACAATTTGCTGCATGTTCATTATCAGTCATTTCAAGTGTGTGGGTATTGTTGTTTATAGCACACCAATAATACGTTGGTAAGGCTGAGGATACAACATGAAATAGTATTGTCAGCTGTGGCACACTGCACAGCATTACTGTCAATGTTTGGCTGTTTTCTGATCAGACTGGGCCTAACCGCAATTTTGACAATTTATTTATATTGTTTTAACAAAGAAGTTTCGGTTTGTTTGTTTGTTCAATCAGTTGCTTGTGGATTATTGACTAATCCTCTGACAAACGACGACCAGTTTAATAGCGATACACATGTCCGTGATTATCACAAGACAATCCAAAAGAAAATTGACGCGCTTTCCACAGAAAAAAACCCCTGCATGTGACTTTTTCCGTAAGTCCCCAAGGCCATGGCCAAATCAAAGATCTCACTGTGCTCCAAGGCTGTCAGGACTGCAACGTGACAAAGAGTTAGGTAATCTCTCTGCATGAGCGAAATTTTCACATAGCGCCCCTCGGCAAGCGGTTTCTGGCAGTCTAGGTGAACAGTGTCAGCACTGGGCACGATTTCACGGTAATGATAGCATAGCTGTCCTTCAGATGATGGGTCCGAAGGGCTGTTTTTAAACACGTCCACGACAAAGTTGGACAGTCGTTCACCTGCAAATACACAGAACAGTTTACACTCAGTTTATCGGGATGTCTGCCTGGCCTAATACTGACATAGTGAGACAAAGTGATCGGTGGTGCTGAATTTATATAAAATATCGATCATAAAGGTGACTGCAAAACGTATACAACGCAGAGAAACACGAGAGAAACACGATTAGAAAAGAAAGTTTCAACACAACTGTGGTGTAACTGTCTTTTCTAAGCGTGCTTCTTTCTTCGTTGGGCTCTTCTCTGACTTTATATAGGTTGGTGTGCAGGCCAACAAGGCTGAAGTCCGTCCGAGGACCTTTTGCTCAATAGTATCCACTACGGAGTCAGAGACCTATCAGCGATGTGATCGTGTCTTTGGTTCGACTTTGAAAACCCTGCTTCACAAAACTGACCCGCAAAGAGTATAGTTAACTACGCACTAAAAAGCTTCAAACTATATCTTTTCATTCTGAAACGTTTCAGTATCAATTAACTTCGCACGGCAAAAGTACAATCGAATGTGTTTAACTCATTCAGCCCGACGGCCGTATTTCCCAAATTTTGGAGGCGTCATCTAATGACTATGCACCAGTTGCAGGAGATAGATCGACCATGATAATTCAAGAGCAGTGCCAGAGAGAGGCCCCCTCCACCCCGATGTTTGATTTTTCGGCCACTGGAAGCAAGGTCTAGCGTCGGGGAGGCCTTTTGTGTCGGGTTGAAGGTCACAAACAAAAGGCTGGAACCCCCCTCCCCCCTCGAGGTAACTGATCAGCCCATGAAACGGGTCGGGTCCGATATTACTTTCATCAGTACTGATGTTAGCCATACGCTGATATTTATCTCAAATGAGCAATGTAGATTCTTATGTGCTCCCGCAGTTTCGGGGCCCCATGAGACGCTTTTTGCTGTATCCATGTTCCTTGCATGGCTGGGGCTTTGTGGTGTTGAGTGTACGTACAATGACGTCAGAAATATAATCTGCGACTCTTGGCTGTGAAGGGGTTACAGATAGCAAGACTCACTCGCATCCTTGCGATTCGTGATGAGGACCGCTTGAATCTTGTACACCGACTCCAAATCCACGTACCACCACGGGGATGATTATAGCTCCGTGTGTGTGCAGGTGCCTAACTCCCAGTACGGGAGAGAGTTCCCATCCACGGCGCGGCTGGCGTCGAACATTCCCCTGTATGTTGAACTCTGCTTCGCAGGCTTGCCTTTCGCCACGTCCACTGAGGCTGAACACGTGAAACTGACAATTTAACCCTCCAATGCGACCCACTAGAAGAAAAAACGCGACCCCCAGTAAGAGTCAAAGACTCTTATGATCACTGGCCATAGAAGTACAATCCAACTGAAACAAGTTTGTTTTGTTTGTTTGCACTTTGTTTAACGTCTCGATGGTAACAAAGAACACGCAAAACTAAACAAAAAAATCAATACTGCATATAAGTACCCTCGCCCACCTCCTCCCCCCCCCCCCCCAAAAAAAAAAAAAAAAAAATGTAATGCAACTGAAAACACCAACCCTGAAAACTATATTCTGTATATGTGTCGCCCAAGTGAAGGAAGCGTAGATCGTCATAAAGCCTCCGCCGTCACGGGGGCCTTGAGGGTCTATGCCCCTTGTTGGTTGTTGCTGGTTGCCTTCTTGTCTAGGCGCCTCGAGCAAATCAGTTGTGCACACTAAGCAATAGACCCTCGGGCCGACATCGGCCGTAATGAGTCCTCGTACAGCAGTGCGCGGGCCCACCACGGCCGACGTCGACCCGAGGATCTTAGCTTACTTGGGTGTGGCTTTCAGTCTGTGACCGTGTAAGCATGTAACTTACGTTGCCTGGCAATCAAGAAGCTCAACGTACGGTTCGCAGTTCTCAGTGTCACATAGCTTCAAACGGGTGACACAAGAGACAATCCACATACATAAGTGAAGGTTTAACTCATTAGAGACGTGCCGCATCCGGATACGCGGCGTTACGCCGCGTATCCGGATGCGTCACGTCTCGAATAAGTTAACGTCAAAACAAGCATACTGAGGGTACGTATAAGAGGAAGGATCATAGACTTAAGAAAACACAAGTAACGAACACAAGCGACCCTTGAAAATCTGATCAATTATTTTAAATAATCATCCCTACTACTCCTCCTATTGTAATGGCAGTGCGAATCACCTTCGCTTCTGGGCACCAGCACTTCCACCTCGCAGAGTTCAAGAATCTCTCTTCCGTCCATGGCGATTTGTACAAAGCGCCCGTGACGAGGAAAGGTGCACCTGAGGGTTTGGGATTCTCCGGATGGAAATACTCCGCTGTAATAACTGCAGCGCTGTGGTCGACTGCTCCCTGTATTCTCGGGATTTGTAGCATACACGTTCACTTGGAAATTCTTCAGTCGGCTTGCTGTTAAAAAAGAAAAAGCCTGTGAAATCCCCAGAAAGGTGTGCTCACAAACTCATAACTCTTTTCCCAGGCGACAAAGAGAAAATTGATATTTAGTCAGAGAAGGGAAAGAACCAGTTTTGATGTCATCCTTGTGCCACGCGTAGCCTACATCTCAACGGCGCCATATGTAGCGACGACCTCGGTATAAAATAAACTGAACCTCGAGTTCCTTGTCTCACGTTGCCATACGTTTTGGATTTATTGGATACCAGTCCTTAGTCATATAACAACGAAAATCTGGCATTTCTCTGAAATGAACATACTGGCGTTCGCCATGTAACGGCAGAGTTATGTTCAACAAATGCGCAACAAAGTGGGATGAACCATGTCCACAAAGTTCCTTCTGTATAAGAGCAGTTGTCTCTGTCAAGGATCTATGCCTGTTGTCTGTTACCTGATTCATATGCTGAAATAACTCGTAGCCTCTTAGAGTTGCCAATCCTTCAGCGAGCTTTGTAAGGAGCACAGTACATACGCGACTTTTAAAAACATCATTTGTCATGACTTTATTTTAACTTTTTAGCCTGGGACTCGTGACCTTTCCGAAGGGTCATCCATATTAGTATGCATAGATAGGTCTTACCATCAGAATAGTATATGAGAAAAAAACATCTTTTGTCAATATATAGCTATTTTGGACTTAATTACTGAGCTCTTGTGACCCTTGACCTTTCCGAGGAATCAACCAAATTAGTATGCATAGAAGGGTCTTCCCATCAGGTATCTCTGTAGCAGGTTTGAGTTTGAAGTTGTGAATAGTATTTGAGAAAAAAGCATCTTTTGTCAAAATATGGCTATTTTGGACCTATTTCCTGAGCTCTTGTGACCCTTGACCTTTCCGAGGGATCAACTAAATTAGTATGAATAGAAAGGTCTTACCATCAGATATCTTTGTACCAAGTTTAGGTTTGAAGTTGTGAGAAAAAATAAATTATGTCAAAATATAGCTATTTTGGGGCTATTTCCTGAGCCCCTGTGACCTTGACCTTGTGATAGGTCACTGAAATTGGTATGTTTAGAAAGGTCTTGCCACAAAGTATCCTTGGGCCAAGTTTAAAGACTGTGGCTTGAATAGTCTCCGAGAAATTGCCAACGTTAACCACGGACGACGGACGACGGCGGACGGTCGACAGACGACGGACGACCACTGGCCCAGAACATAGACTCACTTTTGCTTCGCACGTAAGCCAAAAATTATTTTTCTTTTGGGCAGTGCTGACGAGGGGTGGGTGGGGGGTGGGGGGTGGGGGTGAGGGGTGGTGGTGGAGGGGGGGGGGCGGGAGCGTACCCCCTAGGACCCCCTTGGATCTGCCCCTGTAAATTGGCATGCTAATTCATTTTTAATTAAAATCCTAGCACGGGCGTGTATCTACAAATTGATTTATTTTACAATTATTTTATGAGACGGTGACATAAATTAGCAAATAATAATGGAACATGTCGGCCAAGTACAGCGTCCAGGTACATAGTTATTACTCTGAGTCCGCACTCGAAATTGGGATGCTGCTAGAGGCCTTTAGATCGAACTGTGAAAAAACCCACAACGCACACACACACACACACACACACACACACACACACACACACACACACACACACACACACACACACACACACACACACACACACACACACACACACACACACACACCAAAATAAACAAGCACTACAACAAAAACATAGGATATTCAATTATGGGTGCTTACAGGTATTCAAGAATAGTAGCAATATTTATAGATCCCTGCATGGGATTTTTTTTTGTTTCTGGCTAATGACTGTAACAGATTTTGATGAGAAAATGTAACTACATGAGGCGATATTTTGTATGACGGCGTCATATCACATTTCGCTAATGCAGGTCAATCTAACTTTGACTGTTCGGTGCAAAATTGGCTGGCCTGTCCAAATTGGCGACTGTTTGTCACCCTTCGAACAAGCACATGGTTTTAAGGATACAGAAAAGAAAACTATTTTTGCACAACGCAACTGAGTCAACTGAAGGGCATGGGACCCTGTGGAACTTGAGGTCCTGCATGGGGTTTAAATTGCCAGGCTTACAAATCGACCTGCCTTCAGACCCAGAGCAATAAGGTGCAAAATCGCAGATCAACACACCATGTCTGTAAGTGTTCATATTCTTACCAACGTCATTATCCCCTCGGTTTGTGATGACGACCGCGTGAACATGGTACCTAGCTCCGAGATCCACGTACCACCACGGGTTGTTCTGTCCCACATCCGTGTGGCTACAAGAACCATAGACATAGGCGTTCGCGTGGTTCCCATCCACGGCTTTATCAGCAATGGCTCCTCCACTGTAGGTTGAACTTTGTCGCGCGGGCTTATTTACTGCGATGTTCACCAGATCTACAAAGAGAACAAGTTAATTACCCATTTAGCTTTCTACTCGGGAGAAATTGACTGACCATGATAGTTTAAAGGTGTGCCAGAATGGCTAGGCGACTCCAAAGAAGCGCCAGTATAGCCTAGCGCCTCCTAGCTCGTAGACCAAGCGGATACCAAGGAACAGCGCTTGGAGTTCTTGCTATGTTAAAAACGTGTAGGAGTGTCGGCGCACAAATATCTGACCAAAAAAAAAAAAAAAAAAAAAAAAAAAAAAAAAGAGGAAGAAAATAAGGCCTAATAGTAATGCTATACTGGGTCCAAAGCTGTTCTGCTACCTGAAA
Source organism: Semisulcospira habei (assembly GCA_036245525.1). Taxonomy (NCBI): domain Eukaryota; kingdom Metazoa; phylum Mollusca; class Gastropoda; family Semisulcospiridae; genus Semisulcospira; species Semisulcospira habei. The sequence goes on from BTPG01000006.1 coordinate 95,394,668, forward strand.
GTGCGTCGCAACTTTGAAGCAAAGCGTCACCGTTTGACGCTTGTCTTCGAATCGACCCATTCAGGACCGGACGCCATCTTGGTTTTGTAAATTTAAGGTGGAAAAACATTTTCGGTGAAATCATGAGACCAGCCATGTGATCCCCAGTCTAAGCATAGCAACGCGCGTGCACATGGAAAGGAGCTTGTTCATGCGGAATCGAAACAGCAGACGACAATAAAGATAATGCGTTTTCAAATACATCTGATTGTGTGTGTATGATAAGACTCTCACCATTCGCCAAAATATCAAACAACGGGGCGGGGGGTGGTTCCAAACACCCCAAAAAGGGACTTTCTTATAACATTTTTGGTCATTTGGTCTTTGTATTTGACATCTGTGAAAAGAGCAAAACTGTTCGTTTCAAATGTTATGTATTTTATGGGAATGTTAAACGGAATGTGTTTACGCTTGAATTACGTGACTAATTTGAAGGTCAAGTCATGTATTCTTGTCCGGGCAATATATATATCTGAAATTAGATAGTTCCAGACGGAACAAACATACACTGATGACAGTCCTTCAAGTAAGAAAGTGTCATAACCAAAAGTTAGGGTTCTAACTTCAAGGTCAGAGTCAAACTGGCCATAAGAGATATCTCAAAATATAGTACATACATTTGCTTTCGAATTTGGTACGCTGTGAGATATTCATGAAACAATTCTCCTTAACTCATTCAGCCCGACGCACGTGTTCACAAATTTTGGAGGCGTCATCTAATAACTATGCACCTGTTGCAGGAGATGGATCGACCATGATAAATCAAGGGCAGTGCCAGATTAGCTTGGCGATCCATCTCCTGCTGTAGTGCGTCAGGGCTGAATGGGTTAATGAATTATGTCACTATCTTGAAAGTCAAGGACGTATCAGCCATGACTGTTTCAAATTATGTATTCTTCCAAATAATGTAGTAAAACTGTTGCCGCAAGGGTTTCATGTGAAAGGAAAACATAAAATAGAGGTTGAATACCCTTTAAGTTTGAAACATGAAACACAACGTTTAGGATCAAAGATCCTTCTTCTCGGTAATATGGAAACAACCTAGAACAGAAAACAACACACAATAGAAAGAAACAAGATGAGGATTTCATCCCAAAGTCTATTGTTTGGAGCTCAGATGCGCTTAATTTTTTAGGAACATTCAGAGTTGTTCATATATTTAGGCATATAATGCTGATCCATTTCCCTCATTTCTAAGCCAACCGCTGATCAACACACACGTCGGCGCATACAAATAAAGAGGGTAACACGGCGCTTCCCGTCATTAGTACGCTCGGTGGGCTCGTGTAGCGACAGGAATCCATCTCCTACTCTAACCCTCCCTCTGATCCACACACACGGGGCAAGACGGACAGACGGCGATTCCCGCCATTCATAAGCTCTGTGGTCTGGCGTAGCTTAGCTATTCTGAAGAAGAATAATAGCATCAACAGCGAAATGACGTCACTTCAAGCTTCACGTCATGACATCATTAGTCCCACGACGCCGTGTTCATAGTGACGACTCAATGTTATACATCACTCACCGCAGTACTAACATTTGATGTATTAGAGGATCAACTCTCCAATTTTCTTGCTGATTTTCACGCCTAGAGCTTACAGGTCACAATTTGATCTAAGCCTACCCCAGGGCCGGGACAAATAGCAGGCTTATGCAAACACTGTTTATGAAAAATCATGCGAAAAGATATTTTTTTTGTAAAAGAAAAATTAAAGTTATGTTAGCTGTTTTACAAATGACTCTGAAAAGGTGGTGCAGGAAATTGTCTGATTTTCACACCTAGGGCGTACAGGTCGCAATTGACCTAATCGTACCCGACAGCCGAGACAAACTGTAGGCTTATGTAAATACCGTATATAAAAATCATGCGATTATTAATGAGAAAATTGTTTTTTTCGTAAAAAAAAGATTCAATTGTTTTAAGATTAACCCATATAATTCGTGAAATTAATCCCCAAAACGTGAAAATATATTTTTTCAAAAAAATATTTAATTATCACTCAAAACGTTCTAGAGGTACAAAGCTGGTTAACGACCTCAATCAAAATCTCCCTTTTATCTAGCTATATGCAAAATATATAGTAAAAATAAGAAAAATTACGGACTCCAGTGCGGATCAACCGGTTTTTGTGAAACGGCCATTTTCTCAGCAATGAGCATCTTAATCAAGACATCGAATAAAAAGGTCTCGAGATAATTCTTTTAGGGACAATATCCTAAAATTTCAAGCTTTTCCGTCCTTTCATGCTGGCTCTAGTCGCTGTTACACACACACACACACACACACACACACACACACACACACACACACACACACACACACACACACACACACACAAACACACACACACACACACACACACATGCAGACAAAAGCGTCAGAGTGGGTTACCTCCCATTTTATGTCAAAATGGGTTCCCATATTTCTATTTATTCTAGGGCTCTGGAATTGATGCGAATGTTTAGAACTCACCTTATAACTAAGCTCTATAACTTAAAATAAAAGACATTTTCTAGAAACAGAGCCACTAGATGGAAAAAAAATGGGTTTCTACCAATAAAGTGGGTGCCTCTCACACAAAAACTGGCATTACAGTCCAAATGGGTGTCTTCACAACATTACTTACTTACTTACGCCTGTCACCCCTACCCGGCTATAGGCCGTCGACGAGAGACCTCCAGCAACTCCTGTCCTGTGCTTCTCCTTCGATTTTACTCCAGGTGGTTCCCAGTCTCTTGATGTCAGTTTGGAGGTCTCGACGCCAGGAGTTTCTCGGCCTACCTCTTTTCCTCTTTCCCTGGGGGTTCCATGACAATGCCTGCCTAGTGATACTGGAAGCTGGCTTTCTCAGGCTGTGACCGATCCATCCCCATCTTCTTCGCCCAATTTTATTCTCTGCTGTTATCTGCTCTGTTCTCTCCCAGAGTCTGAAATTGCTGATCTTCTCTGGCCAGTGGATTTTCAAAATTCTTCTAAGGCAACTGTTCATGAAGGTCTGTACTCTGTTGACTGTGGTTTTTGTCAATCTCCAAGTCTCTGCTCCATATAGGAGAACTGCTTTTACATTGGAGTTGAAAATCCGGACTTTGGTGTGTTGTGACAGCTCTCTGGAACTTCACAACATTAGGCGTCTGTAATAAGGTCAAGTTCATGGAATACTTCTGTTTCACATTATTTTTTGGGGTTGTTGTTTTTTCAACTTAATGTGTACGTGTGCTTTAACATTTTTAACATTGTATGGTGCAAAATTCAATAAACACTGGCCCGTAACCTTTCGATTATGATTTTTACAGAGGAAATCTTTTAAACATTGCTGCGTTTTGTCCTTCTGAAGCAAAACAGTTTATCATGGCATTTATGTGATAATCAACATAATGTATTCTGGAAATTAAAGGACTTTTTTTTGGTTTTGGGTACTCTGGAGTTTCAGACAAACAGCAACAGAGCATTTTGAATATTAACCCTTATCATTCGGAATACACCAGTGTGTGCAACAAGTGTGACTGAAATAGTCCAAGGGTTAGTGCCAGAATAGCTTGGTGCCTCTAGGCGCCAAGCTATTGTGGCACCACCCTTGAACTAAAGCCATTGGTCTATGTCCTCATCTGTAAGTACTGTAATGTAGCTTGCATAGAATTATGGCAGTGAACAAATTTGAAGCTTTTAGCCTCAGTATGATGCGGGTCAAAAAGTGTGGAAAAATATGAAAGATAGAAAAAGACCCAGACGAAGAAACTAACACTTAACTTATTCTACCCCAGACACACCACAGCAAAATAAAGTTCCACCATGATAGTTCAAGGGTGATGCCAGAATAGCTTGGCGCCTATGGGCGCCAAGCTATTCTGGCATCACCCTTGAACTATCATGGTGGATCTGTGTCCTGCACAGCAACGCAGTCTTCTGAAGATGACTTCAACATTTGGGCTTAACTTATTCTACCCCAGAAACACCACAGCAAAATAAAGATCCACCATGATAGTTCAAGGGTGATGCCAGAACAGCTTGGCGCCTATGGGCGCCAAGCTATTCTGGCATCACCCTTGAACTATCATGGTGGATGTGTGTCCTGCACTGCAACGCAGTCTTCTGAAGACGACTTCAACATTTGGGCTTAACTTATTCTACCCCAGACACACCACAGCAAAATAAAGATCCACCATGATAGTTCAAGGGTGATGCCAGAATAGCTTGGCGCCTATTCTGGCATCACCCTTGAACTATCATGGTGGATCTGTGTCATGCACTGCAACGCAGTCTTCTGAAGACGACTTCAATATTTGGGGATTCCGGTCTTGGGGTAGAATGAGTTAAAATGACAGAACAGAAGACTGACATTAATTAATTAACTGACAACATAAGAAATCACTTGAAACTTCAGCCTTTATTATTGTCTTTCGTCCCCAACCAATCATTCTTCCGTTTGCAGAGTTTTAAATGGTATATGCAGTATATTACAAAATGATCCAGGCAGACCCCCCCCCCATAATAACACTCTTGTAATAAATCTTTACGTTGTCAATGGTTTTCTTATCTTATCTTATTATTGTCTTTTGTCCCCAGCCGGCTGTTTGGTTTTGCAAATCCAAAGGTTATACAGTATACAAAATGATCCAGGCGTCCATCAGATAAAAAAAAAAAGCAGGCTATACATGCTGAAACCACCCCAATAATAACACTCTTGTAATAAATCTGTATGAAACCGAAAATGCCGCGAGTGGCGGGGAACCTCAATTCATTTCTTTTGTAACTTTTTTAGTCTGTTGCGGACGTAATTCTTAATGTTTGTCCAGCGCCTATGTCTAAGTGCAGGCTCTTCTGCCATTGCGTGCTGTATCTCGGCCTTTCCAGGAAGTTTGTTCATGACGAGGTGTGTCTTGAAACGAGTTTGAACAGCTTTCTCTTCAGCTTCCCCCCATGGTTTCCTTGTAAATCTAGCTTTCTTTCGAACAGGAGCTGACGCAGTACTGTCATCATCAAAACTATATAGATTGTCATCAGGCTCTGGACGTCTTTTCTCCATCATGCTCATTGATTCCTGTGTTGTTGACTTGCTACTTGCTTCATTCACAGGTGCTGTTCCCCCTGAGACCTCTCTGCCAGTATCTGATGTGTCTTCATTGTCAAAGTCAATCTCTTCATCATCGCCCCGCTTAGCTCTATTGCAACTCTCAAAATCTGTCATCCCATTGTTAACTGACAGAAGAATCTTTGCCACTTTTGCCTTTTGAAGGACGTCTTGAGGTTGGCGGTAGATATGGCGATGTATCCGAATATCATGACCAAGGAAATCTGCCAGCTGATCCTGGTCTAACTCCGAGATGGCCATTGACTGAGCCAAAGTTGCAACCTGCTTCCGTAACTGAGTAAATGTGAACATGGCTGGATATGACACCCGTGCTTCTAGGGCATGGGCCTTCAGAACATCATGGCCTCTGTAAGGCCTCTGACCAGAAGGTGTGGCAAAGATGTACTGGGAATCAGCGAGGGCTGGCACTGATTGCCTCATTTGAAGGATTCTGTCCACAGTTGTCATCATCTTCTTCGTCAGCAAAACGGGAACACTCTATTAAACTTGCCTCTGATTTCAACTCGCTGAAAATGATTCACCACTTTCTTCTCAACCTCTGTGAGACCTTTCAAGATATCTTGATTGGTGATCGATCCAATCTTAGCATTCTGGAAGTCTGACACCTTCATTCTCTGAACTTCTCCCCCTCGTTTTCGGTTGAAAAGTGATACAGCACAAAGAGTTGCTTTAACCACTGTCGGATAATCTTCCGAAACCATCCTTGTCTCAAGAAGCTGTTGGACCTTCCTCACATCTTATGGGATCAGCTTGGGTTTGTTCATGGTCATTTTCCCGACCGACTGGGCTGCTGTAGCGGACACACAATCATACCAGTCCCCGTTGAAGACAGAGTCAAACTGCTGCGCCTCAGAGAGCTCCTGTCGCCACCTGTCGTCTGAACCCTGCCCAAGCTGTTTGGATGCCTGTGACTGTTTGATCTGTGAACACTTTTTCAAAGCACGGCCTATGCGCATTGCGAGATTGCCTTTTTTGAACTGATGTGTGTCCTCATCAAAATCTGCTAGCTCTTTTACCGCCAGGACAACATGATCAAAGCTAGCTGAATTGATCACAGCATTTAAACTCGCGATTTTCATTTCTGACCTCACTCTGATAATCTTTAATAGTCTCCCTAACTCCCGCATCCTGGAGCTGATTTGTCCAGCCGTGTGTTCTTCAATGTCCCTGCGGTCAAATAATCTCTTTCCATACTCAAGAAGCAAGCCGGGTCAGTTCTGATGAGACGGCTTATCTCATCATCTCTCTGCCTGGCCAATACCTTGTGGTAGAAGGAAAATTCAATGCCTAAGGGTATTGGAAGCATTAGCCGCCCACGGCGCGCCACCTCACCTCTCTGAGTGATCTGAAACCCTCCTGGTTTCTGACAGCAACGTTTTGAGTGTACAGAGATCAGCTTTTTTTGATAGAGCCCTTTGCAATGGCTACAGGCGAGAAGGTCGTCTACCTTACTAGTTTTGGTGCGATACTTAGGAATCAAACATCCTGATTTGTTTTCAAGAACAGCAACGTTATGCATGTAATCACCCTCATCTTGTAGTCTGATCCATGCTCGACGTCTCTGCTTGGTCCCTTTTTTCATCAACAACATTTTAGCAACGTCTGCCTCATCTGCATGGACATCTTGTAAGTGCGTGCTCATTTTCAAGACAAGCTTGCCACACAATTTGCATGCATGTTTATTGTCCCATTTGTACTTTCCTTTCCCTCTCTGCGACAGGTGCACACCTGTTTCTTCTGTAAGTGCTCTTTCCCCACGCCCAGCATCATGTTCCTTCTGCCTATCCACATTCTCATTGCCACCCCCTAACACACACTGCACCTTTGTGGTACTAGCGTCACCGACACCTGGCCACCCCGAACCTGCCACTTTGATGAAATCTAACATAGTCGATACAATACTGTCTATGTCAGAGATCCCAGCAATTGATGCCGACACACCGTCTGAATCCGGTGAGCTCGAGCCAGGAACAAACTCCTCGTCATCACTGCCCTCGTATTGCGATGCGCTGGCACTCTCAGTCGCAGGTCCATCCCAGGCTCCATTTGCCAACTGGAGAAAGAAAGAAAGACAGATTGAAACCAAAGCTGCATTAGGACAGAAACAGCCCAATTTTGGTTTAAGGGGCCTTGCACAAGAATAAAAAGAGTAATCCCGTGTATGACCGATTTACATATGTGTGGCCTCGGTGACGAGGGCTGGCTTCTGCAGCAGCAAAATCCACGTTTTCTGAAAATGCAAGCAGTTTTCACACATTTGTCAACCCTGCGTGACCCTTTGAGAGAGGTCACTCAAATTGGCATGTTTAAAAAGGTCTTGCCACAAAGTATCCTTGGGCCAAGCTTGAAGAATGTGGCTTGAATAGTCTCCGAGAAAATGCCACCGTTAACTCATTCTACCCCAGACACACCACAGCAGGATAAGGATCGACCATGATAGTTCAAAGGTGATGCCAGAATACCTTGGCGCCTACGGGCGCCAAGCTATTCTGGCATCACCCTTGAACTATCATGGTCGATCTGTGTCCTGCGCTGCAATGCGTCTTGAGAGGACAGGGGCAACATTTAAGGATTTTGGTGTTGGGGTAGAATGAGTTAAAGTTTACCATGGACGACGGACGGACGACCAGTGGCCCAGAACATAAACTCACTTTTGCTTCGCACGCACACCAGCCAATAAAATGAAGATGATCATAGAATCACTTTACTTACCAGTTTGTAATTGGGAGCATTCCGCTGCCGTCCATGCACCCTCCTACCAGACGCACCCTCTGTGGCAGAGGCTGGGGGCTATGATGCTGCAGCTGACTAATTTGGCCATGGGCCTTGGTCATGTGCCAGGAAGGGGCGTGTTTGTCCACTTCCATAGATCCCGATGGGCTTGGACATCCTGCTGCCATCCGGCGCTGGGTGTGTGCAGAAAGTCCTGAGCCGGTGTGACCAAAACGGTGTTGCTGCAAACATGTCCAATACAACCATGTAAACCATTGACATTTTGAATCAGATTGATTGTACATTGCTTAACGTCCCGACAGCAACAAGGCTTTCTCAGGACGTGCCTGCACTGCTTGTGAAAAAAACAACTAAACAGAACATTGAATGTATGTCGCCAGCCGGTCAAATACGTTAAATAAACCTAACACATGGGGCCTAAATAAAGCTAAGACCATTTAGCAACACACATCCAATATCAAGAGCTACAGGCAGTGCAGACAGTAGGGAGAGTTTTAAAAAGGCAAATACAGGTGAATGGACAAAGGGTAGACAGAAACACATGTCCCAGAATAGAGAGAAAAACCCACCCTGTGGGGCTGACCAAGGTGACCCTGGAAACTAAAAACTGGTAATACAGTAAAAAGCGACACTTCAGTTGCACAATCTGAAAGACCTGCTTGTGGAAGTTTGTTCTTCGAATCGCGAGGCAGTTTTGCGAACGAGGATTGAAATCTGGCGCCATTTTTTTTTGTAAACGGTCAACTCATACTGTGCATACATGTGTCAAGTTACTTTTCGATCACTGACAATCACACATGTCAGAAAAAAAGAAACAAAATCGCGTGGCAGATTGACCTTGTAATGGTGTTATTGAACGAATTCCTTTCATTGAAGAAGAAAGCTTTTGTTAAAATCGTGGGGTTCTATTATCATTTACTACAAGACCCAACGGTCAGAGAGGAAGACACGGACCGAGCCACGGCCGAAGCAGACGCCTTATTTTTCTGGGCCAAACGGGTATCGGGGATTGGAGGCATCTCTCAGTTAAATAACTGCACTGAACAAGTACATTTGGGCGTGCTCTTAACTAAGAAATATTGCATAAAGTACCTCTGCAAACGTGAAGAATGGCCAGCGGGGGACGAAAGACGTTTTAGGAAGGGCAAGGGAAACAACTCCGTTCATCGGTGTTATTGACCAATCAGCGATCATCAAGTAAAACACTCGCTCGCTTCCGTGTGAACACACAGGCCCAGGGCGTCGCAAAAACACAACATGAAGTAAATCTGGGAAAATGGGGACATCCTATTTTGATATTTTTTTTTCTGACTTTTGAATGAAAGATAATGCAGAAACAACCCTCAGAAAAAATGGGTGCCTGACTTGGTCACCCAGAATTTTACACACACCCATTTTGCATAAGGATGGTAAAGAAAGTCACCCATTTCAGTGGTTTCGTGTACACACACACACACACACACACACACACACACACACACACACACACACACACACACACACACACACACACACACACACACACACACACACACACACACACACACACACACACACACACACACACACACACACACGGCGCTGTGGCGCCAAAAAGACGTCCCCCAACAAGGTTTGCGTAGCTAAAAGTGACGTCATTTTTATCTTGTAACTTATTTGCCAGACTTTCTGCCCCGCACGCCAGACACGTTATGTGCATGCTCCGGAATGCACTCCGACCAGCCCCATTTCAAAGTCTACCATATTCTTTAAATACGGTAGACAAAACAGAAAATTTAGAATGACGGGAAAAAAAAAAAAAAAAAAAAAAAAAAAAAAAAAAAAAACCACGAGAAAGAAAGAGAACGGAAGATACATAATGACACATATACACACGCACAAAACACGTAGCACAAAACTTAGTCCACATACATTTACGTCGCTGCACGCATTCGCATTTACTCGTGCCTGCTGCCGCTCACAAACATGCAGACACACACACACACACACACACACACACACACACACACACACACACACACACACACACACACACACACACACACACACACACACACACACACACACACACACACACACAACACTAATCAGTGCAACGGTAGCATCAAGGTCAAATCTGGCACCAACCAACCATCAGCCCGAGCATACATCCCTAAACATTGGTTTGTCTAGAGGCGAATGTTCAAGCCGCGCGAATGGTAAGTGCCAAGCCTGTTCGCGAAAAATGATTCTGTCATTCTGCGGCGGGTGAAGTTGGATTCCTGTGCGGTGGGAATCACCTCGACCAGAATCTACAGACCCTTCCCCTTTTCAACCCCCCCCCCCCCCTCGGCTCCGTCGTGGGCCAAAAGACGTTTTGGGGTATAGAGCCAGGACAATGAGAAAAAGTGTAAAGAGTATGAAAGAAGACAATACCAGATATCAGTTCTAGCCGCCGACACTGACGTGGGTCACTACTTGAGGGATTCATTACAAACTGACCTGGTTTTGGGGCCAAGACTTCCACCTCACAGAAATGGAGGTAGAGTGTTCTTTTCCTGATTCTCACAGACTTTCCTCTGATGGGGTTTGAGCAAGGAAATGTCTTGGTTGCGCCCGAAGACATAGGTGATGGCTCCCTGTGACAAAGCACCCATACATCTGTCGCAGCGTAGACATGGATGCTAAAATCTCTCAGCCGATCCCCTGCAAAAATGAAATAAATGAAATCAAATGAAATGAAAACAAAATAAAATGATATCGTTATTAATTCTTCAGATGTGTTGATGAGTTGGCGATAATTCGATGAAATCCATGAATACCTTCTTCGAACTTCTCGGTTCTGAGTCTCCACCATTAACACATTTCACACGCCTGTTTAATTTTTTTGGGTTGTTGTTGTTTGCGCAGTGTTCATAACAAACAAACAAACAAACAAACAAACAAACAAACAAACAAACAAACAAACAAACAAACAAACAAACAAACAAACAAACAAGCAAGCAAGCAAGCAAGCAAACAAACAAACAAACAAACAAACAAGATATCGCAGGAGACATTAACCCCTTCACTGCTGAAAAATGTGAACATGACCTAACTGCAAGAGACATAGATTCTCATGAGCCCCCGCGCCTACGGAGGCTCATGAGGATCTATGTCTCTATAGGAGACCAATTTGTACCCATGTTTCTTGGACGGTGTGGCTTTGGTTCTTGAATGCACAAAGATTTCAGACACAAAAACGTACGGACCGTGGTAGGAAGTGTTGAACTCATTCGCGGCGAGCCGCATCCGGATATGCGGATTTAACTCATTTAGCCCTGACGCACTACAGCAGGAGATGGGTCAACCATGATAATTCAAGGGTAGTGCCAGATTAGCTTGGCGCCTGTCGGCATGTCCATGCGCCTCCCATAGAGACACCAGCAACACGTCACCCTTTTCAGTGTGTACTCCCCAACCCTCCTGGCAGAGCCTGCAGAAAAGGACAAGTTCTACACTGACCTGCGCAGCCTCCTACAGAGCACCCCTGCAGACGACAAAGTCATCATCCTTGGCGACTTCAACGCCAGAGTGGGCCAGGACTCTGAAGCCTGGAAAGGAGTCCTCGGCAAGCATGGCGTTGGGAACTGCAATGACAATGGCCGCCTACTGTTGGAGTTCTGTGCAGAGCAGCAGCTTGTTATCACCAACACTACTTTCCAGCAAGAGGACAGTCGAAAAACCACCTGGATGCATCCTCGCTCCAAACACTGGCACCTTATCGACTATGTCCTAGTGCGTCAGAGGGACCGCAGCGACGTCCTCCACACCAGAGTGGCACACTGACCACCGCCTTGTCCGCTGCAAACTCAGGCTCCACTTCAAGCCAAAACCCAACAAAGCCCCCCCCCCCCCCCCCCCCCCCAAGAAAAAGCTTGATGTTGCCAGCCTTCAGCGTGACGACGTGAAAGTGGCCTTTCAGACAGATTTACAGCGCAGGCTCAAAGACACAGCTGACCCAGCAGACTCCTCCCCTGAAACACTCTGGGAACAACTGAAAACTGCTATTGCAAAATCCTCTGCAGAAGTCTTGGGTTTCGCTAGAAAGAAGAACAAAGACTGGTTTGACGAAAACGACGTAGAGATCCAGGAACTCCTAGCAAAAAAAAAAAAAAAAAAAAAAAGAGCCGCCCACCAGGCCCACCTAGCCCAGCCTTCATGCCCTGTGAAGAAGCCTGCCTTCCGCCTCGTCTGCAGCAGTCTCCAGCGCAAGCTCAGAGATCTACAGAATGAGTGGTGGACCAGACTCGCACAGAGGACCCAGCTTTGCGCTGACAACGGTGAATACAGGGGCTTCTACGAAGCACTGAAAGCAGTGTATGGCCCCAGGCACCTGATACAAAGTCCCCTGCGAAGCGCTGATGGACAGGCACTCCTCACAGATAATACCTCCATCTTGAACCGCTGGTCGGAATACTTTCAGGACCTCTTCAGCGCTGAGCGCACTGTTCAAGAAGCAGTCATCCTCCAAATCCCACACCTCCCAGTAAAGGTTGAATTGGACGAACCGCCCACCGCTGAAAGGACCCTCACGGCCATCCACCAGCTCAAGAGTGGCAAAGCAGCAGGCATTGACGGAATCCCACCAGAGATCTGGCAACATGGAGGCCCTGCACTCCACAACAAGCTCCACGACCTCTTTCTCTGCTGTTGGGAGGAAGAAACAATACCAAAGGATCTCCGCGATGCAGTCGTCATCACCCTCTACAAGAACAAAAGAGAGAAGTCTGCCTGCTCCAACTACCGTGGAATTACACTGCTGTCCATTGCCGGAAAAATTCTTGCAAGGCTGCTCCTGAATCGGCTGGTACCTGCCATCGCTGAAGACCACCTCCCAGAGGGCCAGTGTGGTTTCAGAACCAACAGGAGCACCACCGACATGGTCTTTGTGCTGAGACAGCTTCAGGAGAAGTACCGCGAGCAGAACAAAGGGCTGTACATAACGTTTGTCGACCTAACAAAAGCGTTCGACACTGTCAGCAGGCAAGGCATGTGGCAGATCCTGGAGCGACTTGGCTGTCCCCCAAAGTTCCTCAGCATGATCATCCAGCTACACGAGGACCAGCAAGGCCAGGTCAGACTAAACAATGACCTCTCAGAACAATTTCCCATTCTCAACGGTGTGACGCAGGGCTGTGTGCTGGCACCGACCCTCTTCACCATCTTTTTTAGCATGATGTTGAAGAAGGCCACAGCGGACCTCGACGATGATGATACAGTGTACATCAGGTGTCGTCTCGATGGCAGTCTGTTCAACCTCAGATGACTGCAGGCCCACACCAAAACCCTAGACCAACTGATTCGTGAGCTGCTCTTTGCTGACGACGCTGCCCTCGTTGCACACAGCGAGAGAGCGCTGCAGCGCATCACGTCCTGCTTCGCAGATGCTGCCCAGCTCTTTGGACTCGAGGTCAGTCTGAAAAAGACAGAGGTTCTCCATCAGCCGGCACCCAAGGTAGAACATCGCCCTCCCCACATCTCCATCGGCGAGTCTGAACTGAAATCAGTCCACCAGTTTACCTACCTTGGCTGCATCATCACGTCAGACGCCAAGCTGGACAAGGAGCTGGACAGCAGGCTGGCAAAAGCGAACAGCGCTTTCGGGCGTCTATACAATTGGGTGTGGCACAATCAACAGCTGAAAACAGGCACCAAGATCAGCGTGTACAGAGCTGTCATCCTCACCACCAAGATGTATGGTTCCGAGTCCTGGGCTCTCTACCGCAGCCAACTACGACACCTCGAACGCTTCCACCAGCGCTGCCTGCGTACCATCCTTGGCATTCACTGGAGTGACTGTGTCACCAACGTCGAGGTCCTTGAACAGGCAGAAACTGTGAGCATCGAGGCTTTGCTGCTGCGGACACAGCTTCGATGGGCGGGGCACGTCTCCAGGATGGAGGATCATCGCCTACCCAAGATCACCCTGTTTGGCAAGCTCACCACTGGACACAGAGACAGAGGGGCACCAAAGAAGAGATACAAAGACAGTCTCAAGAAGTCACTTAGTGCCTGCCAAATCGACCACCGCCAGTGGTCTTCACTTGCTGCGGACCGCGACACCTGGCGCTCCACCATCTACAAGGCAGCCGTCTCCTTTGAGGACTCTCGCAGAGCTAGCGTTAAAGACAAGCGGCTCAGGAGAAAAAAACAGAGATGCCACAACTCAGAACCCTGACCAGACCTCCCTCTTCAGCCACTGCGGTCGAACCTACCTGTCCCAGATTGGACTCCGCAGTCACGAGCATGCCTGCAGACGCCGTGGGCAACCCCTATAGAATCTTCGTTCGCGAAGTCAAGCCAAGAAGAGAAGTGCCAGATTAGCTTGGCGCCTGTCGGCGCCAAGCTAATATGACACTACCCTTGAATTATCATGGTCGATTCATCTCCTGCAACAGGTGCATAGTCGTTAGATGACGCCTCCAAAATTTGGGAAATACGTGCGTCGGGCGGAATGAGTAACCCTGCAGCGGTCGGTACTGTTCACTGTACCGGTGCCTGCATGCACAAGGGGATCAAAGAGCGCCAAACATGGGGGAAAAATAAACTTTGAATGAACCCAACCTTCCTTACTGCGAGGGGACAAAACTCGTTCCTGTGACAGTCCAAATGATTTATTTGCCGATGCCATTCTTGATTATATTGTGGAAAAGGGAGTGCGGGGTTTATTTAACTCTGTCGAGACGTGCCGCCTCCGGATACGCGGCTTATGCCGCCTATCCGGAGGCAGCACGTCTCGAATGAGTTAACGGCGCGCTTTAAACTCACCACAGCAGTCACCACGATTGGTGATGGTGACCGCGTGCACGTCGTGATATCCCAGCAGATCCACGGACCACCACGGTGAGTCGTCACCAAGCCCCGAATGAAAACAAAAGTTGATGTCGGTCTTTTTGTTTTCACCGTCAACGGCGTAAGCACCCATATACCACTCATGCGTGGAGCTGACTCTCACGGGCTTGTGGAGAGCTACGTTTTCCAGCTCTGTAAAAGACAAAATGATATAGGCCGAATATGTGCTGGTCTGCGATTTTACGTCATCATTTATTTAAATTTTGTCTGGTATCAAAGACAGTATATTACAGTCTTTCCTGGCATCGAATATTATTGACGTCACATTACAAATTATCACGTTAAACCAATTTAGAGGTTGTGATGCTGTCTAGGTGTGTGCGGAAAACTAGCTCATCGGACTACAAACTAACAAGATGAGGATTTCATCCCAAAGTCTACCGTATTGTTTGGAGCTCAGAGTTGTTCATATTTTTAGCATTATTATGCTGAACCATTTCTCTCCTCTCTAAGCCAACCTCTGATCAACACACACGTCGGCGCACACAAATAAACTATAAAGACGGACACACGGCGCTTCCCGCCATTAGTACGCAATCAAGTCAAGTCAAAAAAACGTTATTTATCTCACGAAGTTGCAATTCCAGGGCTCGCGTAGCGACAGGAATCCATCTCCTTCTACTTTAACCCACCCTTTGACCCAACCACACCGGTACACAGAAATAAAGACGGACACACGGCGTTAGCTGTTTTACAAATGACTCCGTAAATGTGGTGCAGAAAATTGTCTGATTTTCACACCTAGGGCAGGCCACAATTGGCCTAATCGTACCGGACAGCCGAGACAAACTGTAGGCTTAAATACCGTATATGAAAAGTTATGCGATTATTAATGAGAAGATTGTTTGTTTGTTTTGTTTCGAAAAAAAGATTCAATTGTTTTAAGATGAACCCATATAAAAATGAAATTAATCCCCAAAACGTGAATATATATATTTTTTTCTAAAAATATTTAATTATCACTCAAAAGGTGCTAGTTAACGAATTCATTCAATATCTCCCTTTTATCCAGCTATATGCAAAATATAATGTAAATGTAAAAAATAAGAAAACGTACGGACTCCAGTGTGGATCAACCGGTTTTTGTGAAACGGCCCCTTTCCCGTCAATGAGCATTATAAAAATAATAAAAGAAGAATAAAAAAAAGTCTTGAGATTATTCTTTTAGGGACAATATCATACAATGTCAAGCTTGTTCGTCCTCAAATGCGGGCTCTAGTCACACACACACACACACACACACACACACACACACACACACACACACACACACACACACACACACACACACACACACACACACACACACACACACACACACACACACACACACACACACACACACACCCGTGAAATGGCTTTAGTCGCCTGCTCGCGTTAAACCCCAATAACACACACACACACACACACACACACACACACACACACACACACACACACACACACACACACACACACACACACACACACCGCCGTGAAATGGCTTTAGTCGCCTGCTCGCGTTAAACCGCAATAACTAACACACACACACACACACACACACACACACACACACACACACACACACACACACACACACACACACACACACACACACACACACACACACACACACGCCCAAAAGACGGATTTTTTTTTTTTTAGCAAGGTGTGCGTAGCTAGACGTGACGTCATTTTATCTTGTCACTTCTTGTCAGAATTTCTGCCCCGCACGCCAAACACGTCATGTGCATGCTCCGGAATGCGCTCCGACCAGCCCCATTTCAAAGTCTACCGTATTTTCAATACGGTAGATAAAAAGGTGTGTCAGAAATAGGTTTTAGTATATCAGAGTGTCAGGTGGTACTCTCGTGGTCTTAAAACCTTATCCTTCGACCGAAAGAAAGTTACGATAAAGTTTTAAAACCACTCGCGTAAACACCAAAGCAAAAATCAGCATGTACTTTGTACACTGCGTACAGTCGACCTTATTTCTCTTTGTTTGTCTATCTCTGTTTGACTCTTTTTTGTTTGCATCATAGTTAGAACAAGTAAAACGAACTGATACTACCTCGGTTTGAGAGAAAACGTGCTTTTTGTCAGTTTGGATACTTGCAGTATTCTCAAATGTGATTGAACACCGAGCTCAGGCACGCTTACAGTGGGGTTTGAAAATGACACAGCAGGGGATTAATAAAAATGGACACAGAAAAACCTGTGTAGGTGAATGTCAGACAATGTGCAGTATGCTGACACTGCTTTATACACTCGTCTTGAGTCATTTCGTATGTTATATCCAGTCTCCCTCCTGTCAGATACAGGTTAGAATGCTCCGTGAAGGTATTCTGCGAATTGCTGCAAGCTGGAAAAAAATTGTCGGGTGAAATAAAATCTGCCATTATATGGCAAAAGCCAGTATGTCCAATATTGAGAGCAGCGAGATTTTCATTGTATGGGCAGAAATGTTCTCTCTCAAAACATGCGGGAACACATTTAATTTATATGAATATGAACGACTATCACCCTCGAGTGTGATTAACACATCAGCTCAGAGTGAGAGTCGTGGAACATCATGCAAACCAGTTCGATGTTAGTATATATGAATTTACTCCAGTACTAGCCGGACTAGTAGCCGTACTTAACAGCTCACTCGAGCTTACCCTTAGCACCACCTTTTCACGTGGGCGTGCCTGCTGGACTTAGATCGCGGCAAATGGGGTCTCTTTCAAATCGTTGTTAATATAGTGTTTCATTAAGATTGATAGCATACTCGTTTTAGTTAGTGCTTTAACCCTTTGGATGTCCGTAGCGGTCTTTGTCGCGATGATTTCTGCCGGAATCTGAAAACCGCTGCTGACAGCCAAAAGGTTAATCTGTCATAAGGGGTCTGCCACACGTTCAATACGTACGCAAGCAACTTGACACTAAAACGAAAAGAAATCAAACGGGACTGAAGTTGAACCATTGCGGGAATACTTACATCGTACACACACGTCAGCGCTGACAGAGTAGTAGTAGCCCAGGACACATTGGCATTTCTGGCCAACACACTCGCTGTTGTCTTCTGGGCATCCACTCTTGTCCACACAAGCCGGGCCGGTGTATATGGTGTTACCATTGGTTGGGCGAAACTGTGCTAATAACTTCGTTTTTTTGTTATCTCCAGTGTTTGCATCCTTAGGCATGATGAACATCGTGGTGCCTTTCGACTCCTCCAGATTAAACAGACTATCAGTGTAGAGCATGCACTGTCGAGACTTTTCCGGACAACCGCAAAAGGTGACTGTGGCGCAGCGCTTGTCAGCGGCACACAGACTCAGACATTCCTGCAGAGTTTTGACGCTGACGCTTGTGTTCAGAACTCTTGCGATCCCAGTCACGTCGGTGTCAGACATGAATATCTCAGATTTTAGATTTTGGAGAAAGATTGCTGCTTCCCACTTTTCTTTCTTTAAGCCATTGTAAGTGTCCCCAGTTTTGTGCATCTCACATGTTCGATAATCTGCGTCGCTTCTATCGCATCCAACACAGTACTGGGCAGCTATGCAGTCAGCGTTCCCGTAGCACATGTCCACGCACTCTTGATAATTGCCCACCATCCTTGTGATACTTGCTCCTTTCAGCCAAGTCTTGGTCAGTTTGGGTGTGTCTAGAGTTTCTCTACAGTCACTTGCCAGGCCCTCAGCTCGCAAGTTCTCACAGTGACGAATTTTTAAGTCTTTAATTTTGCGATTTATCTTTGTGAACTGGATGTTTTGGTCGCCCACTTTACTACTCCGGCCCATGTACGTGTCTGTGAAAAGGTCTTCTATGGAGAACAGGCGGTACCTGACTGGCATTGGTCGCTCTTTCACTGCGGACATCCATTTTATGGCGTCACCTTCTTCAGGCGCAGGAACCCCGATCGTGATCGTCTTGGTCTTGACTTTTGACATAAATCGATATACTCTTTCTCTTTCCATCCACGTTTGACCAGAGGTGGCTCCGAAATTCAATAGTCCAAAACTAAACGCAGCAGAGAGACTAACAGTACTAGAAAAACTACTCGTATCTTTACTTTCAGAAGAATATTCACTGGTTTTCATTTCATGCTCGCATATTAGAGAAGCGCCAAAAGTCATTTCTTTGAAATAATGAGTGCCAAATTTTCCAAAAAATTCAAGGTACACATTGCCATCATCTGTCGTGTTCAGTTTTGTCATCCAGTCCAGAAATGGTTTGCTGAACGGCGGGGCGTCGTCTTCTAGAAGTTTGACGTGATAATAGTCACAGTTCGCCCTAGACAGGATCAGCACAGACTCTTTCGAGACAAGTCTCGAAAATGATTGTGTGTAGCTTTCGCTTGCGGAAAACAGGGCACCCCAAGAGCCACTAACATCACCTACAAGTATGCCCTTTACGCCAAATCCCACACTTGCGTCGTTGGACAACGCGCTCTGATATTCCTGAGCGGTCTTAATGACCTCCGAGGAGAACGACTTGGTACACGATACATCGGGCAGAACGAGATAGCCACTAGGTATTCTCCACAGACAGTCGGCAGATTGTAGGCTGTCGCTGTAATCGGCAGCGAAGATGGGTTGCGTCAATCCAGGGTCGTGCCCAGGAGTCAGAGGGAATCCTTTCAGGATGTCGTAACCCATACGAGCGTAGTCAATATCAGGAAAAGTAGCGCCGCTACCTTCGCGTGTGGCAGGACACAGCAAATTGGAGAACCGTTTGACACCTTATTGTCAGACAGGGAGAAAGGCAGACATATAATATTTTGTTAACATAGCTGACACTTTATACCGTACGCGCAGTACTGGTGGCGGCATGCACAATATACTTAACCCCTTCACTTCCAGTGGACGCAGCTTATGCTTGTGAATTCTGTGTAAACTCACAGTTAAAGAGGCCTGACCGTCAAAGAAACATGGACACAATGTGGTGTCAGCAATAGATCCTCATGGGCCCCCGCATCTGCTGGGGATCATGAAGATATTTTTCTCTTGCAGTAAGTTGGATTAGGTTCGCTCTTTCTCGGCACTGAAAGGGTAAATCTATGTTACTTCTGTCTTCATATTTAAAACGCCGAACATCAACTCGTTGTAGACGTGCCGACTCCGGATACGCGGCTATGCCGCGTATCCGGAGGCGGCACATCTCCAATGAGTTAAACCCCTATGCGTCTCTGAGGTGAAATGTTTTTCCGCATGTAAAGCAGAACCTAGACCAGAAGAGTGACTAGCAAGCACGTAGAATGAAACAAATGACCAAACGAGAACAAGACATTTTTCATTAAAGTTCTAATGACCTCACGCACTGAAATGCAAATGTTTTCCAGAGTAGAAAAGGGAGGAAGCAAGCTTAGCGAACGAATATTACGGGCTCATTTCACGGCCAGCTGGCGAACGAATCACTATCATGTATGTTAAAGAACTAATCATGCACTCTTGCGTAACATAGAAGTAGAGTGTTTGCATACTAACACCTCTAGACAGAATGAACGGCTGACACTTATATAACTGTTTGAATCATTGTACCGAGCATGTAGCACACGGGTGGATCGGGGAGGGGGGAGGAGAGTTCCAGCCCCCCTCCTCAAATTGTTTAAAATGCTATAGCAAAGTCCCTTTATAGTCCCGCCCCCCACCGTTGTTTGATATTTTGACGAATGGTAAGAGTCTTAACACGCACGCCCCCCCCCCCTTCACTCCCTCGCCCCTGGAAGCAACGGTAGCGCCGGGGAGGCCTTTTGTATGAGGTTGAAAGTCCCTCACTATAACAAAAAGTTGGAACCCCCGCCCTCCTCCACGCCACCCGGAGGTAACTGATCCGCCCCTGTAGCGCGAAGTGCATACACAACAAAGAGTGGCAGAAAGGTCAGCAGCGAGGTCTGTCTAGAAACGATAGTATACGAACACTCCACTGCTATGTTTTAGCCCCAACTACCCGGCTACCCTTTCTGAAATCACAATCGGAATTCAATCACCCCCCCAAAAAAAAAAAAAAAAAAAAAAAAACCTCAGAAAGAGCATATTGCGCTCGAGTTTGCTGTTTGATCCGCGCGTGCTAGACCAAAGAAAACAAGATGAGGATTTGATCCCAAAGTCTACCGTATTGTTTGGAGCTCAGATGCGTTATATTTGTAATGGAGCGGACACAGACAAGCACACAGGCCGCGAAGGCTTGTAGTGGAGGAGTCTAACAAAGTCGCGGGGACATTTGTTTTCTTTATTCCACCTAAAACTAAAAGCAGCGTAGAGGCAAAGCAATCAGTAACCAAGTCTAAACTCCAGTGGCAGTACTTCTGTCTCTCTCATTTAACCCAAACAAAATGGCTTGGTCAAACGAAGGTTCAAAACTACCACTGGTCATCAAGCAATCTGATTGGTTGAACTAACTACAAGCAGTGCCTCCTGCTGACTCCCTAAGCTAGTCACCATAATTTAAGGGGAAACAATCTAGCAGTAATGCTAGATTGCTTCTCTTAGTAAAGACTAGTGCACACATATAATGAACACTTATAAAACGCAAACGGATAAATAAATGATACATGAATAAACAAACAAACACAGTGACCAAAAGACCAAATCATCACACCCCCCGCAGCTTCATCTCAGTCCAGCGTCCTCGCTGGTTGGTACCATCTGCAAAAGCATAGGTGCAGAATCTAACAAAGCACAAACAAACTAACAGTACATGATGAACAAAACCAAACACTCAACTTCAGTACAGAAACTACTAAAACACAAAATGTCAGCACACCCACAAATCATTCTATCATGCAAACTTCAGAAACACACCACTTAAGTATAGGTTAAGACATGTCAGCCGTAAACACAAATAAACAAAATAACATTCAGATCTGCGATAAAGAGCATCACCCAAACAGTTCTTCAAATGCAAATGCTGTTGCACAGGAACCTATATCATTTGCCAGCAGCACTGCAACATTGTCATGAGATGGAAGAGAAAAGATGGTGGCAGCGATAGTCCCATGCCAGCTGGAGGTGTAGGGAAACCAGTGTGCCGCTGAAACTCCTGTCGTCGCTGGCCACTCGGACAGTTAGCACGTCGATGACCGTTCTCATTGCAAGCCCAGCAGACAAGAGTGGGTCTAGCATCTTGAGGTGACTGCTGCGACTGCACAGGCTCAGCCATCTGCACCTCGGCATCTTGCACCATGGGGTCCACGGTCTCTCGGACTGGAGGGCACTGAGAAGGCGTGGAAGACGTAGGGACAGTGACCTCCACCCAGTCTCCATCCTCCTCCTCGGTCACTTGGGCTGATGAGGGTGCCTGAACTTCGGACTGGTGCACTGCTGGAAGCTCCTGCGTACTGCCTGGTATCCGTTGGTACCCCAGGAAGTGGTCTCGCAGGAAGCTCAAGATGGACTCAGCAGTGTAGTCCTCATCTGGGAGATGTTCCACCCACCTCTTGAACTTCTTCAGGGCTCTCCCCTCCAGTGCCAGGGCAACCCATTCTGCCAGTTCCAACTGCGACCCAAGCTTCTGGCCGTAGAGGGCTTTGAGGTAAGCGATCTTACGTTCTGCCTCTTCGATAAATACCTCGACAGAGCAGCCCTCATCCCGCAGTCCCTCAAACGTTGGCAGAGCTAGGAAGGAGATAACCTGCCCGCTGGTGCTGTGAGGGCCCACGAAGATCGCATTGTCACGGTTGGCCAGGGGGTACTCGCTTGCTGGTGGTTACTTGGTTGCCATGCTGCCGTTGGTTCAATTGAGATGTTAGCACGCCCTCTACGCTGCTTTTGGTGGTAGATGTTGACTTCTCCGCCTCCGCGATCCTGTCAGCGACGCCAAGTTGTAATGGCGCGGACACAGACAAGCACACAGGCCGCGAGGGCTTGTAATGGAGGAGTCTAACAAAGTCGCGGGGACATTTGTTTTCTTTATTCCACCTAAAACTAAAAGCAGAGTAGAGGCAAAGCAATCAGTCACCAAGTCTTCACTCCAGTGGCAGTACTTCTGTCTCTCTCATTTAACCCAAACAAAATGGCTTGGTCAAACGAAGGTTCAAAACTACCACTGGTCATCAAGCAATCTGATTGGTTGAACTAACTACAAGCAGTGCCCCCTGCTGACCCCCTAAGCTAGTCACCAGAAGTCAAGGGGAAACAATCTAGCAGTAATGCTAGATTGCTTCCCTTAGTAAAGACTAGTGCACACATATAATGAACACTTATAAAACGCAAAAGGATAAATAAATGATACATGAATAAACAAACACAGTGACCAAAAAGAGCACATCATCACATATTATAGGAACATTCATAATTTACTCAAAAACACGCAATATTATAGAAAGCACTGCCGGATGTCTGCACAGTCAAACAAAATCTGTGCGCTGTCAGTCGACAGTCCAACACGTGGCACACAACATAGGTCACCATAGGGACAAAACACACATTGGAAGTATTACACCCAGGTTTATAAACAGACATAGTCTGTGGTTGCATCTAAGGCAGCTTATACGCCTGTCGACTCCAACATCGGAGGCACGCTAGAGGGAATTTGCGCCATGAAACGTGTTCAGAAGTGTCAGATTTGCTGGGTTCTGTATGTTTGAAGCATACATTTGGTGATGGACGGTAAAGCTCTCTTCCGCCTATGTGTATGTAAACTTGACGTCATGTCATCTTTATGCGCATGCTATATTTTAACGCAAATTTTGACATTTTTATTTGTGTAAATTTAAGCCTTTGTCGATTTATGCTTGGCGAAATCATGCTGTGGCGATTCACGCTGAGTTTATTTAGTTCTAAAAATAAATGGAAAATCAGAGGAACACATTTGCACTTGGTGGATGTGCGCCTGGGTGGATTTGCGCTGAGTACATTTAGAAGGGTGGTGTCAAGATGGGTAGTTTTATGTAAAAATACAGCGAAATTGACTACTCCACTACAAATGGTGGTAATCAGAGGGACTCGGGTAAAGTCTTGTTTTGGACCGGGTACATACATTACATTGAGCAATATATTGCTTGATATAGTGCCGATAACAGACATATGTAAAGTAATTGACTCGAATAAAAAATTAATGTGCTCGTCTCTGACGACTCGGACATTTTGATTCGGGTCTCGTAATCACACCTGTTATCGGCACTATATCAAGCAAAATGTTGCTCGATATATGTTACGTGTTGAGTCGTAGTCGTAGTATGTAAGGTTCTTTTTAAATAAACTTCATTCAGCTGCAACCCGTCACACGTGGCTTAAGGTTGTAGACAATACTGGAGTAACAGTTCCAACAATACTTTATTTCTGCGATGCCATCTCCACACAATGCATTCCCAAGTGCACCAACACTGATCCAATGTCTCTTCAAAAATAAATCCACACTGGCGACACAAAGTTTCTCACACAACGTACACCACCGTTACGCTGCGTCTCTCACTATGTACGGGCCACGTACCTACGACTGATAAACTGTGTGTCTCTACAACTGACAATGCATGACAATGTACACACGTGCTTCCTAGTACCAACTTTTATAGTAAAACGACTTTCCAGAATAATCTAACGAAATCACACAACGCAACCAATCAGAACGGAACACGTAACTGAAACTCATAAATATTAATTAAAAAAAGAACTTTCTAGAATAAACTATAATACTCTACACAAATTCGACTGCTCATTTCAGCCCCAAATCTCAGTGTGTAATGACATCACATAAGAGTATAGCAGACCGTTCACGACCTTTCATAACACGCAAAGAACGGCTGCCAACTTCACGCGCACAGAAAACAACTATGACTATGAATATTAGAGCGGCATAAATACTGTGTTACAAAATGTTGCTTACACTTTGACGTCACATATGCGAGGTCACTAGACAACGCGATTTCACTCGAACGTTCTAATCTATTCTCCGCGAATCTACGCATGACAAAAAAAAATCGACCGCTATTCTCCGAGCGACTTTGCTAGAAGCTTCCGGACTAAACTTAGCGTATCATAAAAAAGCCAATTCCGCTATCTGCGCGAACAATAGAGAATCTCACTGAAAAGGTACGTGATACGGAACCATGATAGCTCAAATAAATATCGGATCATTTCCTACTATTAACACATGCATGTTCTCACAGAACAACACAACCACAATCGTAACAATATAATATAATATAATATAATATAATATAATATAATATAATATAATATAATATAATATAATATAATATAATATAATATAATATAATATAATATAATATAATATAATATAATATAATATAGTATGATATGATATGATATGATATATGATATGATTTGACATGACACGACACGACACGACACGACACCACACCACACGACACCACACCACACCACACCACATCCATCAGATCACATAATAATATAATATAATATAATATAATATAATATAATATAATATAATATAATATAATATAATATAATATAATATAATATAATATAATATAATATAATATAATATAATATAATAATATTCAATTTGTATTGTAGTTGTCCTTCCTGCGCGTGTTTCCGGCCTTCTTCGTTGGTATTTTCTCTACCCTTTGTGAGACCAATCTTTTCCTAACAGCTAGAATGAAGTCTTGAAAAGCGCTTTCGGCTCCCAATCACGGAGCGTAAATGATTCAACCAAAATGCTGAAATTGTGTTCTGTGAGAATCTAGTGTTGCGCATAATTATTCAGAGCATTAAATCAGACGGAACATTTTTTTCCCCCCCGTAGTTGGTTGCATTGAAACAAAACATACCGCGATACTTACTTGATGTCTCTCGCCAGGAATAGCACAGGCATTCTATGGCGGCACATGCGATGAACAGTAATTTGAGCATCATGTTGG
This sequence comes from Semisulcospira habei, assembly GCA_036245525.1. Classification (NCBI taxonomy): domain Eukaryota; kingdom Metazoa; phylum Mollusca; class Gastropoda; family Semisulcospiridae; genus Semisulcospira; species Semisulcospira habei. The sequence goes on from BTPG01000006.1 coordinate 95,420,213, forward strand.
TGAACAGATCTGTAAAAGAAATGTAGAAATGATAGAAATGTGTGCTCTTCTGTGATTTGAACAATAAGCAGTATACTGACGAGCAAAAGAAATGAGTCAGTTTTAGGATCATCGCACTTTAGTGCTTACAGTGATACCAAAATGTCACATTTCTTTGGCTCGTTAGTACAGTATATTAAAATGGACGCATTAACAACTAAATCTCGTGCAAAGTATACATGAAATCTGGTCCAGCCAGTGTAGCTAGGAGTAGAGATTCAGGTTTTCCCTTGTCAATTTATTATAAAATGTCTTTAACTTAAATAATAATACGTTTCCACAAGCATATAAATGACTACTTGATTTACCAGTCACATAATGACGTTTTATTTGCTTTGGAAAAGAGAGAAAACTTACATTTAACAAAATGTGCATAAATGTGTTTTTGAAAACGTACCACTTGTTCAACGCTGTAGACCAGTCTGCAAAATGCTGCAGCTGCTGCTTGCTGCACTGTTTCAACTACCACCTCTTCAAGTACTGTCCTGTCATAAACATACACGCAGCGCAACAGTTCCAGGGAACACTTTTGAAAGCACCACTTCCTAATATATCGATAAGCCAGGTTGTTTCATATCTTATACATTAGATATAGAGCCTCTTTCTGTTATTGTAGGACCTCGTGTTACTACATTTATATTCCTTTAACCGGTGGCGTGATTTTTGTCTAAATTTGGCAAAAGTCAGGATGTCCATTTTTATGAAAAGCGAGATTTCACTGTAATAATATAGACAGATTTGTTTCATAACTTTGACATTTTCATAATTTGTTCCCTGAAAAATCGCTTGATCTGCAGTTCAACAGCAGATGAAAAAGGCGCAACGTGTGTGACTTAACCCATTCAGCCCTGACGCACTACAGCAGGAGATGGGTCGACCATGATAATTCAAGGGCAGTGCCAGATTAGCTTGGCGCCTGTCGGCGCCAAGCTAATATGGCACTACCCTTGAATTATCATGGTCGATCCATCTCCTGCAACTGTTGCATAGTCATAAGATGACGCGTCCAAAATTTAGGAAATACGGCCGTCGGGCTGAATGAGTTAAAAAAAGATTGACACTTATGCTTCTCATCACTTCTTTTTTGAATACGCATGATCTGCAGTCAATCGTAGTTCAACAACAAAATGACAAAACGAAACATCGACTCATGATGCCTGTATCCTGTTTTGTTAAACAATACCGAGAGAGCACAAATAAAGCTACACATCCGGATATTGCTAGTCTGTTTTATGATGAAATCAGTGTGGGTTGACATTTCACCCTTTTGTTGTTTAGCCGCTGCCGACAGCCAAAAGGGTAACAGCCGCTACCGATAGCCAAAAGGGTAACAGCCGCTACCGATAGCCAAAAGGGTAACAACCGCTGCCGACAGCCAAAAGGGTAACAGCCCGCCGATAGCCAAAAGGGTAACAGCCGCTACCGACAGCCAAAAGGGTAACAGCCGCTACCGATAGCCAAAAGGGTAACAGCCGCTACCGACAGCCAAAAGGGTAACAGCCGCTAGCGATAGCTAAAAGGGTAACAGCCGCTACTTATAGCCAAAAGGGTAACAACCGCTACCGACAGCCAAAAGGGTAACAACCGCTACCGACAGCCAAAAGGGTAACAACCGCTACCGATAGCCAAAAGGGTAACAGCCGCTAACGATAGCCAAAAGGGTAACAACCGCTACCGACAGCCAAAAGGGTAACAACCGCTACCGATAGCCAAAAGGGTAACAACCGCTACCGATAGCCAAATGGGTAACAACCGCTACCGATAGCCAAAAGGGTAACAACCGCTACCGATAGCCAAAAGGGTAACAACCGCTACCGATAGCCAAAAGGGTAACAACCGCTACCCATAGCCAAAAGGGTAACAACCGCTACCGATAGCCAAAAGGGTAACAACCGCTACCGATAGTCAACGGGTTTAAAAGTTCTAGTTCAGATCAATTTATTTGTGACCTGGCCACTGGTCCTGGCCGGCCTGGGTGTTCTGGTCTGTGAATGTAGCCGGCCTTGCAGCCAATAGCCGTAAGGTCTAAACTCACAGAGAATCCCTTCACTGCCGAGAATGAATATGAATATCACTCAAATGCAAGAGGTATAGTTTTTTTTATGAACCTCTTCAGATGGGGGGCTCGTGAAGATCTATGCCTTTTCCTGATACCAGTTTGTATCTATGTCCGTTTGAAAGTTATGAACAAAGTCCTTTTGGTGTTTGAAACAGGATTTAAAAAAAAAAACTGGTCCTGGCGAAGGGGTTAAGCACACGCTTTAACCCCATTTAGCCCCACAACACTGCAGCAGGAGATGGATCGACCATGATAATTCAAGGGCAGTGCCAGATTAGCTTCAGTGGCGCCTGTCGGCGCCAAGCTAATCTGCCTGCCCTTGAATTATCATGGTCGATCCATCTCCTGCAACTATTGCATAGTCATTAGATGACACTCCAAAATTTATGAAATGCAGCCTTGAGGTTAAATGGGTTAAGATACTACACCTCGGCTGTCAGAAAAAAACCCAACTTTTCTCCATCCAGTTTCTCAAAGTGTTGTGAACGCGAATGTGAAAGGCTGCATTCGGTACTGTTGCAATGCTACTTTTCTAGGTTGGTGAATGCGATAAGACGGCCATTATTAAAGTAAGAGAAGAGATGCGATTAGAGACGATTGTTTTTGTTTTATCAGGCCGGCGCGAATCAGACTGTGGAGGATGAAGGTTCCCTGGGCTTCTCCACAAGATGTGTAACTTTAAATGTGACCATCTGTATTTAGTTAAGTCCCATTCCCGGTCCGGTTGCTTCACATTTTGGCCATGGGAAAAGTACCATTTGTTACACTGCTGTCTTTCTTTCCCTAGACGCCCCCCCCCCCCCACCACCCCCTCTTCTTCGACGATAAAAGCGTATTATTTTGAGAGTCTGCAAAACATTCTCTGACACCTCAGGCTTCAGCTAAAACAAAACGTCGCCCCCCCCCCCTCCCGCCACCTTGAGAGGTAACTGATTCGTCCCTGCACGTGTGCATTAAGCCATTCAGCCATGACGCTCTACAGCAGGAGATGGGTCGATCATGATAATTCAAGGGTAGTGCCAGATTAGCTTGTTGCCTGTCGGCGTCAAGCTAATCTGGCACTACCCTTGAATTATCACTGTCAATTCATCTCTTGCAACAGGTGCATAGTCGTTAGATGGCACCTCCAAAATTTGGGAAATACGTGCGTGGGGCTGAATGAGTTAAGACAGTCAAATGTCAAAAGCCAGTATGTACATTTTTGAGGAAAGCCAGATATTGAAAATCTCGCCTTTCTCGAAAATGGACATGCTAGTTTTTGGCATATAACGGCAAACTGTACATTGCACTTGTTGCTACTTTGCATTTCCGTTATTCAGGCTTACTCAGGCTTATCGAATTTCATTAGTATCGTATTTGCATCCATAACCTTTTCCCACACCTGTATATTTAAATGGCGCCAGATGGTGTGGTGTCCCGGGCTCTATTTTTTTCAGAAATGAATAACAGTCCGTTGGATTGTTATCAATACATGTTTTTTTTGGGACTGTTTTAGTTACAGGATGCATTTATGCCTACAGTGACAACTACCAATGTGCAAAAGTCATAGATGGCCATGTCTCACCACAGGTTATAAATACCTACCCTATGGTACTTAAAGTGAAGAAAATTATAGGTACTTAATCTGTCATGAAGTGGGCGATTTCAAACATCTTTTGAGCGATATTTTGCGTATCGCTTTCTCATCAACACATTTGCCGTGTTGATATCCGGCAGTGTTCAGTGTTCACATCGCCCACGTTTACTTCGCGTTTACGTTTACTAAGCTCTTGCGTCTTAATTGGCAGAAGCTTTCTTTTCACCACAGTCCACAGAGGGCCGCCATATTGCGATGCCCTCTCTTTCATGCCGGCTCGGTCTGAATTTTCTCTCAATGATGCTGCTTATACTATCGCATTTTGTGGTTTGTTTTGGTGTGGGATGGTTACATTGGACATCATATATATATAACTGCATGTCTCTTTTTCGTTGGTTAATCCCTTTAACTTTTGTTAATCTGCCTTTCTGTATCAGGCGGTGAAACGTTGTAGTCCGATTTCTGAGTCTGCAATATGCATCTGCCAAACAACTGTAGATAGCCATTGGCCCCGGCAACAGTCGTATTCCATCTTAAACATTACATGACTGGCTATTTCACAAATCACGAATGAGTCACTAAAATTACTTCCTCGTCAGTTACTGAAACATGATTTCACTGAACAACGCCGAGCAGTCGGCCCACTTGCCATTTCGAGTGTCCATCGTTTGAATAGCCTTAAACAAACGCGGCGAAGGCCGAAGACTGAGCAGGTTCTGCAATGTTCAAAAGCACTTCGAAGGCTTCGCCGAAGGGACCCAAGTAGCTTCACCGAAGTCTGGGATGTGCCCTTCGGACACTTCGCGAAGTAAAACTTTGGCATATTAAGACGCGGTCTCACTTACATTGTTGAATGATTGACTGCTGGTTTTAATCGGCTGTGCGACTAGTCTCTCTCTCTCTCTCTCTCTCTCTCTCTCTCTCTCTCTCTCTCTCTCTCTCTCTCTCTCTCTCTCTCTCTCTCTCTCTCTCTCTCTTATAAATATGGAATTGTTCTGGAAAAAGTTAACAAATGATATACTTGAGAAGTCAACTGTTCTCCATTGATTGCAAAGTAACCCTTTGTACCTTTGAACACGTTCAGTTGGCATGGGCCATAAACAAGGGGAACCTGGGACTAGTGGAGTGTTGGAATTAACCCCACCTCATTCAGCTGAGGGAGAAGTAGTTGACATGTAATTACAGTACACAATAAAACATGCTACTGCAATCTCTCTCTCTCTCTCCCTCTCTCTCTCTTAAAGGACAGTTTGGAAGAAAGACGGTATTTCAATGCCTAAATCTTTATCCTAATAAACGTATCATCATCATCATCATCATCATCATCATCTCTCTCTCTCTCTCTCTCTCTCTCTCTCTCTCTCTCTCTCTCTCTCTCTCTCTCTCTCTTTCTCTTTCTCTCTACACGCACACACATATGAGCGCACACACGGACGCACGCACACACACACACACACACACACACACACACAAACACACACGCGCGCGCGCAAGCACCAACACACGCACGCACACACAACACGTGATTTTGTTATATTCTTTATTGCACGGCCCCATTCATTCAATGTGACTACACACAGGCGTTTTTCCCAGAAGGACAAATTCGTGTGCCTGCACCCATAGAAAAAGAAAGACAGTCACCCGGCGAGCAAAAGGTCCTCGGGCCGAAGACAGCATTAGCTGGCCCGCTCACGGCTGTGCGCGGCCCAGCTAAGGCTGATCATCGGACCTAAAGATCTTTTGTTCTATACCTGCGTATTATCCTGTGGGCTGGCGATTGGGTGCCTGATAGGCAGGGGCAGGGGATCTAACTGTTTGTCTGTCCAGCGCTGAGTAATTAATAATAATAATAATAATAATAATAATAATAATAATAATAATAATAATAATAATAATAATAATGAATTGTTTAGCGCTGTTCTCCAGGCAAACACTGGATTCACTGCGCATGCACAACAGCACACCCTCTCTCTCAGACACACGCATATTTATACACTACTTTAACCCACCCCTTCCCAACACCTTACATCCGCTTTCCTTGATAATTAGAATTAAAGGCAGTCAACAGTTAGCTACAGGTGAGCTAAATGTTAAATGCCCGACAGAAAAGAAAAGTCTTTAAATGAGCTTTGAACTGTGACAATGTGGGCAGATTCCGCATTTCAATTTAATTCCCCTTGGTATGTGTACTTTTGCTCCCGTGTTACATATACCTACAGCCAGACTTTGTCACTTGCATTTTTAAAAAGTAGCTCACGTGTTCATGCCAGGATTTCAAACAAACCACCTTTCAATATTGTATTGCATAATTTCATAATTATTAGAATCGTCTGCCTCAAAGTAACGAATTACAGACTCGAGAGTATGATTGTCAGAGTAGTTTACAGCCTCTGCAGGCGTGATAGCAAATAATAAAAGAACTACTTTTGAGCTACCTTGGTCTATGCGTTGCCCAAGGTTGCTATCGAACGCAATTAAAGCGCGCCGAAAAATACTATTAATTATACTTTGAAAAGTGACCTATAAATTATAATGCTCCGAACGATCCTTTTTTTTTGAGGGTACAAAGCTCCTTGCAAATGTGTAAACTGTGTAGTTGTCGCAGCGACCTTTGATTACATGTAGCGGCAAAGGGAGGGTGGGTTCAGTGAAAATCCAGGTATCCCAGGTAAAATTCCTAGTTTCTTTAACGCGACTTCTAACAGAAAGTGGGACAGGATGTCGACGCAAGACGGAAGTTTATAATCCTTCCGGTCTTCTATGACTGCAATCTGAAAACAAAGGAAGTGGGTGGGTGGGTGTTTGTAGCGCTAAGTTTCGGTGTGTACCAGGCTGTGACTCATTCAGACCCGACACACCACAGTAATAATAATAATAATAATAATAAAAAAGTAAGATATGGATTGACCATGATAGTTCAAGGGCTGTGCCAGAATAGCTTCACCCTTGAACTATCATGGTTGATCTGTCTCCTGAATTGTAATGCAGTCCTCAGAGGACAACTCCAAAATGTGGGTATTTCGTACCTGGAACACAACGGGTTAAACCGTTGTGTATGCAGCCATCCTCCTCCTGACAAAGCCGTTGCCTGCATGCACAAGAGGATATCCGCCCACACAGCAGGTACGTGACGCTAATTACTTTATCTACGTTTTGTCTTTGCACAAGATGATAGACGCCCACATAACAGATGTGTGGCGCTAGGTACTGTTTGTCTTGTCCTTGTCATAGCCTGGCGATGTTCGTGACACCCACAAGGAAAGGATACTATAACAGATGTGTGGCGCTAGGTACTGTATGTCCTATCCTTGTCATGGCCTGGCGATGTTCGTGACACCCACAAGGAAAGGATACTATAACAGATGTGTGGCGCTAGGTACTGTATGTCCTGTCTTTGTCATGGCCTGGCGATGTTCGTGCCACCCACAAGTAAAGGACTCTATAACAGATGTGTGGCGCTAGGTACTGTATGTCCTATCCTTGTCATGGCCTGGCGATATTCGTGCCACCCGCAAAGAAAGGATACTATAACAGATGTGTGGCGCTAGGTACTCTGTGTAATGTCCTTGTCGTGGCCTGGCGACATTGGTGCCACCCACAAGGAAGGGATACTATAAAAAGCGCCAAGAGAAATCGGATCTTAACTCATTCGCGGCGATCCGCATCCGGCTCGCGGCGAATGAGTGAGACTATAAAAATGCCCCTATATTTAACTCTACTGTACATCTTTAAAAAAAAAATGCCTGGGATTAAAACGTCACGTGGAACGACTTTCAATCGGGTCAAGTTGTCAAGCCATGTCTTGAGCACTTTTAAAGAGACATACAGTGACCAGCCAACCAAAGGCATTAACTCATTCAGTCCCGACACACCACAGCCATGTATAGTTCGACCATGATAGTTTAAGGGTGGTGCCAGAATAGCTTGGCACCTATAGGCGCCAAGCTATTCTGGCACCACCCTTGAACTATCATGGTCGATCTGTCTCCTGAATTACAATGCAGTCTACAGAGGACAACTCCAAAATGTGGGGATTTGGTACCACACAATGAGTTAAGACCAGACATGATAAGCGTGTTTTCACCTAGAAATTTCCGCCTCAAGATTTTACAAAGGTTGATCACTGACTGCAAAAGACAGAAAAGGGTACGGACACATTACGAGGCAAATCAAACAAGCGCTGAGAAATGACAAAACAAAGGAAGCGGTTCATTCATACATGATAAACGGATATGGACTTAAAGCGGACGTACATGTGTGTTGGTCTGTGATTTTGGACCTTACGACTCATAGACGTAAGGCCCAAAGTCACAGACCACCAGGCATGCAGTTTTCACCTGAGGAAAGTTTGCCCGAACCCGCAGGCGGTCGGCATTATTAAAACATAGGTGAGCACACACGCAACACTAGGCGACCAGACTGTTAGCAGGAAATAACAAAATAAGACGGGAACAGATATCGAAATAAATAATCCTCGGGTTTGGCGTTTAAAACTGAGCAAAACAATAACAGGTGAACACGTGGACTAAAGTTAAACGAAGAATAAAAACATTTGGCAAAGTCAACAGCCGATTTAATAACTTTCACCCATAACCGACGATGTTTTGACCAAAGAAGTCTTTAAAACGTGAGTGGATTTGACTAAATTCACAATTCGTGGTTCTAATCTATGCCAGTTTGTTACTGTTTGTAAACGGACGTGACCCACGAGAGGAATTTCTGTACTGGAAGCAAACTCAACTCATTCAGCCCGACGCACGTATTTCCCAAATTTTGGAGGCGTCATCTAACGATTATGCACCTGTTGCAGGAGATGGATCGACCATGATAATTCAAGGGTAGTGCCAGATTAGCTTGGCGCCGACAGGCGCCAAGCTAATCTGGCACTACCCTTGAATTATCATGGTCGACCCTTCTCCTGCTGTAGTGCGTCGGGGATGAATGGGTTATGAATTATTTTGTATTTGTCGAATGCTGAACAGATTTCGTTATATAGATACACTCCACGGAGAACCCGGCAGCCGGTCAAAAACAAGCGAACAAAAGATGTAGATGTGAAAACAATTTCAAACCGCTGAGACAAGTTAGGTTGTGGCCTCAACTGCTAAACTGTATACAACTCTGTGCTAAACTCCACAAATAATGCTTCCGAAATCATCATAGATCACTTCAACAGCATGACCGTCGAAGTGGCTCCGACTGGCCATGCGCTGGAACTGAGCAGCGTTCAGGTCGTATTGCACAGAGAATAGAGAATATGCCATAACCCGCCCCCCCTCAGGGTCAGCCATTGTCACTCCGGTGCCGTGGACCGTAAAACCCCGAAATTAGTCAATCAGCCAGAGTCACTGCCGTCCAACCCCGCCTGCCCGAGACCCACGGATACGAGTGAGGCCAGCAAGCAGCATAGATCTTCATGAGCCCCCGCAACTCTTGCATTTTTGTGCTGTTTCGTGAGTTGCGCGGCAGTCAAAGGATTCCACAAGCATTATTTTCTAACGCTGTTTGTGGTGAAATGTTCGTGAAAAATACTGGACAGACCTTGTGACGGTTCCTGGTTTCGGACCTTCTCTTAGCCGCAAGCCTAAAACCACAGAAGGTAACAGATAATGATTGAAACATTTGAGCTGGGAAATGCCTCCACCATTACGCAGTTCAAAGCAAAGTTGAAAACTTACTTTTTCTCGAAGAAATTTGTGTAATCTCTACGGTATTTCTGTACACACCCTCTGCAGACTCTATGTGTATTTGTGTGTGTGTGTGTGTGTGTGTGTGTGTGTGTGTGTGTGTGTGTGTGTGTGTGTGTGTGTGGTTTTCGCCTGCGCATTGAGTTATATTATAAATATGAGAAATGTGCCATATAAATACCATGTATTATTATTATTATTATTATTATTATTATTATTATTATTATTATTATTATTATTTTATGACTAGTACAATAGACGTTGTTCAGAAAACGGAAGTAGGTCAAAACTGCACGTGTTTCGACGCAAGCAGAGCAGTGGATTAAAAAACCCTGACAAACATGCGATACGCAATACGCATGTCTGTCCGGGCTTTTAATCCACTGTTTGCGTCGAAACACATGCAGTTTTGACCTACGTCTGATTTCCGGAAGTCGCATCTTTCATAACAAAGCACAAAAGAAGACAATAAACAAATAAGCAAGGAAGCAAACAAACTCAAAGTCCGATTCATTTCCGTCACAAATTCTTAAATCGTTCTGCGCCGTTTGCTGATTACCACCACATAAGGAAAGATGAATTACAATTTATTGATACAAAGGTTTTAAGAATAGACGAGTTGAGGAAGCAGGAACAGTTCAAAAGTACACGTCTTTCGACGAAAAAAATGGATTAAAAGGACCTAAGAAGTGTGCGACGTCATCGCATGTTTGTCGGGACTTTGAATCTTCGTGCAATTTTGCCCTACTTTTTATTTCCTAGCAAGGTCTGTTGACATCTTCCTTATCCCATTTAGCCCCAACGCCCTACAGCAGGAGATGGATTGACCATAATAATTCAAGGGTAGTGCCGGATGAGCTTGGCGCCTGTGGGCGCCAAGCTCATCTGGCACTACCCTTGAATTATCATGGTCAGTTCATCTCCTTCCGCCTGGCAGATATTATTTAGGTGACACCTCCAAACTTGTGGAAATGCGCTCGTGGGATTAAACGGGTTAACATTCGAACAGAAAGAAGGGATTTACTTAGGACCTACAATTGTGCAACCCTTCCTACACTTTCTCTTCTCCCTCGAAAAAGAGCAGAAAAATAAAATACATGTTTCTCAATTAAATATAAAAACCCCAAACAAAAACCCAATCAACACACAAGTGTAGTGACAACTGTGAAGTATTTCAGTGTTCAACAATAACAGGTACGCGGTTCCTTATTCTTCACCTTCATGTTAACTCATTCGAGAAGTGCCGCCTCCGGATACGCGGCATAAGCATATCCGGAGGCGGCACGTCTAGAATGAGTTAATTCACAAAGATACGATGAACGGAATGCAAACTGTAAATAAACAGTTAAGTCAACAAGTCTGGGCGTGGTACGACAAGATGTTGATCGACCATGACAGTTCAAGGTTTGTGTCAGAACAGCTTGACGCCAAACAACTCCGACACCGCCCTCGAACTATAGGCGCCAAACAACTCCGACACCGCCCTCGAACTATCATGGTCGATCTGTCTCCAGAACTGTGACATAGACCTCAAAGAAAATCTTAAAAAAAAATAAATAAATAAAAAATAAAGAGAGGACAACTTGATTCCCAGGTTGAAACGAGTTAATAGACCTTGCACTTCCAGCACCAACTGCAAGAGAATTGCCCATGATAGCCCAAGGGTAGTGTCAAATTAGCTTGGCCACTGGAGTATGAAACAGATTAGGCCTAGCATATGGCTTATATCAGAGCCTGGACGCCAAGTTAGTCACCAACATATGTATACAGAATACGTTTACAGTTACGCGGCAAAATGAATGTGTGGTGGTCTGTGATTTTGGACCTTACGGCCTTAGGCCGTATGGTCCAAAATCACAGACCACTACACATATTGTAAGGAGACTAGTTTTACATCCAGAGCACAGGTACAAGAATTAATTGTGCACCCGAAGGAAGATGAGCCCAGTGCGTGTGTGTGTCGTGGAATGTCAGTCATTCGCTCCTCGCTTCCAAACCACCAGTCCGCAGAGAGGAAGTCACGTGACAGCGGGTTGTGCCACGCGCATGCACACACCCGTCCTAGCCTGCTTTGCGCATGAGTTCGCGCAGCTCGTGGATGGAGAGGCCGGGCGACATGACGGGGTTCTGGCGGGGTCGGGCGAGCGACCTGGACCTGTCAAGCGTGCTGGTGATCATATCCACGTTGTCAAGACCAGCAATACCTGGCGAACACAGAAAGCAAAACATGGTATTAGCGCGCTAATCCTCGGAAATCCCCGCCAAAATAAAGGGGGGAAAAAAAAACTGAAAGAAAAGAAAAGAAAAAGAGACACAAAATTAAACATGCTTCTCAGTAACAAGGGCACACGAAGTTATTTTTGTTTGTTTTGTAACTGTTAAGCGAGAGGTGTGCTGTGTATTATTTTGGGTCGTTTTAACATTTGTTCCCTTCTTATTCCGAAGCATGATTCTTTTCTTGTTGGTTATTTTCTTGAACTCAGTCTTGGCAGTCGGTACACACTTTTTTGTCTGGATTAAGAACTTGACTGCCCCAAAAAGTTAACACGATCCAAATGCAAAAGGAATGGAACCTCATGAGCCCCCGCAGCTGCGGGGCCTCATGAGGATTCATGCCTCTTGCTAATAACACTTTGCATCCATGTTTCTTGCACGGCTCGGGCTGTCTGATGCGAAACTGACAAACATTTCAGTGACGCAGTCTGCGCCCACAGGCTGGGAAGGGGCGAGCCCATTCTAGACTCATCGCGTACAGATACGCTGCTGTTCGCCGTGTCTCCATATGCAGAGCGCCTTGAATGAGTTAACTAATATCGAGAGGAATATTGTTCAGTCTCAAACATCTTTGCACCACATGTTCGACATGTGTCGATCGAGATGGTTCGATGGTGCTGCGTTAATTCACACACATAAATTCTCATTAAAAATTGTAAACCGAAGACGGCCGTAGTTGACCCGTCTGCGGCCCGAGGGCTTATGTTTATGCACGAAAGGTCAACGCTCTCGACAGCAACAGAAAAAACAGAAGCGCCGCACGATCCAAACACCGCTCAGACTCGGCTCGCGTCACGTAGTGCTCATCACAGAAGGTCAACGCTCTCGACAGCAAGAGAAAAAACAGAAGCGCCGCACGATCCAAACACTCAGACTAGCTCGCGTCACGTAGTGCTCATCACAGAAGGTCAACGCTCTCGACAGCAAGAGAAAAAACAGAAGCGCCGCACGATCCAAACACTCAGACTAGCTCGCGTCACGTAGTGCTCATCACAGAAGGTCAACGCTCTCGACAGCAAGAGAAAAAACAGAAGCGCCGCACGATCCAAATACCGCTCAGACTAGCTCGCGTCACGTAGTGCTCATCACAGAAGGTCAACGCTCTCGACAGCAAGAGAAAAAACAGAAGCGCCGCACGATCCAAATACCGCTCAGACTAGCTCGCGTCACGTAAATGCTCATCACAGAAGGTCAAGGAACGCTTGGGAACACATGCATTACTCAGCTCATGTAATGCTGGCCTGTGATGGCGTGATTGTATATAACGGATTGAAACAGGCATTCTCATGACTAAACTCTGTCTTACCAAGTCATTTCATTTATTTCATTACAAAATGGCGTACGCTTTTTGACGGTAGTGAAGGGGTTACAATTCGACACAAAACACAAAACAACCAAACAAAAGGGTGAACGATCGAGTTGAAGAGCCCGGAGGGATGGGGCTTCTGCGCAGGTCCACAATCATCACGCGTCATTACATGTCTGGAAAAATCTAAAAGTGCGCAATCTCGCAGCTTAGAAACAGTAACCATAGCAAGCGGCATAGATCATCATGTTCTCCGGCAGGCTACCAGGGCTCTCGAGGGACTTTGCCCGTTAATGGCCCTACTTGCACCCGTAATGCTTAATATGGGCCAGAGAGGTGGGCGTTCAAACTGCCGATGGAATTTCAGACTTCCAAGCCATTGCTGCCGGAGGGACAACGGACACGTGAACTGAACATGGAGGGACGGAAAAGGGTGGTTGTTTTCTTAACCCCATCACCGCCTAGAAGAAAATAGAACACTATCCTACTGCGAGAGACATACATCCTCATGAGCCCCGCAGCTGCATGGATCATGAAGATCTATGCCTCTTGCTGACACCACTTTGCATCCATGTTCCTAGGGTGGCTGGGGGTCTTTGACGTTGAGGGTCTTTGACGTTGAGGGTTTTTGACGTTGGGGTAAGGGTCTTTGACGTTGGGGTATGGGTCTTTGACGTTGAGGGTCTTTGACGTTGGGGATCTTTGACGTTGCGGGTCTTTGACGTTGAGGGTTTTTGACGTTGGGGGTGTTTGACGTTGATGGTCTTTGACGTTGGGGTCTTTGACGTTGGGGTGTTTGACGTTGAGGGTTTTTGACGTTGGGGGTCTTTGACGTTGAGGGTCTTTGACGTTGAGGGTTCTTGCGTTGGGGTCTTTGACGTTGAGGGTCTTTGACGTTAAGGGTCTTTGACGTTGAGGGTCTTTGACGTTGAGGGGTTTTGACGTTGGGGGTCTTTGACGTTGAGGGTCTTTGACGTTGGGGTCTTTGACGTTGAAGGTATTTGACGTTGAGGGTTTTTGACGTTGCGGATTTTTGACGTTGGAGGTCTTTGACGTTGAGGATTTTTGACGTTGGGGGTCTTTGACGTTGAGGGTATTTGACATTGAGGGTCTTTGACGTTGAGGGTCTTTGACGTTGAAAGTTTATGACGTTGGAGGTCTTAGACGTTGAGGGTCTTTGACGTTGGGGGTCTTTGACGTTAAGGGTCTTTGACGTTAATGGTTTTTGACGTTGAGGGTCTTTGACTTAAGGGTCTTTGACGTTGAATGAGCAACAGTCTCGGAAACATACAATACGACAACTGGCGCTGAAGGGGTACATTCAAAAGCCAACTGCAAGGAAAGGCAGAGCCCTGATAGGCTCAGGCTAACTCTTCAATAGTATGATGACTTCAGACCTTCAGGCGTACATCACCAACCAAAATTTAAGGAGCACCCTGAGAAACGGTCATGATTTCAATAAGCGCGACTCTGGCACATTTTAAGATTTTGTCTGATGATATTTGGACAGGAATGTACAATTCCAAGACAAAATCATGAACTTTGACGGAGTTGCGTTGGTTTCAGTGAAATCTTGACCATTTTTTCCCCCTAGATGGCCCTTATACCTTCTAGTGAGTAGTAGTAGTATGGCATCACGCAGGCTGGAACACGTCAGTGTCCTAGCTATAAATACGTGTCCTGATTATGCATTACTTTTAACTCCTTTACTGCCAGGAAAACGTGAACAGCACCCAACTGCAAGAGGTATAGACCCTCATGAGCCCCCGCAGTTGCTGACGCCAATCTGTCTGCATGTTCCTTGGGCGGTTTGCGCTCTTTGGCATTGAACTAACAAAGATTTCAGACACACAATCTGCGACTTTTGACAGGGAAGAGGTTAGAACCATTGTGGTGAATCCGTCCCCCGCAACCGGCAAATAAGTGATTTAGCATTCTAACATGTGATCCACGTTGCCGCCTTTGACGCACAATGGCTACAGAGCCCGGCGGTCTCATTCTTGCGGAATCATGTTGGTCCAGCCCCCTCCAATTCGCCTCAGAAATTATTGCTACCTTTTTCTAGAGTTTTCTAGTGTTCATTTTATTATGTTATAATTATTAATCCCTCCGCTGCCAGTGAGCACAAATTTTGCGTCAGAGGCCACTGCGCAATGACCCACGTTCGCGAGAAGCACACAGAAGTCAGTGGGACAACAGTGGGCATAAAGAACATATGAGTAACAAGAGACTGCGGGGGCTCTAGCAGAATTCGCTTTGGTCTGGCAGTTAAGGGGTTAAAACTGACGCATGTGTACCTAATGTCATCATAATCCTTAGAACATCAAGCTCCCGGTCGCCTCAACTTTGTCACTTTTTGTATTTCATGTAAATAGTTTCAATCGTTACAGTTTCAAACATGTAAAGAAGCCTACCACTGTCCATGTTTATAGCCTGGTTTTGCTCGTGCTAAGGGTCTCACTACACTCTAAACTATAATATAAAACGAAACAGACAATGTTTACACAACTACTGGAAGTTAACCGAAGGCGACGTAATTAGCACTGACGAAGAAACCACAAAACAGTAGCGTCTTGTTAGCAAATTGGGGATTGTGTCATTTCGTTGAAGGCGACAGAAATGTGTTCAATGTCCTTAAGGGACGAAGAATGGTTTGTTCGTGGTTCCTCACCCAGGCCTCACCATCTGCACGAGGCACAGACTATAATGGACCACTGCAGCAGCAGGGTCTAATGAGAATTTACGCCTTATGCTCGCAAGGCTCGGCTGCTACGTTACTTCATCGGGCGGGGGTGCTCGAGTGGGATGAAGCCCAGGATTGTATTGCCCAAAGTTACGTATGGCATTTGCTCTTTTCGGTTGCAAAACTATAATGAACTCTTTGGCCATCGGTATGGCTCTTGTCGCAATGATTCCTGCAGACGGCCTTTCTAAAATGTCTTCACACATTATATCCCACTACCGAGATCCCTACATTTTAAAGTTGCCCTCGGAGGGACTGTATTACAATTCTAGAGACAGATCGAGCATGATAGTTCAAGGGTGGTGCCAGAATAGCCTTGCGCCTATTGGTGCCAAGCTATTCTGGCACCACCCGTGAACTATCATGCTCGATCCATGTCTTGCTGTGGTGTGTCGGGGTTGAATGAGTTAATTTAACGCCAATAGCGCTTAGCCGTCGGAAGAACATGGAGGCAAAGCGGTGTCAGCAAGAGGCTTAGATCCTCATAAGCCCCCGCAACTGCGGATCTGAGTTCCGTTCAGCTGGATTGTGTTCACTTTTTCCGAGCAGTGAAGAAGTTAACGCAGTCCCCGCCATAGTTATTTAGAAGGGAATGAAGGATAGAGAGGGAGGGATCACTAGAGAAATGTTCAGAGGATAGGGGAAGGGGGTGGGTGGGAGGAGGGATGGATTGAAGATGCCATGAAAAACGCAATGATGCTTGATTTGACTACTGAAGGGACCGGTTATGTGAGAGGCTCACCAGGCCGTAGTCTTGAACTACCAAGGGAAAGGCAACTTCCGGTAGCCGTCACGTCTGCTGTTGTCGAAGAACGCCTGCTCGACCAGGAAGTTTTTAAATATTCGCCGGAATGAATGTTCTCGTGTGTGAGTGAACGCACTCCGTGTGAACGCACTCTGTGTGAACGCACTCCGTGTGAACGCACTCTGTGTGAACGCACTCCGTGTGAACGCACTCTATTTAAATAAATATACATAGCAGAGACGTGGCAAAGGCAAAAGCACAAACCAGCCGCCACTGGATCCAGCATGACCGTGGCATCTGATATTTAACGAGCACACATCTCTTTCTAGCTCTCACGGTGAACGCAAGTTCCTCGGACCGAAGTCAGCTTTAGCTGGATCGCGCACGGCCGTGTGTGTGTGTGTGTGTGTGTGTGTGTGTGTGTGTGTGTGTGTGTGTGTGTGTGTGTGTGTGTGTGTGTGTGTGTGTGCGCACGGCCGTGTGTGTGTGTGTGTGCACGGCCGTGCGCGGGCCAGCTAAGGCAGACGTCGACTCCGACAGGACCTTTTGCTTTCCCAGTGGTGTCCGGCTTCTTTGCAAGTGTAGTAGAACTGTACATTCAGCACTACACAATAACGCGATCGCGAATTGGTGTTGTTATCGAAGATCACTTCCAGTGGCAATCACATTGTTACGTGGTGGGGTCGTAGTCGTAGTATGATAAACACACCAGACGCACGCACGTAAGTTTCTTTTAAATAAACTTCATTCAGATGCAACCCGTCACACGTGGCTTAAGGATGTAGGCTACACTGGAGTAACAGTTCCAACAATATTTTAATTCAGCGATGCGATCTCCACACAATGCACTCCCAAATGCACCAACACTGATACAATGTCTTCTCTTCTGCAAATGTCAACACTGGCGACACAAAGTTCCTCACCGTTACGCTGCGTCTCTCACAATGTACACCCTATGCGGGCCACGTAATTACGATAAACTGTGTGTCCCTAAAACAGACAATGCCTGACAATGTACACACGTGCTTCCTAGCACCAACTTTTAAAGTAAAACGACTTTCCAGAAAAATCTAATGAATTTACACAACGCACCCAATCAGAACGGAACACGTAACTGAAACTCACATTAATATTAATAAAAAAAGGAACTTTCTAGAATAACTACAATAGTCTACAAAAATTTGAATGCTCATTTCAGCTCCAAATCCTAGTGTGTAATGACGTCACACAACAGTATGGCAGACCGTTCACGACCTTTCATAACACGCAAAGAACGGCCGCTAATTTCACGCTCACAGAATGAAAACAACTATGACTAAAAATAGATCAGCTTTACTACCGCTATTCTCCGTGCGACTTTACTAGAAGCTTCCGGACTAAGCTTAGCGTATCATAACAAAACGAATTCTGCTATCTGCGCGAACAATAAAGAATCTTACTGAAAAGGTACGTGATTCGCAACCATGATAGCTCAAATAAAAATCGGATCGTTTCCTACGTTTAACACAGGCATGCTCTCACAGAACAACACACCCACAATCGTAACACACATGTTGACAAAATTTGCAAAGCCGTGTCTAAAAAACTATTTCTTCTGTCACGCTTAAAATGCATTATAGATCTTCCAACTAGAAAACTGTTTTACAATGCCTATATCAAGCCTCATTTTGACTATTCCTCCCCTATATGGGATGGCTGCTGTGAAAATCACTTCAAAAGACTGAACTCGCTCCACCGCCGCACAGCAAAGCTAATACTACCATGTTCAAATTTGACCACGGACGAAAAGCTTGTCCAACTAAACATGTTGTCATTGCAAACGCAGCTCTTCGTCAATAAAGCGATGCTGATTCACAAAATCGACGATAGCAAAGCTCCACAGTCTTTACTTACAATGTTCGACATTCGCAAACTCGCTACATAAACCAGAGGAACAATCTTGTCGTGACTCGTCCTAGAATTGATCTGTTTTAGGCTAGCTTTTCTTTTTCTGGTGCATCCCTATGGAACTCCACCAACAAAAGTAAAATCTCTTAAATCTCATAAGGCATTTAGAATGCTCTCTTCAAATTATTCTTCAGACCTTGACGTACTTCATTTTACTCATTTAACAGTCAGTTTAAATATACCTCAAGCTGTTGTGGCTTACAGCTGCTGATGTTACAGTGTAACCAGCCTTGCGCGTGCACACACACGCACGCGCGTGCGTGAGTGCGTGCGTGCGTGTCTGTGTATGTGTATATAACCCATAGATATACATGTGTTTGTGTGTGTGTGTGTGTGTGTGTGTGTGTGTGTGTGTGTGTGTGTGTGTGTGTGTGTGTGTTTCTTCTTCTTCACGTTCAATACGTTGTTTCGTATGTTGTCTTGATTATGTACATTAGTTATAGCAAGGACAGGTTTGTAATGATGGGCCTGCGTGCCTAAAACCTCTTTCCCTGGAAAATAAAGTCAATCTCTCTCTCTCTCTCTCTCTCTCTCTCTCTCTCTCTCTCTCTCTCTCTCTCTCTCTCTCTCTCTCTCTCTCCCCACCCCCTGCCTACCCTCTCTCTCTCTCTCTCTCTCTCTCTCTCTCTCTCTCTCTCTCTCTCTCTCTCTCATATCACCTTACTGTATCAAACCTTTCGCTGCCAGTGATCACGAAACGACTGAACCCTGACTAGCATTCGCGTGAATAACACAGATGTAAATGGGACAAATATAGGCATAGGTACGTGAGACTAACTAGAGACATAAATCCTCAAGAGCCCCAGCGACTGCGGCCTATGTCTCTTGTTTATGTCTCTTGTGTATGTTTCTCTCAGCTGGCTAGCGTTGGCCTGGCCCCGACAGTGAAGTGGTGGGTGGACGGGTAGGAGTGGTGTTGGGCAAGATGGGGTGAATGCAGCAACATCCGGCTTGAAATTAAAATGTAAGAAAACGCAATCGATTCCTTCCCTTTCACTCAGGCTCAACAAAAACACTTAACGAGAACAACAGCATACAGGAGAACAACAAATCCGAGTTTGTTTCCCCGTATCCGACAAACCAATACTCACCAAAACCGCGCTTTCTTGATGGATACTGTTCATATATTGAGTCTTGTAAAGCTGCAAAACAAATGATATACACATAAATTAAAAAAACAACAAAACAAATGATATACACATAAAAACAAATAATATACACACAAATTAAAAAAAAAGAAGCGATGTAGCAGCAGACCTCTATCTCTCCTGCACGCGCGCGCGTACGCATGCACACACGCACGTACACACTTACACACACACACACACGCACGCACACTCACACGCATACACACGCACACACGCACACACTTACACACACACACACACACGCTTACACACACGCACACCCACCCATCCACCCGCACACACACAAACACACACACACACGCGCGCGCACACGCACACCCCCCCCCCCCCCACACACGCACACACACGCACACACACACACACACACACACAAACACACACACACACACACACACACACACACACACACACACAAACACACACACAAACTCGCACGCGAACGCACACGCACGCATATGCACTGCGCTATATTCACCTTTCAAACATAACAATCAAAGATAGCGATCGTCCAGCGTAAAAAAGATCGAACATAAAAATCGAAATCTATATTACTGGAATTGATTTCCCCTCTAAAATGAGGGGGAGGGCGGAGGGGGAGGGGTGGCAAAGCGCACGCCCCCCTCCCCCGAATTTTCCATGTCCTACACCACCGTTACCTGCTTCAGAGTGACGGCGATGGAATTCGATGAGAGAGTGAAGTAGGTGAACGACAGCCTGTAGCTCCTGAGTCGTGACGTGGACAGGTCTGTGCTCTAGGTCATCGTCCCCTAACGAATCGGTGGTCAGTGGCGCGGCTGTCACCATAGCAACACATATTCCCAGACCCAACACAGCTCGCAGCGCGTTCAGTTTCAGCCCTGACTGTTCCATCTGAAAAAGAAGTTCATCAAGACTATAATACAGGCATGTCGACTCGTTTTGATACCGGCGTGAAACGAACATCCCACAACTACAAGAGACATAGATCCTCATGAGCCCCCGCAGTCGCGGGGGCTCATGATGATCTATGCCTCTTGCGTGTTCCACTAGTAACTGTGCTCTTCAGCTCGGTTCAGTTCAGCCAAGATATGATCTCTGTACTAGGAAAGGCCCGTACTCAATGCACCCAACACATTATGTATAGTTCACTTCGATATCGTACCAATATTGGTTTGGTTGACTCGGGAGCGGGATCTCTCACATCCTTTCAAGTCCGCTGCCTTTCTCCACACCTCTGCTCCAGAGGGATTTGACTGTGCGGTGCCCTTGGCTCTGTCCTGGAAATGCTTTCTCAGTTTTTTAATCCACGTCTGATCTGCCCCTCCGAAGGCCCTGTGTGATTTCGGCCTGGCCACCGAGGACATCTGCTCGATCTTTGCCGTGGACTCCAGCATGTCCTGGGGACTAGTTCCACAGGGGTCTTGTTGTATGTTGGCCATTGTTGGCCAGTGCCAGTCTGTGTTCCACGTGGCTTGACCCGCGTGAGGCTAGTGCTGTCTTCAGTAAAGGGCATTCCATTCATCTTTAACTCATTTGAGACGTGTCGCCTCCGGATTGGATGTGGATTGACCATGATAGTTTATGGGTGGTGGCAGAATAGCCTGGAGCCTATAGACGCCAAGCTATTCTGGCAGAAGCTTTGAACGACCATGGTCAATCTGTCTCCTGAATTGTAATGCAGTCCTCAAAAGACAACTCCAAAATGTGGGGATTTCGTACCTGGGACACATTGGGTAGAGTTTTGGAAAACAACCTGCGGAGGGATGACAAGACTGACAAGTCATTGCATTTCAGAGGCCACTTGGGTGTTCGGCTTGTAACGCACTATTTATTTCTTCGCCGTGCGTACAAAGTCACTGGGCCGAAGTCAGTCGTAGTTGCGACGGATCATGAAGGTCTTCTGGCCAAACATGATTACAAACGAGGAACTACGGAAGAGAGCAGGCGCAGACAGCATCGCTGAAACCATCGCCACACGGAGATGGAGATGGCTAGGCCACGTTTGCAGAATGTCACCCGACTTATTATCAAGGGTGGCACTGAGATGGACACCACAGGGGAAGAGAAACCGTGGGCGACCAAAGGAGACGTGGCGCCGAACCGTGGAGCGAGAGCTCAAGAACAGAGGCCTTACTCTGCAAACAGCACCCAAAATAGCAGCTGACAGACAAAAGTGGCGCTCCCTTGCCGTCGCCTCAAGCACCAGACGGCGCAGAGAGGACTGAATGAATGAATTACCCCTACACACACACACACACACACACACACACACACACACACACACACACACACACACACACACACACACACACACACACACACACACACAAACACACACACACACACACACACACACACACACACACACACACACACACACACAAACACACACTGCCGACCAGACGTCAAAGCGGGGTTTTCAGTTCAACGTTCACGCTAGTGGGTTTCACAGCCGTTAGTTTCTTTTGGAAGTACATGGTCACAGTAGCGTCCGGACGGGCAAAACCGGTCTTGCCGCACTGCAAGTCGGCGTAGGTCTTCATCAGATGCGGGGGCTGATGAGGATCTATGCCTCTTGCTTATGCCACTTTGTGTCTACGTTCTTTGGACGGCCGGGACTCTTTGGCGTTAATTTAACACGGGTTTCACAAACAGATTCTGCGTCCACTTGCAATGAAGGGGTTATGCCATTCTAGATTCATATCTTCACAGCTGGCGTTGGAATTGACAGAATTTTTTGGGGGGTTTGAACTGTCTGTCTCCTGTCTGTCACTGTCAAAGTCAAAATGTTTGTAAGTTGTTTGTTTTAGGAAAAATGTCTGGACAGCGACATACTTCATGTACAGGGTTTACATTACCATTTACATTACACACCATTTACAGGGACGATTTCCTGTCAGTGTACCCCAGCCGCGAGTTGTGTAACTGTAGAATGTCAAATGCGTGAAAGATTTAAAAGTCAATGTCATCTGAATTTAACCCAGTTAGCCCCGGCGCCCCACAGCAGTAGATGGATTGATCATGATAATTCACGGGTAGTGCTAGATTAGCTTGGCGCTGTTAACCCTTTGCGTGTCGGTAGCGGTTTTAGTCGCGATGATTCATGCAGGAATCATCGCGACTAAAACCGCTACCGACACGCAAAGGGGGAAAAAAAACTAAAATAAAAACAGCTTACGCGAATGAAGCAAGACATGATTAAAGTTTGTGTTTTGTGAGGTCAGAACTTTGTGATCCACTCATTTAATCATCCATCCATCCATCCATTCATCCATTCATCCATCCATCCATCCATCCATCCATCCATCCATCCATCCATCCACCCATCCATCCACCCAAGCGACACTTACATTTTTATTGAAGGCAATGTGCGCTTTAAAAAGGACAAGCAATAATACATTTTGACTGCTAGATGGATAGATTGGTGGATAGGTGGACTGGTCAGTGGATAGATCTCTTTTTATGGATGGGGTGGATGGATCACGAATCTGGTACTAAATGTGCGAGGCTTGTAGAGACACACATGTCTCACCACAAACAAAATGGACGTAGTGACTTTTGCCAAATAACAGCTGAGCTATGAAGGAATTAACTCATTCGAGACGTGCTGCATCCCGATACGCGGCAAAAATCTGCGTATCCGGATGGGGCACATCTCGACTGAATCAATGTCCTGGATAGAAATGTAGGAAGGAAGGAACGCGCACATCTCGTGATTTCTAATAAACACACACACACACACACACACACACACACACGCACACACACACACACACACACACACACACACACACACAACACACACACACACACACACACACACACACACACACACACACACACACACACACGCGCGCGCGCGCGCGCGCGCGCAAGGCACTGTAGACATTCACATAAACAAATGCAAAACAAGACCATCTGCATGGGGCCTCAAGCGTGGAACACATTTTTGCCTGTCACTGTGCAAGACATGTAAACCTGTATCACGTCCAGTTTACGAAACTATTGTGGACGTCTGAACGGGCTTTGGCTTAAAACCGATTTGCTCCAGGGCGGACTTTGACTGCTATAATACTAAGGGTTCTCCGTGTTGTCTTGACTCACAAAGGTTTTCAACAGTATTTCATGTATCTCCCGTCGCCCATTCACTCAATGAGCGTGAGCCTAGTAGTCAGACTACTAGCGAGACGCGAGATTTCTTTTCCAAACCGAGTTTCGTAACGCAAGCTGCACGCGACTACAAGGCCTGTCGGCAGTGTGTCCGAGTGTGGCCTGTCGGCAGAACTATGCGTAGAGCTTGCGTTAAGGAACTCTGTTGGGAAACGAAATTACGCTAGCGGGACAACAAGACCTCTTGTAGAACTCTCCTACGTACAAAGAAGTAGAATAGCAGACAAGTCAGTCTTTTATTTTTCAACACTCAGACTTCAAAAGCATAAACTTAGCCATTTTGTCCAGCAGTATCGTGAGACACACTCAGAACAGTTATGCAGGATATAGTGAGAACTATTAACCCCTTCTTGTCTGGAACAATCCCTTTTTGTCATGTTATGTATTCAGACAAAACTTCACATTCCGACTCTTCACTAAGGGACGTCCGACCAAGGTATTGACCGTCAAGAGTTCTACAAGAGGTCTTGTTGTCCCGCTAGCGTAATTTCGTTTCCCAACAGAGTTCCTTAACTCATTCTACCCCAACTCCGAAATCCCAAAATTTTGCCAGTGTCCTCTGAAGACTGCACTCTGGTGCAGGACACAGATCGACCATGATAGTTCAAGGGTGATGCCAGAATAGCTTGGCGCCCATAGGCGCCAAGCTATTCTGGCATCACCCTTGAACTATCATGGTCGATCCTTTTCTTGCTGTGGTGTGTCTGGGGTAGAATGAGTTAACGCAAGCTCTACGCATAGTTCTGCCGACAGGCCACACTCGGACACACTGCCGACAGGCCTAGTAGTCGCACACTTGATATTCAGTATCATAAAACAGCCAGCGACCACCACTGTTTCAGATCGTGTTCCAATTTATTTATGTAAACGTTCTAGACTAAGCGTGACCATTCAAGTAGTTTTTAAGTTCACACCTCCCCAGGTGAGGTGGCACGTTTCATACTGTATCCATCATACGTGTCTGGTACAAAGACATTTGACTACGTAACATGTATCCCCCTTTAACTCATTCTACCCCAACACCGAAATCCCCAAAGTTTGCCGTTGTCCTCTGAAGACTGCATTGCAGTGCAGGACACAGATCGACCATGATAGTTCAAGGGTGATGCCAGAATAGCTTGGCGCCCATAGGCGCCAAGCTATTCTGGCATCACCCTTGAACTATCATGGTCGATCCATATCTTGCTGTGGTGTGTCTGGGGTAGAATGAGAACCCACTAATGCCCAAATTTTTTTTCAAAGTGCAAATTAGTTTATATTATGGATAATTGTCTACAATGGACATGTGTTGATCAAATTTTGATTAAAACTTTGAAATTTATCATTTAGACAATAAAATGTAGATGTCCCAAAAATGGGACGGTGGGCAGGAATGGGTAGGGGTTTTTCATTTTTCAAAGAGTGAACACAAGAACCAAAATACTGAAACTAGTAAACTTTTATTGAAAGAAAATGTAATAATTGAGGTGAAAACAAAGTAAACACAACAAAACAATATTTTGATTTAAATTGCTTTTAGGTATCTTTAGAAAACAAGAAAATCATAACTATTAAAAGAAGGGAAAAAAAAGAAGAAACAATTGCAAGTAAAGGACAGTTTCAATTTTGTCAATTTTTTTGTGATGTCCAGCTGTCACTGTCTTAGGTGATTTTAGCACCACATAAGCTGTTAAGAGTTTCAGTGAGTATGGTACTGCTGGAAGCATTTGTCGTGGAGGCCAACCTTGCACTTAGCACAGCGGCGCTTAGTCTTCTTCCCGCATGATGCACATCTCAGTTGTATAGGCCAACTTTGAACAAGATGGTCAACACGGTCAAACCTGACCTCTGTTGGGACACGCTTGTCAAGAGATACAAATCCTCTTGGACGACCAGGCCCTGCATGACCAGCTCGTGCAAGATAGACTCTGACAACGCTCCTGCGGATAAGGAGAAGGTCCAAAGGGTTGTCTTTCGCTACATCTGTGTTCCTGTAGAGGTGCCAGGCTTGTTGGATACTGAGGTCCAAACAATAGGCAAAGATGGGCCACCACCACTTCTTGCAGCGAATGACCGTTCTGTACTTTGCCACATTCTGGTCTGTGCGGTCCACACCGCCCATAGTGTTGTTGTAATGGCGGATCATGAAGGGTTGAGGAATGGTGACTTGCTTTGATTCAGCCCTTGACCATCTCTTGGCTGTCTGAAGTGGATGCACTCCTGCATTGTTTGAAACAATATTGACGATGCTGTTGTCATTCGACCGAACAACAGTGAGGCCAGTCTTTGTGTCGGTTGCATGGTCATAGGTTCCCCTTGGTGTCTTCTTCATCTCGTTTACATCCCTCAAAGGGCAATCCTGAAGGCGATTTGCACGTATCGTTCCTGTGCATGCAATGTTTTTCTCTGTCAAAACATCCACCAGCTGCAGGCTTGTGAACAAATTGTCAAACGTGAGATGGTATGAGCTGCCCTCTTCTTCTTGCAGCTCTGCAATGAGATCAACAACAACCGAAGGCCCCCCATTCCAAGTCCTGGGTATTCAGTTTGGCGTCCTCTTGCACCTTGATAGGGCTCAAACTGGACGACATAGCCCAGAGGCGTGCTCAGCATCCACATCTTATAACCAAACCTGATTGGTTTGCCTCGTATGAATTGTTTGCAACTGTGCCGTCCATAATAAGGCACCATCGACTCATCGATACTGAGATTTTGTGTCTGGACAGCTTTGAAGAAGGTCAGAAACTTTTCATTCATGTGTGTCAGCAACGGCCGAACTTTGCTCATCTTGTCAGCAGCATCCAGATGTGCGTTATCACTGACATGGAAATACCGCAGCATTTCTTCAAAGCGGTTTCTTGACATAGCAGACTGAACAGCATCCTTCCCCACATCCTCATCTGAAGACCAATACATTCGTCTCCTGGGCACAGGACTGTATCCAGACAGGAGTAGAATGGCAAGAAAGGTCTGGATCTCTTCAGGTGTGGTTGAAAATGTCAAGTTGCCCTTGGACCGTGCATATATGTTGCTAAAATCAGCAAAGGTTTCAAGGATTTCTTTGTCAAAGAAGCACTCAAACAGATCAACTGGAGAAGAAGGCATTTTCGACAGGTCAACATCTGTCTTGTTCCAGGAAAAGCGTTGCTTTTGCCTATTTGACAGATCTGTATTTCTCCACTTTCGCTGATTTATTGCTGCTTTCTTTGAAGATGGAGCTTTAGTTGCTGCAGGCCGTGTTACTTTCCTTTTTCTCCCCATGGATGTAGAAGGAATAGGTGTTGCATCGTCTGACTCCAAGGATTCTGAATCCCCAGATGCATCTTGTACTGTCCCTGTGGCAGCAGGAGCACTCTGAATAGGAGCACTGATATTCTCTGATACATCGGCAGATTCCTCCATCTCATCATAGGACACTTCTTTTTCACCCTGTCTCCGGATAGTGACAGTAGCAGGAGCCTGCAGCTGATTTCTGTTTAGGTTGGAGACAGTACCATCTTCATCTTCGTCTCCGCTGTCTTCATCGGTGTCTTCATTTGTAGGAGGGGGTTCAATAAAGATGTCAGCTTCTTCAAAGTTAGCATCATCTTCCAGCATTGATACCACTTCATGAACAGTAAAAATCCTGGACAAAAGCAGAAAAAAACAGTGTATGTAGTATAAGCAAAAACCCCTCCCCTCTCGTGCCCACCGTCCCATTTTTGGGACGGTAACTCTAACATATACAGATCAGTACATATTCAAGCTATCATCAAACTGACAAAAACATATCCAGATAACAGTATAGTCTCTAGGTTTTGTTCTTAGTGTTATATATAAAAGTGTAATGTAAAAAAAGTAATCCTTACCTTTTCTTGGTTGCCATGTTGATGCTGCAGGCACCAGATTTTTTTCTGCAAATGGCAGCTCTCACTGCTAGTGTGAAGGGAAAGTACTCAAACAAAAACAATGCCTGGATGCAGTGATGTCCCCTGATTAACACAATAGGCTGCTGAGTCACAGTGACACAAGCACTTAGATACAGTAATTAAAATAAGTTGCGTCCCAAAAATGGGACGGTGGGCAATAATGGGTTGGCAATCGTACATGTGGATAGTTTTGACTTGGTGATAGAAAACCTCGTGTACAGTCTCCTTTACTGCTAGATGACGCGGTGTTTTAATGAAGTCATTGTAGGAACAGGGATACAAAGTGGCTTCGGCAAGGGGCATAGATCCTCATGAGCCCCTCATTAGATGACGCCTTACATTTAAAAAAAAAATGGCCGTGGGGCTGAATGAGTTGACCCTTTACTGCTTGGATTGGGTCGTTTAACATTGAACTTTCCCCCTTGTCTCAGTAGTAGAAGCAAGCCCCGGTAGATGAAGTGCGCACACTAATGGAAGTCACTCAGCGCTGGGCAAAGAAACAGTTAGATCTCCCGGCCTGACTCACTCCTTATGGTAGCCTGCGGGTGCAATAAGGAAGAGATCACGGAATCTAACTGTTTCTTTGTCCAGCGCTGAGTGATGTCCCTGGGTACTAAAGTAGAAAATGTAACCTCCCTTGTGCATCCTCGATATTACGTTTTTCTGCAAAGGGTTGGTTCAGTGTCGTACAAGATTTATTAATTTACCACTGGGGCAACAGTGACAGCATGAGTTGTCTCCCCTACACAAGCACACACACACACACACACACACACACACACACACACACACACACACACACACACACACACACACACACACACACACACACACACACACACACACACACGCGCGCGCGCACGCAAGCACGCACGCATGCACGCATGCACGTACGCAACCACGCACAGACACACACACACATATACACATTTACACACACACACGCAAGCACGCACGCAAAAACGCACGCACGCACGCACACATAATCACACACACGCACTGGCACACACAAACACACAGAGACATACACAGATCTGAAAAGATATTGTTCTTCTGCGAACGGACCGTCGTCTACAATCTTGGGCCGAGTTGCACGTAATTTTCAGTAGCCAGTACCTTCCTGTCATAGTTCCATCCGGCCGAGTTGCACGTAATTTTCAGTAGCCAGTACCTTCCTGTCATAGCTCCATCCGGCCGAGTTGCACGTAATTTTCAGTAGCCAGTACCTTCCTGTCATAGCTCCATCCGGCCGAGTTGCACGTAATTTTCAGTAGCCAGTACCTTCCTGTCATAGTTCCATCCGGCCGAGTTGCACGTAATTTTCAGTAGCCAGTACCTTCCTGTCATAGTTCCATCCGGCCGAGTTGCACGTAATTTTCAGTAGCCAGTACCTTCCTGTCATAGTTCCATCCGGCCGAGTTGCACGTAATTTTCAGTAGCCAGTACCTTCCTGTCATAGTTCCATCCGGCCGAGTTGCACGTAATTTTCAGTAGCCAGTACCTTCCTGTCATAGTTCCATCCGGCCGAGTTGCACGTAATTTTCAGTAGCCAGTACCTTCCTGTCATAGCTCCATCCGGCCGAGTTGCACGTAATTTTCAGTAGCCACTACCTTCCTGTCATAACTCCATCCGGCCGAGTTGCACGTAATTTTCAGTAGCCAGTACCTTCCTGTCATAGTTCCATCCGGCCGAGTTGCACGTAATTTTCAGTAGCCAGTACCTTCCTGTCATAGTTCCATCCGGCCGAGTTGCACGTAATTTTCAGTAGCCAGTACCTTCCTGTCATAGCTCCATCCGGCCGAGTTGCACGTAATTTTCAGTAGCCAGTACCTTCCTGTCATAGTTCCATCCGGCCGAGTTGCACGTAATTTTCAGTAGCCAGTACCTTCCTGTCATAGCTCCATCCGGCCGAGTTGCACGTAATTTTCAGTAGCCAGTACCTTCCTGTCATAGTTCCATCCGGCCGAGTTGCACGTAATTTTCAGTAGCCAGTACCTTCCTGTCATAGCTCCATCCGGCCGACGTCGGCCGTGCGAGTGCCTACGACGGGCAACGTCGGAGTTCCAACGGCCTTCTTTTCAGCAAGTGTTAGCCCCAAGCAAAATATCTCGCTACAATGCAGACGGAAAGTTGGTTGGCAGTTACTGGTCGGGAAAAGGTTCCTGCAACTGACTTGGGGCTGGTGTCCGCTGTTGCAAACTTCAGGGATGCGGCGTCATGTACTTAGTGCTGTGTATTTAAAAGTGGGATGGCGATTTGTTGCCGTTGAGGAAAGGATTCAATTGTTTGTTTGTCCATCGATGAGTGATTTTTCTTAGTACGCACTCTCATTTTTGGAATATCATAAACTGGGCTTTGCTCCTCTCTGAACTGGTGACGTCATTTGAGCGTTGTGGCAATGATCACAGCGGCGATGAGAAATCCCTAAGCAATGTTTAGACTGACGGACCTCCAGATATTCCATTCCTTGGACTGACACATAAATGTAACCAGCATGAGACATAGACCCACATGAGCCCCCGCGACAACGGTAGCTCATGAGGGTCTATGCCTCTTGCAGTTGGGTCGCGTTTCCTGTGTTCCGCCGGTCGTCAGTCCACCACACTTCAGTTCCGCATTAACCTCTAACTTTAGGACCTAACTCTGCCGCAGCAGCTGATCATAAGTCAATTCAACCTCTGACCTTACACAAGAGCATGCGGCGGAGCATGGTGGTAAATCTCCGCCGAATCTTCCTGCAGTCACATTTCCCAGGGGTGAAAAATCGCGTTATTGCAGTAGTAGGGTCTTTAGAGTGGCGGCGCCTGAATGTATGGACCAATTGACTGGACAGTCCCTCTTAGGGGAGCAGGCAGTCCCGTGCCCGTCGAGGCCTTTTCCATTAGTAAAACTGAGATACAAATCCTAATCAGCCCTTGCATTCGCTAAAGGCTAATGGAGACTTTTGCCGCGTGTAAAACAGGAAAGTAGTGCATGTGCAATCGCAAGAGGCATCAATCCTCATCAGTTTTGCCATCTGCAAGTCCGGATGCGCATTTTTTTTTTTTGCCTCATGAAAAAAAAGCGTGTCAAGTCGTGGCACTGTACAGTGTTAAGTCTGCAACGTTAACCCCTTCACTGCCGAGAAAAATTGAGAATTTGGAAAAAAGTTGAAAAATTGTATTACCCATCTGCAAGAGGTATAGATCCTCATGAGCCCCCGCAGTCGCGGGGGCTCATGAGGATCTATACCTCTTGCTGACACAGCTTTGCATCCATGTTCCTTGGACGGCTGGGGCTCTCTGGTTTTGAATGAAGAAAGATTTCAGAATTACAAACTCAATCAGCCAAGAGCACATTTACACCCGTGTTCTCCAGACGGAAAACCAGCTGGGGACGAGAAATATTTGCCGCGTGCAACAGAGACAAATTCTCACTAGCCTTGCAGTATTAACTATGTAGGGCCATTTATATCTGTTTTCCTCACAAAAAGTGCGCTTATAGTGTCTTCAGAGTTGTTGATATATGGCTCTGAGCACTGTCTGCCCTTGAGTCAACTTTTATTGAAATATGGCGGGGCTTACGGAGGCGGGAAAGATAATTATTTTCCCTCCTCAATATTCATGGTCACAGTCAGCGCGTGACTTGACGAGAATTCACAACGCGCATGCCCTCTTGGTCCCTTCCACTCCGTTTGACAATGGCGTCCCATTAACGTCACGATTTGGTGTCCTCAGTATTTCTGTCGATCTCAGGCATACAAGAAAAAAATCCTGTCAGTCGCGCTTAGTCCAATCACATACCTACTTTTTTTTTTCTGTCAGAGCCAAGGCAAATTTCAGCCATACATAAAGAAAATCCTGTCAATCGCTCTTAGTCGAATCACATACCCCTTTATCTTTCAAAGCCAAGGCAAATAAAATAAATTTACGCATCTAAATATGCGATCCTGCAGGAAATTTGTACTGGTCTGTGATTTGTACCTTACAGCTTACAGCACACACATGCCATCTGGGGTTCATTTGAGTTTTAAAAATATTTTTTAATTGAGTTAAATGTACTTAAAATGACCACCGCGCAACAATTGCCTTTCATGGATAATAAAGTTGTCTGAATCTGAATATGAATCTGAATTTTGCACCATGCATTTTAAAAAAATCGTCTGATGGCATATGCGAAGAGGACATGACTACTAGAACACGGTGGATAAGTTAGCAGTACGATGTATTCTGCATTGATTTGACAGGTAGAAACGTCGTCACTCCTTGACAATTCGTACCGCATACAGAAACATCGAGCCGGATGCTGAACTGACATCGTACCGAATATTAAAACTTCGTGCAGGTCTCTCACTTCCGATGCAAAGTTCACTGAAACAAGGCCTTGATATATAAGAAGTTTACGACTGGAATACACGTGTGTGACCACAAAGACTGTTTCTGCTTCCTCAGCAGCGGAAAAGGAAATACTGTTTAATCCATACGCGATACTTTGCATGACTCTAAATCTGCTGTCGGTATTCGGTACTGTACCGTACATAATATCACGCACTCTTGCATTTCGGGAGGCCCGACCGGTTTGATTCAGGTCACGGTACATATTTAAATGAGGCAGGTGAGGCAATAAGAGGACCGGTGCTTTTAATAAAAAAAGTATTCTGCCTTTTTTGGGCATTTTGCTGGAATTTGCTTGAAATCTTTTGATAGGTGAGAAGAGACATGTTTGGTCTAGTAAGTTGCCAAGCTGTGACCTAACTCCACCATCATTATTTCCGACTTAATAGCTAAGTAAGTAGGTGCGTTTTTTGTTTGTTGAGAAAGTTTTTACTTACACTATGAGTCCTTGGAGTTAGCAAATCCACACAGGTGCGTCGACAGTAGGAGATCCCTTTAGCAGGACGAGTTGCGGTTAATACACGCCTTCGACTTGTAAAGTTGATGAAGTTGTCTGCGTCTTGCCTGTAGTCCTGGTGAAAAAAGAACAAAATGAAAAGCTACGTGCAAAACGCAACCAACTCAAATACATTGCCTTCTTACCATTCCGTGCCGTCTGCCGATATACAGACCCACTGAGAGAGTACGCCACAAGTACACTTCTGTTCAAATGAGATGCTACGCATGGTGTACTTGTGCTACGCATGGTGTGTGCTACGCATGGTGTACTTGTGCTACGCATGGTGTACTTGTGCTACGTATGGTGTACTTGTGCTACGCATCTCA